>JAUCMO010000243.1:2795000-2807500 GCA_032399605.1 Melipona beecheii | reverse complement strand
CTTGATAACAGAACTCGTCTTTTAATTTTAACGATAAGCATAGCTAGCACGTATATATATATATATAGATATATTAGGTAGAAACGACATAGTGCGGTCAAATTAGTGAGGAGCTAAATTTTACACGTTTTAGAGGTCCAAATATCAATTTCAAACATTTTCAGAAAGAGCTTTAGAACCTCTCTTAAGACTGACGCGTCTCTTCAAACTTTAAGAGTTATATATATCATATCGTTTCCATCCAGAAACGCTTGTAATTGTCGAGATCTTAAACTTGGAAACAAAACTAAACCCGGTTGCTGCCATTATTCGTATTCAAATCAAAGTGTTAAAGTCAATCGAAGTTAGTCAATACGCGTTTGAAAGTATATCTTGAAATATGCAACGACATTGTGTTACTTGGATTATTCACAGATACAATTCCAGACGATGATTGAGAGAGATGGCGTAAACTGTTAATCGTGTAAGCTGACAATGGTGTCCCTTACCTTGCTTGAAACCTTCGCTCCCTTGTCTACTGTGCGGCCGCGCGAACGTTTCATCCGAGGCTAACAGACAAACAAGAGCCAATCAGACTATCGACGATTGTCAATTGAAAATTGAAATTTAAAAAAATTAGAAAAAAGAACGTACAGACACGTTAACTTATAATAAAAAAAAAAAAAAAAAAAAGTTGCATACCTTGGGCAGAGGTGCTAGGCGTTGGTTCGGGTTCCCGTTTGACGCGAGGTGTTAGCGACTCGGGTGTGTCAGTACCATTTTCCGTTGGTTCGTCCTTTCTCGACGACGACAAGGAGGAAGCGGCCAGACTGGTTCCCGTGGACGCCGAGTTGCCGACGTTATTGCTGCTCACGTTGTTACTACTTGCCAAAGCGGTGCCTGCGTTTCCGCCTCTACCAGTGCTACCACCGGTGCTTTCGCTCTGAAAGTCGATACTCATCTTCATCTCCATCATTTCTGGCGAACCTTGGACGAGATCCGTCCCCAAACAGGACTGCATCTCCTGGCCCGATATCTCGCTGATCGGCGTGTCGGAGGAACCGCTGAGCTTCCTTGGCCTGCCTCTTTTCCTCTTTGGCGCGGATAAGGCCGAACCAAGAAGAGGATGGCTCGACATATGGTGCATCCTCTTCTGCGACACGTGGTGGTGAGGCCCGATTTGGTTTATTCTATGTAGATTCGGCGGTGGCGGAGGTACTGTGTTCTGATTGCCAAGCAACGACGAGGTAATACTAGGCAAGTCACACTTGTCCTCGTTTACCTCGGTCAGGCCCTTTATCCTGAGAGACTCAGCGACTCTCAGGAAGGCGGTTAGCCTGTCCTGGTCGACGCTGACCTCCCCGCGATACATGAAATCCAAAAGGCTGCGCATGTCCACGTAGGGGACATCCTTGAGAATGACTATCGGGTGCTTGTCGGGGTGGCCGACGAAAAGGGCCTGCAAGCACAACGAGAAAAGGAAAAAAAGAACAATATTGTATCGATCGATTTTGCAGATTCGACAAGAGGGCTGCCGGTAAGTAAGAAAAGGTTTATGAATTAATACGCGTCGTGAATTACGTCTACCCGCGAATGAATTATTAACAATGTCCTAGAAACGCGATTCGTCGGGATCCTCAGACAAACAGAAAACACGCGTTTTCACCAGGATGTCTCGTCCGACGGATGGGGTTTATAGCGCGATCGTGCAACGTCCGTTCTCGGGACGGAACGTAGCTTCCCCTTACCTGAAAGTAGGGACTACACGCCGACAGCACCATCTTATGTGCCCTGAGTAGCTGACCCTCGACGGCCAACGTAACATCGACGAACGACTCGTCATGGAGTAGTTGGTCGAAAACGGAGAGTAGATTACTTTGATGATTATTCCAACGCAGACAAAACCTCTGCGACGCCATCGCTTCGCTTCTCAGATCCGCCAAGTTACCGTTAATGTCCGCTAACATCAGATCTAGTGTTGATCTTTTTATTGGTATTGCTGCTGCCGCCTCGTCGCCGCTTCTTTTCGCCTTCCTCGACGAAGCCGCTTGCTCTTCTTGCTCGTGCTCCTGCTGCTCGTACTCTTGCTCGTGCTCTTCTCTTCATCGGCCACAATTTATCATATTCTTCCTTCTCGTGATCTGCGCGATCAAACGAAATTTATTAACCAACGTGTTAACGTCCTTACTATCCTAGAAAAAAGAAAAAAAAGAAGACAAAGCTACTCGACGCTTGTTATATTCGTCGCTCGAAATTTCCTATACAAGGTGGTGCTCGGATTCACTCGCACCTCGAGTGCGAAACTCGTTTCTACGCAAAATGATTCATCTCTCAATATGAATCACATATCACACGGTATATACATATTACTAATTCGTTCTTCTGCGATCGCAACACGTGCGGAAAACGACAGGCGATAACCGCGTTATTCGAGAGAATTCTTACGCATGGAGAATTTCTTGAAAATCATACACACGATCCTGCGCGCGAGTCCTCTGAACGCCCCATCGTGTATACACACACACACACACACACACATATATACACACAAGTATATACACGCGATAAGGCCTGCATGCATAATCGTCCATATAAGCTCGCGAGACGATACGCGCCAAGTATGAACGTGGGTGTACGACCCTGGGAGGACGTAGGTTGGGCGAATAGGCGACTCGCTCCGTTCGTGCCTTTTATGTAATTCTCTCCTTACCCCTTCACCAGCTCAATCACGGTCACGTACGTAACGTTCGTTTCGCCAAAACCGCAAAGATGCGACAGAAATGACTTTCCTTCCAAGGGTGGAATTCGCCGATCCGCCGATCGGGGGAAAGGCAGAGAAACGACTGAACGCAGGTACCGAGAGAAATTCGATCGAAAAAAAAAAAAAAGAAGAGAAAAACGGCTCGACTACTCGTGAGAGACACTTATCGAAAAATAAAGATAAACCTTCTGACTCCTTCGAACTATGTCCACGACGAGGTTAGGTTAAATATTCGCACAAAATTGAGAATCAATATCGGAAGAAAAACGAGAAAAAAATAGGAGGGGAAAAAAATTCAAATTAAATGAAGGAAGAGAGAAAAAAGAAGCGCAAAAACAAAGTCGTGCGCAACCGTAACGAAGATAGCATAAATTATTTCTGTTTTTCTCACTAGCCCCCGTTGTTGTAACTCGGTAACGAGTATCCCATTTCCATATTACTTATCATTCTATCGCTACGTCTCGCAGATTCATGTCGCCATATAAAACGATTCACCTCGATTTTTTTAGTTTCGAAACGAGGAAAAGTTCGAAACGTCGGACTCAATTTACACTTGAACAACGTCTTGAACGTCGGCGCGGCATTCAATGAAACTTCGATTAACGAAGGAAAATCCACCAGTTGAGTATTAAACATTAGCCTGGAGAGACGCATGGCGAATAATGGCGGCGATGATACCGAGGCGCAACATCTACCGTTAAAAATCCTTGGGCGCCGAGAGCCAAGGAAAAGCAAGGAAAAGGAAAATATCCACGTGAAAAATCTGAGGAACGGGGATGCAACTCCTTTTTCAAGGAATGATACGGAACGCGGAGGAGGGAAAAGTCGAAGGGGGGAGAGAGAGAGGATCCTGCCTCCGCCTCCTCAGTCCTCGGAACTACACACAACGTGGAGAAGAGGTCGACGGGTCGGCCGAGAGAATCAATAGCATTTTCTACGCATTCGGATCGATACCGGGGTTCCGTTGCTTTCGCGCGCAAATCTCGATATACGTGCCTACGTGTGCACACGTGCACACATGCACGGCCATGTACACGACGAACGAATCTATGTGTACACACGGCGATATTCTCTCACGGAACGCGCGTGTCGCGAGTCGTTACATATTCGGTATAAATGCAAGACGGCGGTGCACGACCTTGCACGACCTTGTTAATATACCTTGAGCGAATGGTTTTCACGGTGAATGGCATGTCATCATGGTGCCGTACACACCGCGGTGGCGGCGGATTAAAACAGCGGTTTCGTTCGTTCGCGATCGAAGATTTGCAAAACGCGTCGTGACGCGAGTTTCCAATAGCCGACTGACTGCCTCCTTCGTCTTTCAACATCGCTCGGCTCAACCTCGACTTCCTGATAAATGGATTACGTAATGGAAATCGTGCAAACTCTCGGCCGCAAAAGTAATGGAAGTCGCGCGCTGCGGCCAACGTGCAACCGTTGAGAACCATATGGTGGTCATCCGAACGGTCAGCCCGCATTTTCTTTTCCGAGTCTTTTTCTCTTTCTTTCTCGTCGGTTGAAAATCACAACTACAGAGGGAAGAGCCGCTTTCGCGTAAACGATTACGACATACGCGCGGGGAGAGAAAGAGAACGAGGAAAGAAGATGACGGATAGGAGTGCGGAATGTCGCAATCGGTGGACATTTCGTCCGCTCTGGACGGCGGTTGAAAGAATCATTCGAAAAGGCTACATCAAAGATAAAGACGTCTGCGTATGAAAGATGCGGCAGAGTTCGTCGCAAAAACACATGTACATATACACGCGAGCGAGGTATTCGTGTTTATTCTGCCAAAGCAGAATTATCTAACGCGATTAAAAATTATTGAATCAGCTGAAATACGTAGCTTCTTCGATCGACGTGGTACATATCTCCGTTTCGATAATTCGTTCGGATCGGAGGAATATTCCCGATCTGAAACGCCGAAATAGGTACCGCCGAAAGATGGACAAGAGCTTGGTTCATTCAATGAACTGTAACATGAAAGTTGATTTACACGTGAAAGTTATATGGGAGGAGGTGAAAGAAACGAGAGAGGCGCGAGACGTAAATGAAGACTGCGACAGTGTACACAATTGCGTTTCTCGAAAGGTGCACACGGTACAACCAATATATCGAACCACTGCTCTTAGTTATATTTGCTTAGTCGCGCAGGCATCGCGGACCGTGTTCTACCAGTTTTCGAGCGAACGTGAAAAAAACTGACGCTTCTACGACAACGAGCGAACGTGAAAAAAACCTGACGCTTCTACGGCAACGAACGAAAGGACCCACCATGTTAACGAGGCGAAATGTAAGAGTGTGTGGTCTCTCTAGATTGCCAATCGAAACGTCATCGCCGGGCTCTCGAACAGCTCGTTCAGGTTATCAACAACGGATAATAAAGCCTGGCGAAAATGTTCGCTTCTCTCTCTCTCTCTCTCTCTCTCTCTCTATTCAAGGTGAACACTCCCCGCGGCATAATTAAACCATTAATTACTTCCTATCATGCTCTTGTGTCGACGACGATTCCTGTCGTTAAAAAGGTGTATCAATCGTGACGCTCGGAACGCGATGGAAGCGACGCCTAACGCCGATTAACGAACGTTTCGCTCTAATAACGGGAAATCGAGAAATTCGTTAAATAGAAAGCACGAAAGCGAATCGTTCGGCGGGGCATCCCAGCAACCGCACTCGCCGCGATCCCGCTTCTCCGATCACGCGTGCGACCGTGCACCACGCGAACGATAAAGCTCGATTAAACGATATTTACGTCGTCTCTCTATCGAGTCGCGCTGCACGACAGAGAGACCTTGTATATACGCCGCGTGTTTTAACGCCGCTGAAACGTTCTTATTCGATAGATAACGTCGTTCCAACGAACGACGATTACGAATTGGCAAAACATTGTACGAATGATGAATATCGTTAAATCTATATAGCCGCGTGCTACCCTCTCGAACTTGATCCCGTTACAATCCCTTAACCATCGCGGTCGCACCGTCGCTGGCTATCGCGACGCAATCGTCACCGTGTATCGTGACTGAGTTCTTACTCAGCCAGTCCAACAACGTCGTCATCGTAATCGACCCCGTTGTTCCTAGGTTACGCGCCTATGTATATTCAACGTTGCTACAAAGGCAACTAATAACACAATGCACACAAAAACATTTGCCCGCTATCGCGCTGCTCTGTGGCTAGTCACACGCGCGCGCGCGCGCGTGCGCACGCACACACGGACGACGGACGACGGACGACGAACGACGGACGGGCACGTTCATTCGCGGTGCGTGCTAGAGAAAACGAGGAGCCGTGCGTCTGCCGATGCGGTTGACCCCGAAAACAAACAAGGTTTTCGCGATATACAGAGGAGGAGAGTATCTTGGCGACCGTGACGATGACGGGAAGACGTGCGATCCATAGACAAAATAAGAGATAGGATAAGGAGGATCGAAGTGCAGGTTGCACGCACGGAACAGTTCGCGGAACGCGTGCCGCGATCGCAATTCGTGTTGTAAACAGAACAAGATGTGGGCCATCGTCGATGACACGGCGAGATGATGCGCGGTACACGCCACGTTGTGTGATAGATAGACGTACGCGCGCGCGAGATCGCGTCCTCTAACGCTCGTACGCATACCAGCGCAACCGGTAGCGCACTAGCAGCGGCTAATCGAATCTACGTGCACGTACACGAGTACATGCACGCTATATACCTGTGTACGTACGTAACGCGCGTACACACTAGGGCGCATGCACGCCTGTTGCTCACGCACGTGCGTGCACCAACGGCAGCGTACTCGTGTATGGGTGTCACGCACACGACTGCGCTACATTCTCGTTTCTGACGTGCACACGTCCTTAAAGCGAGGGTACATGTATGCGTTCGTACGTGAGTGTACGCGACTCGCTCCTCTCATGGCCACGCATTGCGTAATCAGCACCAGCGGCAGAGTCACGCCGAGGTACAAAACGAACGACAAAGCGCGGCAAATACCGCTGCGTTTCGAGAGCCTGAAATCCTCGCTCGTCCTCCCTCTGTCTCGCTTTTGCGTTTCACCGACTCTCTTTCTCTCTCTTGTACACTATTCTCATTCTCTCTCTCTCTCTCTCTCTCTCTCTCTCTTTTCTGCCTCCTCCTCTCACTCGTTCCTTCTCTTTCTCTCCGTCTCTTGTCGTGTCTCTCTCTCTCTTTTTATTCCTCTGCTACGTGCCCTCCCCTTGTTGGCTGGCCTGTGCCTCCTACCTTTTACTGTTTCGTCGCTTCCGCGTATAGAGGATACGGGTGTATGTACGTACACGCGTCTCTAAGAGCCCCGGAGGTAGTAGTCGGGGGCTCTCTACTAGGCATTCTGGGATCCATTAATAGCATTTAAAGACGATAGTTTTTATCCTAGGATTATTCTTGCCGCGAGATACGTATCGATAGAGGGAACATTCCGCTGAGTCATCGCTCAAGGATGTACGTGTCAGTCGACAAAATCATTCCTGCAAGGAATTCTGCGGCCGGTCACGCCATGCACCGTCGTCGGTCCGTCGCGCGCCTGCAAATATTTTTCCGTTTTTCTTGGCCGCACGTGAAATCAACCACGGACGTAATAACGACGAACCTCACCCCTCCCCCCCCCCACCCTGCCGCAGCGCGCGCCACTTCCTACCGATTCCCGAGGACCGTCGTCGCGATTACGACACAACGTCGAGTTTCCATTGCGAACGTGCTCTTTGCCTCTTGGAAATTTTCTTGTATTCGTAAGTACATTCAAGGAAGCTTCGCGAAACGGAGCAGAAAGAAATGCAGAAACTGTGTGTGTAAGAGAGAGAGGGAGAGGGAGAAAGAGAAACAGAGAGAGAGAGAAATAAGAAAAAAAGGAAGCAAATAGGAACATCCGGAGGCGCTAGTCGGTCTAGAATAAGGGTTGCTTCATCGATCGACCGAATTTTAACGGTGGATCGAGGTCGAAGCCAACCGAGTGTGCAACGGAGAAACGAAATAGCCAGATAAACGGATAAAGGGATAGGTCAACATGGAATAGGTCCAAATTCCGTTTGACACGAGGAAACGATGGTAAAAACCGGATTCGGAATTTCGCAAAATCGTACACGTGAAAAACAACGGGCAGGAAATGTTTCTTGGCACGTCTCTTCTCCGGACATCGATGATGGAACACCGAGGAAAAAATGGAATGAACGACAAGGTTGGGCTTACAATAATCAATATCTGTAGCTGATGAAACAAACGCTCGACTCTACAATCCCGGCGCGGTCGTTTGAGAACGAGAGAGAGAGAGAGAGAGAGAGAGAGAGAGAGAGAGAGAGAGAGAGAGAGAGAGAAACGACGATTTGGGGTAACCTTTTTCACGAGCAGATTTTCCTCGCGCGGTGGTGATATAATTCGGGAGTGTTTCAAATCGAGTGAGGCAAGCGTGTACACTTGGATATCTGTCCCTTGTCGCATCTCCTCCCACTGGGGGAGTGCCAGGATGTGCTTGGAACGATGAACGCGCTCACAGTTCACACATTCCCGAGCGCATAGTGGCTACGTGTATGTGTGTATATATACATGCATATATGTGTATGCGTGTGTACCAGCGTGCATGAACGCGTGCATGAGGCACGCGTATACGCGCGATAGTTTGTCGGCATCGAGGCACAGGTACAGCTCATTCCGTTAGGCTGTAGTGGAAGCACCAGGTACGAAGTTAACGGAGAATTTTGCGGCAAAGGGGAAGAGGGATTGGCTACCGAAGAACGTGTCCCACATTTTAGAGCCTTCATGGAGAAATACTCGCAACATTTCTGATTCGTTCGTTCGTTCGTTCGTTCGTTCGTTCGTTCGTTCGTTCGTTCGTTCGTTCGTTCGTTCATTCGCCAACGAGTCCAACACCGCATACAACACCGGAATACACGGTGTTTTCGGGTACGAATGGAAAGTCAAGCCTAGTTTCTTTCTTGCATATTCGAAAAGATTTCGTCCCACTTGCAGCGAAAATAATCGATGGCTACCTAAAGTCTGTACGCACGCGTGTACAAATACTCAAAACAATTTAACAAACGATACGGTATTATTTATACAATGAAAAGGTTTCGAAAACGTCGGCCTAATTCGAAAAACTTACGGGCGATGTCGTGCGAAATTTGTAATCAAGCACCGGTTTGTAACCGTAAAAAGAGTTTTTCACATTGACATCGTGTTCCCGAAACAATTGATATTTAACGAGTTTCAACCGTTTTTCGACGAGTCGCAAAACATCGTCAACCCTAAAAGAATATCGCGTATTCTGTCGTCACAGGATTCCGAGACGTTGAATCTCATCTCTGAAGAGCTTGCTCTTTTGCCCCTCTCAGACATGTGACCACCACAGACACAGATCCAACGTACACAGACTAGTCTGAGCCACTCTCACGCACTCACGCATGCACTCACAGACAGGTCAGCCATCTTTCTTTCTGTTAGCCTGCACCCTACTCCTCCTACCCACCATCGCGCCCTCCTACACCTCCTCAACCTCGTACCTACCCCTCTCTGACGCTCCTCGCCCTCACGACCACCACCCTTCCGCCGACAACGACGACGGCCGACCTCGCTGCGCGCATTGGCGTCCACCCTACATTTTTTCACAGTCGGAACATTTTCGAGTCTCAAAACTTTCCTAAAACATCACTCTCTATATACTCTACATGCTCGAAGTTCCTCACTTGTAAAAGAAAAAAAAAAAAGAAACATTATGACCCGATGCAGAATAACGGGAAAGATAAAAATTTACGACCGATAGTGAAGCACGAACGTGACGATAATACGTGGCGTCGAATCAAATAATGGCGCGATTTTTGACTGCGGTATTGAATATTCCCCGAGTACTTTGGCAATCCTCCACTTTGCCTCTGATGAACATTGTATGCTAATCAAACGGTATGTTGCTTTTCCTTTTTTTTTCTTTTTTTGGAGTTTATATATAAAAGTGGTCGACCCTGTGGCGGACTGTTCAGCTTTTCAGCAATTTCCTACGCAACGTTCCGTTCCCATAGAGCGATTAAATCTATGCACCGTTGCCGACCCTCCGTTAAACACGATTGCCCCTCGATGCGCATTGCTGCGGCGGTCACCCCTCTTTTTCCACTAAAATTTTTTTCCTCCTATAAAAAAAAAATTAACTTCATTCCGAAGGATATTCTGCTCTACAAAATGATCTCTCACGGCTTGAGCGTTAACAATTATCGTTTCAAAAGATATCAATGCTACGAATGCTATTGTACCGTATGCTATTTATAAATTCTATTACAGCAATTACGGTCGTAGGCAATTGTAATTAATATCTTCAATTACATACCATTAATTGGCAATTCGATTCATCGTATGTGGATAGTTTCTTTTTTTTTCTCTTTTTTTTTTGTATTTTAATAAGGTCATCTAAATGTAGATAACATTGTTCGAATTCGCGTACAACGCAATATCGATGGAAACTAAACTAGCATGAGAAAGGAAAAATATCGTTCAGCTATGATCGATACGGCGGTTATGTTTAAAACATTGACTAATAATTTGCTTGTAACTCGTTATTCAATGCGTTTTTCAAGCAAGCAGTAACGAGAAACGTGGCAACCTCGGTTGACGTACAGTGTCGTGCAAACGTATTACGTACCACCACGGTACTAGACGCAGGTGTAACTAGGGCGCGAAGCTGAACACCCATTTCGCGATATAGTTGCATGGTGTTATGAAAACAGGTGCAGGTATACTTGATTCCTGCTCTACGTCCAGTTTAAATCAACCGGCCTGTTGTTGACACACCATCCCTGGTGAATCATTCCAAGGATAAAGGAGATTCAGACAAAAGACCGACTAACGGAAAATAAATACTTCGAAACGTTACCCTTGGAATCTGTTGCAGCAATCTGTTGTCAAAGTAAATCGACCCCTTGTAAACATGACGTGTATAAGAAACAACAGAACACGAAGAGGGTGAAATATTCGTCATTGCTGCGTAAATTATACGGCTAGAGTGATGTCACGTCGATGACGTTTATAGTGATTAATATACAAGATCTTTTTCTACATTTGCTACAAAGCTGTCCTTTCTTCTCGATTAAACAAAAATGGAATGAAGCGTGCTGACATTATTCTAATATCCTCGAAAAGGTAATGCCGTCATTGTTCTCCGGAAAGATTTCTACGATTCCGGGTCCTTGAGCAATTAACGAAATCAAACGAATGTGCCACACTATATCTGCATGAAAATCAAAACTCCAACGAGTTGGCAAAAGTGCAAACTGCTGTCAGAGCTCGACATTCTTGTAATGGATATATCCTGACGACCACGCAGTCGTAATCCACACACGTAATAAAAGGAACAACGGTTGGGGAGTACAGGGAGAGGCAGCACGTTGCACAGTCATCACCGTTACACGAATGCGCAAGCGTACGAAGATCGCATACACGTTTTTCATACGTAAAATAAAAATTGATAAATTCGTATTATCTAAAATTACACCATCTTGAAATGATCGACGATTTAAAAAAAAATACGAGATGTAACATAACATGCACTACATAAAGTTAACTACGTAAAATTTTGTTTCTACGTGTACTAACCAATCATAACAGCAATTAACAAGTTGCCATCACTCCTCAAGTTTGTTCACAATGGGAATAATTCACACGATTCAAAACATGCACAATATGTGTTTCGACTAGCTAAATTTCGAAAATGTTCTCCCATTCGCAGGAAAATTTCTTATTCAATCGTCTCCTTTTATTAATAAAATGCTTACCTAACCCTCTAGTAGACTAGACTAGACTAGGCTGTAAATCGGAATTGTAGAGATCTATATTATCAACCAACATCTAGACACGCGGGAAGTTTGAATAAAGACAGACCAAAATGCACCACTTGTCTATTCGTTCCGAATTAATAAATGATACTTGTTCTACTAATAAATTAGCAAATTATTAGCATTATAGAAGGTACTCCCAAGATATAAAACTATTTAATCGAACCTTCCCTATAGCATGCCACCATCATCACCACTATAATTCAACCCCTCGCTGGTACCATGATAAAATCGTCACGCTATTTTAATCAGGAACCCGCAGGAAGTCCCATGTAAGTTCTCATTGAAACACACATGGGTACGAATATGTCGAGCATCAGTGCACAAGCCAACACTTGTCGCTTATGTGCAGGTTATATCATTCTTTTTCAAATGTTTCCGTGATTCATAATGTAGTTTTCAGTCACAATGTTACAGTAATGAATGTTTAAATATTCTTTCGCTTCCTCAAATAAATTAATCAACTATTAGATAATTAATTAACTATTGCATCTTAAATAATATTGATAATGTCAATAAGTATAATTCTTTATCCGATGATAAAAGATCAACGAATAACGTTACTTTTAAAAACCACGAAGAAAGTGCAAGTCATCAAAAAATGATTTAAAAAATCTTTTAATTCATTTCGTCAAAGTATAACTTCTACGCTGATGCAACGCAACCAATGTACCAATAAATAAAACATATGTTAAAAACATTACTCAAAATGGAATACAGACCAGCAAAGACACCACGTGTGCGAACCACGTGGTTGTTAGGTTATTTCACTTGGCAGGAGGTCGATAAATGAAAACACTTTTTCCACTAAATTTTTTCACGTGTACCTAAAATTACTAGAATTTCGGCACATTGAAAAATGTGACGTTTTGAAGAATGCTAGTTATTCTACAACCATAAATTTACACGATGAAACAAGTCTATGTGTGGTGTCCATGTTACATACTAT
>JAUCMO010000243.1:2250000-2792500 GCA_032399605.1 Melipona beecheii | reverse complement strand
TTACCTTAGCATCCTGGGATGCGGTTGATTCGACGACGGGGTGAGAGCCTCTCCACCGAGGACGTGCGACTTCGCCCGTGCAGCGCTAGGACGCCATGTCATCAAGTCGAGGCGCGGACTCGGGGCAAATCGCGCATATACACACCGATAGAGAGAGCGCACAAACACCACGTAGCTGACCAACCCGGTGCCTGCCGTGCTGGGAATTCCTGCTGCGCCACCGAACGGCCGTCACGGAACCTCGCCTACGCCCGCCTAGCGCCACGACCGTGCTTTTCCGTTCGTGGTACCCTTCACCGCTTTGCAACGCTCGCGACACCCGCCCGTTTGCGCGCCCTCGTTCAACCGAACCACCGAAGTCGAGCCGCGCACAACCTCCCGCAATCCTACCACCGCCAACTACCCAATAGTCCCCACTACACCCTTCACCCTCTCCTTGTATCCCCCACCTTCTCACCCTCCTCATCACGCACTCCTCCCTTCCCTCGTTTCGCGACACCCTCTACTCCCTCACGCCATCCTGCACGTTTCGTCCTTCTCGTTTCCCCTCTCTTGCACTCGTATTACTGTGCTCTCTTTCTCTCTCTCTCTCTGTTTTCCTCACTCGCGACTCCTCACTCACTCGCGATTCCTCACTCACTCGCGACTCCTCACTCACTCGCTCGCTCTCTTTCTCTCTCCCTCGCACGCGCGGTCACTCGTTCTCTTTATCTTTCTCACACTCACCGGCTCTCCCACTCTTTCCTTAGCCCGCAAGGAACGAATTGCCTGACTTCTCTCTCTTTCTTCGTAACCATCGTTTTCTCTTTTTATCTCCTTGGAAACCTACACAGACGCATTTTCACTCGATTCGTCTTCCTCTTTCTTGCTCCTCACCCTCGATCACCCTCCAAAAAGGGCACTTATTTTCGCCCCTTTGTTCTCACGGTTGTGACCAACTTCTCCTTCTCTCTACCTTTCCTTAAACCTGCCACCTCCCCTTACCTATACGCCCTCGTTCCTCGGGCTTCTTTCTCGAACACACCCTCTCCCTCTCTACCTCCTAGCTACTTCTTACGTCGTGTTACTGCGCACTCGTTCTGGCAAAGTCGCCACGAGCTCTGTGCAACTATTCGCAAAGTTGTTACCCATTGACGACGTTATGTACGGTTCCAGCGGTTACGACAGCCGCTTATCGTTTCTCGTTATTATTTTGATAAAGGAAAATGCGGGTTAAAGGGGCACCGAGTTTCTATTCGAATTTTTAAAACGTCGAGTCTCGCGGGAATACATTTTAAAACGGGCTCGCAACGTGATATCACGTTCACCCTTTTTTGCAATTTTCCCTACGCCTATTACCCTTTCTCCGTTTTGCTGTCAGAGTGATTTTGCTGTTGAAGAAAAGAAGAAAACGAAAAAAAAAAGAGATTAAATTTGTACGGCGAGAGAAGGACAAAAATGGTAACGAATACACCCTTACGAGCGAAAGGGCTGTATTTTATTAAAGGTCGGTCAAACAGAAAAACACTGCAAGGGTTGGGAAGAACAGAGGGATTGGCAAAGAAATTCGCGAGCGTGTTTCAAGATGCCTGTGGAGGAGGTGCGCGTTCAAAGTTACACACGCAACCACGATTTGCGTCTGCGCACATTTTTCTGTACGGGCTCGCCAAGCAGCGGCGAATGATAGAACGAGACAACCGATCTCCGCCACGAGGCTGTTTCTCAACTTCTGAGCTGCAAATGCACAAGTACCAACCACATTTGCGTATCCTGGTAGTAGTTTGTCGCTGGCTTAGCTTCCGCTTCGTTCCTCGAGGCTTGTTGCGTATCCGTGCGTCGTCACGTTGCCATGGAAATAAACGCACGTTCGTCCGATTTCCTCGTTGGATTAACGTGTGTTGCTTGCGTGTCGTCACCGGAATCGTTGCGCTAGGCTGACGGCACCTTGACACGTTTACCCCGACACGCGTATTCTACACTATTGCAACAATGTCGAAACGACTTCATTATCGGCGGCGCTCACTATCTATTTATCGATACGATCGATTTGACGACGAAAGATCCGAGTCACCGATTCGTTTCCCGCGCTTTTAATTTCGTACTTCGTTTGAAACCGTTTGAAACCGTAACGCGTAAAAAGAAACGAAACAATGAAAATTCGGACTTGGTACTCGAAACGAAAGAAGCAAACGGTAGTACGTATCGTATGCCACGAGGTAACGCGTTTCCAACGCGCGAGGGTTGGTTGGAGTTGGAAGCGATACGCGGGGCGCTGCCGCGGAAGGATCCCCACGGATCTTTTCGGTCGACTGATAAAAAGGCTTGGAAGCTGCCTTGTCGCGATGGACGAGGCGTATACGGACAAAAAAAGTCGCTGGAAGGGGAAGCTCCGGAGAGTCTCAGAGTCGAGCAGGGGAGAACAGAGCACGCGGGAACGGAGGGATCGTCTGTCGGTGGCGGAGTTGGGGTGGGGGCGGTCGGTACGGCGGGGACGGTACCAGCGGCGACGGGGTAAAGAGGCAGAGACATACACGTAGACAACGTGGGTCGGGGTAAAGGGGAGCTATCGCCGCCGTCACCGCCACCACCATCACGATCGCCGCCACCACCACCACCACCACCACCACCACCACCGCCGCCGCTGCCGCTGCCGCCGCCGCCGCCGCTGCCGCTGCCGCTGCCGCTGCCGCTGCCGCTGCCGCTGCCGCCGCCGCCGCCGCCGCCGCCGCCGCTGCCGCTGTCGTCGTCGTCGTCGTCGCCGTCGTCGTCGTCGTCGTCGTCGTCGTCGCTGTCGTCGTCGTCGCCGTCGCCGTCGTCGCCGTCGCCGTCGCCGTCGGCCGCCACGATGATTCGACTCTCTTCGCTACCGCCGCTGACGTCGTCACACGATGATTCGATTCCTCTGCTAGTTGATTCCTCTGCCATCGCTACTGCCACTGTCACCACCACCGTAGACCACGGCACCGCTGTTGCTGCTTCTTTGCTAGCGTCCTTGGTTTCGCTCTAGCGGACCAGCGTGCTAATTCTACTACGTCGACGCGCTTTTGGAGAAGCTTGGTTGGCTCTCCTACTGGCTCGCGCGCCCACGGCCAGGGCTGTATCGCTTGGGGCTGCGTGTTAGTCCATTCTAATCTCGCGGCCTCCCCGCTATGCAACTCCTGTCGCGCCACATACGCCAGAACAAATTTCTTTCGAGAAATCTTGGTTTCGATCTCGGTTTCGGTTATCTTTCGAAACAACAGCTTACCTATCAGCAACTGTTTTTTTCTTACGCGAATAACTCTCGCGTGATATACTTGTTATCTTATCAGAAATCTTGGTTTTTCCTAATTTATAGCGACGCAGGAGCGTATCTAGGCGAGTACGCGCAATTCCTCAATTGTACGTTCCCGAAACTGTTACGTCGAATGCGTTACCATTCACGATCCCTAAATTAATACGGTCGTGGTCGTAGATTCATGAATAAACAGGGTGTCGACCTGGTCTTTGATCTAGTCTCTTGATCTTTGACAGCCTTGAACCGTCCGTGCCCGTTGATAGCCACGACGATTTGGCCAGTTGAACGTGGCCTGTGGAACGTCGTTCCTTCATGCGCGGCTAGACCACAGGCTCGGCTAGTATCTAGGGAACTTAGAAATCCAGTGGAAACTAAGTCGAGTAGAAGGGATATATCGGAAGAGGTGGCAGCAATGGCGTCCGGAATCGCGAGGAGTAGGCAGAGAGGAGACGGCTGCCTTCATATGCCGGGGAAAAGAGGACGGCGGAGAGGGTCGAGGGAGGACGCGGAGAGACAGAGAGTCGAGGAGTACTACACGTGTCGCTGCAGCGGGGTGTTGACCCCAAATAGCTTTTTTAACGTGACGTAACCACGAAAGGGTTGAGAAACGGCTAGCAACGTCGTTCGACGGCCAACCGACTTCTTAGCCAAAGCCAAGCCCTTGCTTCGCCTTCAAGGCTCGTGGCTCCCCGTTAGACATATAGCACAACGATCCTTTCATACTCGAAAAGCCACTTGCGCGGCTCTCCGCCCGCCGCCACTAGGTATAACCACAATGTTATAATTAAGATCAGGGATGTGCTCTCAATTCCTGCAGATCCCAATGTGCTCGCCGTTACATTTACGTATATTTCAACGCCGGGAGAATCGTCGCGGATGAAATGTATAAAACTCTGTTTCTTAACAGAGGAAAAGAAAAATTATTAATTAATTAATTAACACGTGCCGTACATTTGGAGATTAACAACGTACGTTCTCGCAAGATTAGACTCGGTCGGTCTAGACTCTTCCAAGATTAAAATTTCCTTTGTACATCGTAATTCGACACATGGTCTATTTGGGATATTTATGATAATCGTATGTGAATTTATATTGTAATTTGCATATACATAGCATACTCTTAGCGTCGAATGTGGAGCTAATCACACGGTCAAGGGTGACAGGTTACGCATATGATATTATCGCAGTTGCTATAATACTTTCGAATACCTCCAACAATGAAAATAACGTTGTGATTCATGGCAAAATGAAAAGTAGAACGTTTTCACACTTGCTGTCAACAAACGCAACCGGTTAACGTTGGTCGTATTCTTACGAAATTAGATTAAAGAAAAAACGACGTTTCAATTGTAATTGACGAATCAGATGGTAGAAAATGAAAAAGATAAGGAAAGCTAATTTTTAGATGGATATCGGCGCCGATTTAGGAATTCAAACACCGAAAGGAGGTTAAGACGACACTTAACCCCCCGTCGCATATGGTTTCCAGTTGGAACGGTACTGGTATGTCGCAATACAGCCTTATGTGTACACTGTATGTACCTAATTAGGACCATTGAGGAGAAGGAAAGACAGACAAAGATGTTGAATATAGGGCGCCCCCGTTCCTTTTTATTTCGTCATTCGCTGGTGTCGCACGATCTCCGAGGATGTCGATCGAGCGTTTCGTTTATCAATATCACGATCTCGGTTTTGTTTATCAATGAACCGTGAAACGTTACAAAATAAGACTCTGTAGGGAAAACGGACGGCGAGCAGAGGTGCGAGTAAAAACACAGAGATTGAAACCATGCCTCTTTCTCTATCTCGTTCCTTATAATATCACGTATACGTGTACGCGCTGCGACAGCGCAGTGACTATCTTATCAAGCCAGCTATACCCCGAGAGGCGTAAACGATATTTTTCCTATTTGCTCCGGAAAAAATACAGTGGTTCCCCGTGCTGATTGACGAGCGACCCTTCTCAAAATCAAGTTGGAGTTGAATTCTTTTTAAGAGAGATATATATATATATATATATATATATATATATATATATATATATATATATATATAGAGAGAGAGAGAGAGAGAGAGAGAGATCAACGCGAATAGAAATACGACAAGACACGAGAGTTTCATCAAGTTTCTCCTCCGGCACAAAGTATGACTCGACTAGACGGACAGTTGTTTGGAGTTCGAAGCAGATATCCTTATCCATTTGCCGACCGCAAAGGATATTCCAAGAAACCACCGGGCAGAAGGAAACGGTCAGGCTTATTGTTTCTTTCATCCGTTTTAAACGTTGCCTCGTTCTCTCCGTTTTACTTGAATTCCCGTGAGAATCGTGCGATTAGCAAGCGGAATACTTAAGCTGTAACTAATGAACAACGGTACCCGATTGTTGCCCGATTCCTGTCCCGAACCGAATTACGCCTTTGTCTTCGAACAGTCCCGGAACGGAAACGGATCGTTGGCTTTTCGAGGGAAAAGTGGGAAAGAAGGAAGAGAGGAAATCAAGACGGACGGCAAACGATGGGGATTAACGTTCAAAGGGGGAAGTTGGAAAGGAATTATAGAAGATTCTGTCGTTCGATAAAAAGAGTCAGTAACCGTGGAGGCGAGTAACGGCGTGCATACCTTACATATACGTTAGGAAGGGGATGACTCGAAGGGACATTGCTCCCTGGCCTCGCCTGCCCTGCTCTGCTCTGCTCCGCTGTGTCCAGAAAGGATCCACCTATCGTCCTGCACTCTCACGGCCCTTACGGACCGTGACACCTCGAGTTCGGCTCCTTCCGGCGACAGGTACCTCGCAAGAAACGCTTCCTGTTCCAGTCAGCCACGCGAAGAAAAGCGGAAAATCGAAACGAGTGGCCGGGAACAGATGGAACACCCGTCGATGCCATGATTTACTCCGATCACTGCAACGCACAATTTTTCTCTCCTTTTCTTTTTTTTTTTTTCTTTTTTTTTTCGCAAGAAAGAGGAAAAGCAGCGTTTGCGAAAAATTCACAAGCGTATTTCCGACGCTGCTTTCCCTCCCTCGTAATTCACGCTACATTTTCTCATTAATCATCGAGGAAGCTGAAAACTGTCGAGCCGCAACGAAGCCGCAGGATGTCCGAAATTGACCCGCTGTCGACGATAAAGGGCCGGTGAAACATCGCTCGAGTGGCGTTTCGAGAACGGATTCACCATCCCAACAGGTGGTTACGATACTCTCCGACCGAACAGACGAAACTTCCTACCCCCTACGATCGAAGCCTCCTGGTCCTGGGTACCTCGTTTTCGGTTACGAACCTGCTCGTCGACGTTTTCTATCCCTGGGTGCCTCTCTCACGGCGCCCTCCCGCCTTACCACCCAACATAGACTTTCTATCCCCGGGCTGCCTTTCAGCTTTTTTCCCTCTGCCCGTTCCCTTCTCTTCGCCGCCCCCCTCCTCCTCCTCCTCCTCCTCCTCCTTCTCTCCTCCACCTCCTCCCCTTCTTCCTCCTCCTCCTCCACCACCTCCTCTTTGCCCAGCTATCTATCCCATGTACCTACGTGACTATCCGCATCCCTATTCCTGACTTCTAAATCTAACCCTAGGTCTAACCCAACCTGGAGGCGCCCTTATACCCAGACGGCGGCGTCATGGATGGGGAGGTGTATATATATCCCCACCACGGCATCCCTCATCGAGGGGTCGTTGATCCCCCAAGGACAACGACCTTGCGTCTGCGGCAGCCAACCGTTCGAACGGTTCTGGGTTCCCGGATTCCTCGATTACCAATATCTTTCACTCCTCGCTCTTCTCTCTTTCCTTCCAACTCTTCTTGCCACCCCTTCCAGCCTTCTTCTTTCCCTTCTTACCCCCACCATTTCACCCTCCCTCCGCCACGCCGTCCGTCACGTATTAACCGTCACACCATCTCTCCTTTCATTTTCCTTTCCGTTTTTCCTTCGGCCGCGGCAGAAAGAAACGATCTGTTACTCGGCGCGCGGCCGAGAATGAAACGTCGATTTTCCTTCTCCGTCGATACGACCGGTATCAATGGCCGATTGCCGAGGAAAGGAGAGGAAGTGCGCACGGACGTTCCCGCCGGACCGGGGAATCTTCATCCGCGATCCGAACCCGACCGTTTGAAACCAGTCGAAACCTACCGACTGTGAACAGTTAGTTAGGCCGAACAGCGACGGGACCGGTATTGGCGCAGAG
This sequence comes from Melipona beecheii, assembly GCA_032399605.1. Classification (NCBI taxonomy): domain Eukaryota; kingdom Metazoa; phylum Arthropoda; class Insecta; order Hymenoptera; family Apidae; genus Melipona; species Melipona beecheii. Next base: position 2,785,063 of record JAUCMO010000243.1, on the reverse strand, counting down.
ATCGCGAAGCAGATCCACCGCCACTTCAGCCGGGGTCACTGGGTTTATAGAACCATAAAACGACGGCCGAACACAGCTTTTCAAATTGTAAAAGACTATGAAAAATTCATACGAGCCGTCATCGATATGCATGACTCGACCCCGACCCGCATACCTCTCCCACCTCGTTCCTCCCTCGTCTCTTTGCTTTTCGCCGGTCGCACGCACGGAAACATTCGTAAACCCCTCGTGGCGTATCGATCTCCAGCCGCTCGATGTTTCAGAAAAAGTGCTCCGTTTTGAAAGTGAGTGGTAGATCGCTGATTACACGACTCCCGACAGACACGTGTGTGTGTATATATATATATATATATATATATACACGTATACACGCTCAAATACGAAAATTACTGCTTTCTTCTCGTTACTAAAACGCAAAGAGTTGCGCCATCTTATCTCGGTCGTTTCATCTCTTTGTGTGTCAAAATTTTGTGTTTTCGCAAAAATTCAGGAACGTCGTAAAAAATAAAAGAACGTCGTTCCGTACGTTTCTGTACAGCTCGGACGCAAACGTGACTGATACCTGGTATGTTAAAACACATAGTCGTAGTTCTCTAAGTGGGTGGACTGGTGGGTGGTCAAGTATACACGTAGGAACGGAGCTGGTACACATGTACGACATATCTTCACACACACACACACACACACACACACACATGGACGAGCGTGCAGCCGATACGTGCAGCGTTGGCTGTGCGGGCGCGAGTTGGGAGGCACGGTGACGTAATCACCGAAGGGAAGGAACAACATCACCGTTGACCTACTAAAGATCCGACTTTTCTCTCGTTTCTCCTCGGCCCTAGCTTTTCGGCCACTCGTGTTATTTCCTACGACTCGAAATCCCTTTCCCCTCGCGGGTCTTAAAAAAAAAAAAATCCACGCGCCTTACGGTAAAACGAAACGACACGGACCGTGACGCACCAACGAAAAACCCGTTGCTCGAAAAAAGTTGCTCGTCTGTCGCTTTTCCGCCCGCGGAAACGTCTATTTCCACCTCTTTCCCAAAGTTTTCGTCGCGAGAGTTAGACCAACCAGATTCGTAAAGCGACAAGTGCGGCCGTGCCAATGTAGGTCCTACAGGTCTCTCTCTCACCATGGACCACCCTATCGTTACGCCGTGGTGACTTTTGACGCGTGAATACGCCCTTTGTTCGTTCCTGCCTCTCCGTTTCTCTCTCCGTTCCCTCTTGTCGCGCTGTTTCTCTCTCCGCACCCTAAAAAAGGTCGCAGCTTAAGCAGGTAGACACAGGTAGCGGCAGCAAAGTCAATTTCAATTCGACTCAAAAAAGACTCGGACTCGCATTGTGCCGAATTGGGGTTCGGCGATGTCGTTCGGGGCTTATTAAAGTACACCGCGTACACCTGTTTCCCCCGTTTCGTCGTCCAAATGTCCAAAACTTTGAAAACTTGAAAGTGAAAGAACAAAAGATTTTGTTTCTCAATACGAAACAAAAATCTGACGATCGCTGATGAAGAATCGTTGCGACAAGGAGAGGAATTCGAAGCGAATAAACAAACAAATATCGGAGTGCAGACGGTTTATTACTCTTAAACGGCGCAAATTCGCCGGAGAAACTTGGCTGTCGCCAGTGGTTACGTAGCTCCTTAGTTTACCTCGGACCAGTTGGACGTCTCCCGCTGGCTATGGCGTGTCGGGGTGGTTGCAACAGGTTGTTGCTGTAGCAGCACCATCACCAGCGACCGACGGCCCCCTTTGGTCCATCGAGTAACCTGACTAGTTGCGTGCGTGCACGGTCATTTCGGTACAGCAACGTTTAGGGAACCTCCGTGATTGTTTCGATGACTTTCTCCTGACAGGACCAAAGTCGAAGGTGATCGCGAAGGTTGCGCGGTACCATTCTAAAATTAATGTATTCATCCTGCGGTGTGTACGAGAGTCTTCCGACTCTTTCCAAATCGAACACACACACGTACACATCGATGCTCTTCTTCCACCTCTTCCGCTCTGCACACTATCGAGAGCGATAACGAGCGTATTTCTTTATCTCGTATTATCATCGTCAAACAAAGACGCTGCCTCTGCGAAGAGAACGCGGACAAATATATAGGTAGTACACGTCTGATTTCCTCGGTTCAGCGAGTCGAAAGAACGAGAATGGCAGCTGTTAAGAGGAACGTTCTAATCAACCCAACTCCTCTCCTATTTGCTCGAGTTTTAGACTATGATTCAGAGCGTGTCTTCCTCCCTCTTTCTTTCCCGGGAGAATCGGCAAGTTCGGAGAACGCGGCTGGCTGGCGCAAACCGCAACCCCGCGCCGCGAATGCTTCGCGGGTAGAGAGTGCAAGCCCTCGTAAAATGTCGAGAAGATGAGCAGGATGCAGTGGACGTAGCCTGACGTAATGCAGTGTGGGAGTGGCAGAGAGGGAGAGAGAGAGAGAGAGTCAATGCCCTCGTCCCTGACGACCACCATTCCCCAACAACCCCGTGTAAACGAAAGAACTAGGAACCGTTCCTGGGAAAATCTCGGCTTACCCTGTCACGTGGTTGAATTCCATGCTAATTCGCGCGTACGTGCAGGATTTCATTGTATCTAAGCATTTTAAATTCCTTTGCTGAGTATAGAGCCGCATAAACAGTGACAGAGAGAGAGAGAGAGGATTCATAGAAAAATAATACCAAGGTACTTTATCCCTTCCAATATGAGTTCGTTGACTCGGACTCTTCTAAATCTAATCTCCTTGATCTCTCAAGGCTGATACTTTGCAATTAAGGTTGAACCGTTCGAATAACAATTTTTCCGTTTCACGGCCGAGATAATATTGAAATGCACGACAACCTCGCAAGTCGTAGTCGCGTCCACCTGAAAAGAAACGGCGAGCCCTTGAGAGAGGAGAAAGAACGCGCGCTCTTTTTTCTCGAGTTCGATTCGACGGTAGGCGTGCAACGATCAAATCGGTTACAGCTCGAAAAGTCCTTGTTGCTCCGCCGAACTGTCCTCGGCAGACGGGCGCGCGGATCGTGAGAAAAAAAAAAAGAAAGAAAGAAAGAAAGAAAGAAACAGAAGAGAAAACTATACGAGCACGCTGAACGCCGCGAGGAAGAAACTCTCTCGCCACGAGAGAAAACTACGAATTTCGTGAAACCCCGTTCCACGCGTAAGGATCGAAGCCTGACTGAACTCTCAGGTGATACCGTTAAACTGACTTCCGTCTGCCCACCTACCTACCTACCTACCTACTTTCGTCCTCGTGCATCGTCCGACACCGTCCGAGCTGCGTATTTCGCAATCCACCAACAGACAGAGAATATCTCGAGTCAGGGGCTCAAAATATTTGAACGAGTGGGACTTCGCCATGCTAAATTCGTCGAAGAAAGCAATAGCGGAGAAAAAGAGGGAGACTGCGAGCCTGTGTACGTGTGTGAAACAGAGAGAGAGAGAGAGAGAGAGAGAGAGAGGCGTGTCTTGCAACAAAGTACCACCGGTTGAGCGAGGCTGAGAATGCTTTACGATCGATACTTATTCATCGGTATCATTAATAAAACATGGATACGCTCGTTTTCTAATCGCGAATTTGTCCGGTCTATCGGTGCAGCGAAATTTATTATTTATTATTAATTTTCTATCGGCGTAACGAACGCTGGGAACGCGACGTTCGTTGCGTACCAGAAATGACATCGCGAGTCTGAGGAATTGTTTCAGCCAGCTGTTACTATATTTTCATTTCGAGTGAGCAATTTTCTTCGTTTTCCTTGTTCCATCTATAAGAAAAAAACTCACTGAGGCATCGACGCGTCGATCGCTAATCGAAAGTACCGATTTTCAACTTTGATCGGTTTCTCTGGATTTTGCTTTCGAGACGTCGACGTTTCGCTGCGAAACGACGAAAAATAGCTGGACAAAACCGGTGCCTGTTTCTATTCGCAGTTTTCCATGGGGAGTCCGCGGTACCAAAGTATGTTGGTACCAGCAAGTCGGGCGAGCGCGCGCCCGAGCGCGAGAATCCAGCATATAGAATAGGTCACACCCTCTGGGGACCATTATTGCCGAGCACTGTACGTGCACGTGACTTGTATAGGGTCGAGACAAGTGGGTTGGTGCAGTCGTTACTGTTGTCCTCGGTACCCCCTGCTCGTTCAACGACCTGGCATGTATGCACTCGCCATGCCGCGATGTACGCATGCACGCATGCATGCACGTGACGACGGGAAGCTCGCAGCCAGAGAGCGAGAGAGCGAGCGAGAGAGAGAGAGAGAGAGAGAGAGAAGCAAGGCGCACCGACAACAAGGCAACGAAAAGGTCCAAATCAGAGTGATTTCGCCTCTTTTATCCAGAGAGTTTTCCAAGCGCGCACAGCACGCGGCACGCACGCTCCTGCGGGACAATCGGTCGTGCCACGGCGGTGAATGTATCCGCGCCGCTTCGACCCGTCGTATCGCGCGAGGAAACGCCGGAGATTTAGAAAGGAATCAACCACCTATTGTGGGGAACGTATTGTGCCAAGATGCGCGATGGCTCGCTTGTGCCAAGTGCGTGCTCGCAGCCGAACGAGGAGGAGATATCAAAGAATTCTCTCACGAGGATTCTATCGAACCATCACCGCGATCGGCGACAATAGAGTCGCGGCGACGTTCTGCTGAAGGCGAGACTCTCCGACCACGTACCCTGCTCGTGAATTCGAGAAATTATTCGAAACCCGAGAGAGACGGGGCCGAGTGTTCGAAAAATCAAAAAACGCGGCGATATTGCGTCGGAGATGTTGCGTGGCGCGCACGCCTAGTGCCGTGGCGATTAGAGGCGTGTGCGCGCGTGTTAAATCGAAATTGCGCGAGGTGAGGCGGCCGGGGACACGTGGGCTAGACCAAGTGAGACCAAGGGTCACGAGAGACAGGAAACGGTAGTATTGTGTACCGGATGTCGTAACTTCCGAGTCCTCTGGCCTCGCCGTTTCCCTTCGCGCGGGAACACACGCGCGCGCGCGCGAGCGCGCTATAAAGAGGGGGGAGGGAGAACGCGGCGGTTCCGAAGGAACAGCGAATTTCGTTCGTTATTGAAGAAATTTCGAAACAGAGCACGAATCAGAGGATGCACGAGTGGTTGGCGAGCGCCCCAACGCGCCCTCCTCGAAAGATCAGCCGAGCGAGCAATAGAACGGGAGAGTGTGAGTGAGGTCGTACTGTCGAGGCTCTCTGATAAGAGCGACAGAGAGAAAGAGAAAGACAGAGAGAGAGAGAGAGAAAGAGTGAGAAAGAGGGGCTGAGTGGAAAGGAAGAGGGAGGGAGGGAGGGAGGGAGGGAGGGAGAGAGGGAGCAAAGAAAGAAGGGAGAGAAAGGGACGGTGGCGAGAGAACGAGAGGGAGGACGGCGCGCGCGCGCGCGAGCGCGAACACGCGAGGGACGGGGGGCGGGTATAGTCGTCGTGAGCTCCTTACAGTGCATTGCCTTTACGATCCCTCGAGTCCCCGTCACACCCCGTGCCCCGACAAATCGCGTACGACGTGCCTCTCATGAAGAGATCCACGAAACCAGCTTCGCCGTCGAGCGATTCGGGTCGTCGAGATTCATCGAGAGGAAGAGTTTTCTGTATGCGTGACAATGAACACGAAAGTATCGAGAGATAGAGGGAGAGAGAGAGGTATACCACACACCAGGATATACCGCACCCCATGGAACTAGAGTTCTGGATCTCTTCGCTTGCGAGCAAAACAGCTGAATCTCCTGCGACGACGACGACGACAACGACGACGACGACGACGACAACGACGACGACGACGACGACGACGACGACCACGTTCTCCTTTCGTTCCCCTCTGAGAACGCTGAACTCTCGCGTCCACCGACAGTCCACAGTGGAGACTTTCACCGGAGTATGTTGTACGCGTTTCGAGGGTAACAAGATTATCGCGTCGGTCTCACTCGGCTCGAGTCTCAATTTACATTTCTCACTCTATGGACTACGGATTGGAATTTTTTTCCAAGTCGAACGCCACGCGGCTGCGGGGGGGAGTACGCGTTGTATTTTCATGGAGGAGAATTTCACGCTGAGATCATCGTGTATCGAACGTCGTAAATATCCTTTTCCGAAAGGAAAAAGTCGAGCGTTAAAGTCTTGTAAATCACGAAGAAAGGTTTTTCAAGGCCCCCCCACTTCTTCCCTCCCACTTCCCTCGAAAATACGTTCAAATTCTATAGTTCAGGTACCGAGGCTCGTACTTTGCCTTCGAAGACGATTTACAAGTCGGAATGGTTTATAGCATCTAAAATAGGTTCTTCGAGTAGGAACTTTCGAAACAGCCACGTTTCACGGCGCACGGGCGCCTTCGCTAAGAGGGGAGTACAAAGATGTGCTCGTCCCCATCCCCACCATCCCCCATTCACTCCATCTTGCTCGGCACGTTTCTCATCTCGATGTCACGACAAATACCTTGCTTCCTTGTCGTCTGCATCTGATACAGTACGTACGTATGTACTTTGATACGCGCATTTTATCGCGCGCACGCATGTGACGTTTCGATTTTGATACGCGTTCAGATCGCGACGAGGATAGCTGGCAAATGTAGGAAAATAAAGGGTTTACGTGGAAGTAAAACGCTGGATGGAGAAGGAGAGATGCGACGTCCAGTGTTAGTCAAGTGGCACCGACGGTACCGTAACTCGTGGATTTGTCGGTTGTCCTGTTTCACCTGTACCTGCAGTTCACACCGGATCACGCCCTTCTTCTTTTACACCGCTCTCACTAACGGTTAATCGACGTCGACCACTTCTTGCGTTCGAAAGAGAATTGAACGTACGTACAGGCAGCTCCATCGAGCGGCGATGCCGAGCAACGAATTTTGCCGCCACTTCCGTTTCTTTATGTTCAGGCACTGTTGGGAACGTATATGTTTGCGAGCCCTGGAAAAAATTATGACGACGCCCCTCGAATTAGTTATTTAGACGTTTGGAAAGAATGGCAGTGCTGCTTAATAAGCTGACGTTGAAACAGATCGTGCGTGTCTCTGCTCGATACGCGCATAAGAAGATTCATTGGGTTCGTATCTCTATGTAACCCTCGGATCAGAACGTTCTGGTTAAACGCATTTACAAAAGTACACGTATAATTATTTTCGTAGGCCAAACTGAAGAAATTGAAAACGGCCAGAGACAAAGCACTCGAACATTTCGACGAATTCTACGCAAACGTTTATGGAAAAAAGTGGTCGGATATACGAGCCGCATTGTTGAAAGAAGAAACCAAATATATGGCTGTGGTTAACAACTTGAGCGATCCAGATAGAATCAAATCTGAGCTAGAGGTATATTATTGTAACGCTAATGTTATTGTTATAAATTAAGAATACTGCAAGTGTTGAAAATTTGTATAATATGGATAAAATCATTTCAGCTACTTGGTGCAATAAATTTAAGAACTTTGTACAATGTGCACAAAGAAAATTTAGATTTTTTTGAAGCTAAAAAAAAAGCTGAATCACAAGATGAGCAAAATTTAGAGCAAGTTACAACATCTGAAGATCAATTGGCAGAACTTCAAACGATTCATCCTGCCAATGGTCCAAATTTATTCGAAGCGTCGAATACCGAATCTACTGAATTTGTTGACAATAACAAACAAAAACATATAGAATTAAAATCTATAGATGAAAGTCTAAATGAGGTTGAATTGGATACCAATCGTACTGTCAATTCATCTGTAGATTTGTCTATGCTTCAGGAATATATACCTGCTACCAAAATAAAAGGTTCGTTTAATTATAAAATTTCTTTGATTAAAACTAAGATGTTAAATATTTACAAATCAATTTTACAGGCTTGGATGATTGGGTTTTGGAGTCCGATCATTACAAATTTTACGATAAAGCCAATGATTTCAGAATAAATGTTGAGAAGGAATCTGTTCTGTCATTTCCAGAACATTTGTACGCGTATACTTTTGAAAGAGACAATTACACTAGATTTCCAAATCCTAAAAAGGGATCTACTGGTGTTTCAGGTTTGTATTAGTTCGATAATAGTAATAAGCTAAATATGTATATATTTTAGAATATTTTATGAATTATTATACAAATAAAAATACAAATGATGTAATTTATATCTTTCAGATTATTATTTGTTTGATGGTGGATCTATACTTCCTGTGTTAGCTCTAGATATACAATTTAATGATATGGTGCTTGATATGTGCGCTGCACCTGGAGGAAAAGCTTTAACTATATTTCAAACTCTTATGCCCTGTGTATTGGTTGCCAATGATCTTGGGCAATCTAGAATAAACAGACTCAAGAATGTTATGAACGAGTATGTTTCAAACATTTGTCAAGGACAAAATATGTTAATTATAACACAACAAGATGCTAGATCAATTGATGAAAATGGTAGATATAATAAGGTTAATTCATGTTTATACAATGTTTTCTGCTATTTGATACTTTGTGAGAGAAACAGCAGTTCGTTTAATGCTTTGTGTTTCTTAATATTTTTAGATTTTAGTTGATGTACCATGTACAACAGATAGACACATTTTACACTCTGATGACAACAATATTTTCAAGCCAAGTAGAACTAAGGAAAGATTAAAAATGCCGGAGATTCAAGGCTGAGATTTTGACGTTAGTGAAATGAATGAAATACATTTTATTTTAGTCTTTTATTTTATTAATAAATGATTGGTGTTTCTTTTTATAGGACTGCATTGAAATTAGTTTCAGTAGGAGGTACAGTTGTTTATTCAACGTGTTCTCTTAGTCCTGTACAAAATGATGGTGTTGTACAAGTAGCACTGAAAAAAGCATGGGAAGAAAATAATTGCGTTATGATTGTAAAGTATGTATTTCATATATGTTTTTAAATGAATAATATTATTTTCATTACTTGATATATTCCGTAATTTTTATAGAGACATGACAGAAGCATTATTGCCTCTACAATGCATATATAACTTTGGTAACATTGATTTAAAATATGGTCACATTGTTATACCTACTCTTCAAAATAATTGGGGACCAATGTATTTTTGTAAGATGGAGAAAGTACAGTAAAGGTGAGTGACTGATGGCATTATTTGATAATTAAGCTTAAATAGCTAAATAGCACATATTTGTGAATGTGTAACACATTGTTTAAGAGATAGTATATTTAATAAATATGTACGTGTGTAATCGTAATGTAAAAAATTTTTTATAATAAATAATGTGAAAAATGAAAATAATTTCATACAAAAAGAGAATAGTGTTGTTGAATTATGTAGGGAATCATGTAGTGTAGGTGGTACTTCGTTAATGGTATTAAATATTTAAATAATTTTCTTCACATAATAAGATTATTAAAATAAATGTTTATGCAGTACAAAGTCAAAGATTTGTTAAAAATTAATTTAAATTGTACATTCATTTCGTTGTATTTTCTTTTAATGGTAATGTTTGATCACTAGCTTCATCATCATTTGGTTTAGTCTTGTTCCAAGGTTGTTCTTCTCCACTTCCAAAAATAGTATAGACTAATATCTCAATTATATACAGAGCGACAGTTGCGAAAAATATAATCCTCCATGCCTCTATAGTTTGCTATAAAAAAGTTTAATGTAATGTATTTTAATTCGAATAGTATCAATGACAAGGAAATCAGTGTGCTCAATATTAAAAATTAAATCGAAAAAGTATGTAGCTTTCAAGATGTAAAATAATACTTTGTATCAATATATAATATATTAGGAAATTGACAGTGATATTTTACAAATAAGTACTTACATTTCCGTGTGTTAGTTTTCCAACAAATATTGGTACTACAAATCCAGGTATAGTAGCGACACAATTTGTAATGGCAACAAGAGTGCCAGCAAAATTTGGAGCAATATCAATATGGTTTGATAGGAATCCACTATACATTCCACCGATACAAGTTACTCCGATAGTCATTAATGTAACAGCTAATGTTCGACTACAACCAACATATGATACTCCTATTAAGCAAAACATAGGAACAACAGATGCTGAAAATTAAAATATTTTTTACTAATTACTCCCAAGCTCAATTTACGTAAAGTACATGTGTAAAGTAGTGGACTTACAAAATAATGTTCCAATTTTTCTAGACTTTGTCACCGTAATCAATTTTTTCTCTTGCATAGTGGCAAGTACTTTACTCAGAACCATAGTGAAAATCCACATGCATAAAAATGGCATAGAAGAAAGACCAGCATTCTGTAAAGAAAAGAGAATTATTAGCAATATTAATTTCCAAAATTCTTACCCAATACTTACGGAGCTCATGTCGAATTTCAGTATTTGATTCATAAAAGTAGGCAATTCGATAAGCAACATGTACCAGCCAAAATTACTGCAAAAGTGAGCGATTAAGATTGCCATAAATGGTTTGGATCGTAACACCTCGCCCCATGGAACTGCAGGTTTCTAAACGATATAACGAAGGAAGATATCAAATATACAGTACAAAAATCTATCAAATATGATTTTATCTAAAATTTAACAACACCTCTTGGTGTTCGCCGTTATTTTCGCCATGTCCCAATGATTGCATAATGTAATCCTTTTCTTCTTGGCTAATAAATCTTGTTTGCTTTTCTGGATTATCTTCAATCATAATCCACCACGCTATACACCAAAATAGGCAAAGTGCACCTTCAATGTAGAATATCCAGACCCATTCGAGATTTGCAGCCAGTATTCCCGTTAAGAGTATAGAAATCACAGTACCTAGTGCAGTTCCTACAAAAAATAAAATTAATCAATAGTTCCAATGTTTTCTAATTCAAATCGAATAAAAATTTTGTCTCACCTGCATAAACAATCGAGGCAAGGACGCTTCTTTCGTTTGGCGGAGCCCACTTGGCAACCATAACGTGCATTGCGGGAAATGTTACACCCTACAGTTTTAAAACGCTGTCACAATATTTCTTATTTAATTTTCTTTAATTGAATTTTAATTTTATAATACTTAGTCTGAACATTTGGCAATTTTTCAAATACTAACGCCACCAATTCCTTGAATGAATCTCATCAGAATGAAAAGAGAGTAATGCACGTTTGCAGCAACAGGTGATAATATAGATGCCACGAGGTTCAGAAGCACCGATACATTCATCACCCATTTGGCAGATAAGAGGTCAGCCATTCTTCCACCCGGAATTAAGGATACCATGTACCCCCAAAAGTACGATGATAAAATAAGACCTTGTAAAGGTTCATTCCACACGAACGGGCCATCCTGTATAAATGACAATATCAAATTTTCAATCAAATGTTTATTCGTTGCAACTGTGTTAAAATAGGATCGTCGAAAGGCAAATATTTCGTTTCGCAAGTAGGCTAGTGGTATTATAAAATTATTATTTAAAAAATTGAAATTATTCTTTATTGTAAAACTACCAACAGTACGTACCTCAGCGACAGTTTTGGTTGCGTTGGAAAGAGCAGTATCGTAGTGACACTCGTTCAGACTAACAACAGTCGTATTCTCAGTTTCCAATTGATGCAACGTGGATAACTTTACGGCAGTGTGGTTCACCATAGCTACGATAGCCACGCTTACGTTTACCTTGAACCCGTAGATGATGGCGAGCCCGATAGAACCCATAATTGCCATCAGATACCGTATAGGAAACATGATGTTTCCTATAAATAAAATAGGAACGTATTTTTAGATATAGATTAGATATTTTTAGATATGATTAATTGGCAATACGATATCTATCGTAGGGAAAATCGTGAATAGAACACGTGTCGTTTGGCACGAAATACAGGTGAACGTGCTTTCAGGTCTTCGACTTCTTCAGCCGTGCGGTTGTTACACGCTTTTAAGACCGTGCGCGACACGTCTTATGAAAGTAACATACCTTTTTTCACTAACGGACTGAAATGTTACAATTATACTTTTATCCTACAATTTTTCGAAAGGCTTGGGCTTCGAGATATTTTTATAAATATTATCTTGTACAATTACAAGTTGTAATGAAATACTGATACGAAAGGATGTCATGATTGTACATTTTTATCGTGTAATATTTCGATAAATAATATTTTATCGCGGTATATTTGATAAATAATCATAAGCAGATTGCTCACTTGCCACTACTGCTTTTTGTAAGTTTTTAAATCTTTCTTTTTATATCTTTTCGTATTTTTGTAGGTATTTATTTTTGATCTTTCAGATATGGGTCAACAAGTTCGAGAGTATCACTCGTTAAGCGTTAAGGAAATATATTACACGACGAAATATACTTTAGTGGAAGTCGATTGATAATTTGATATTTTCATTTTGGATTATCATAGATTGTCAATGACACGTATAAATATGTTTAAACGGAGAACATAACGAAATATAGCAAAATGAAGAGATAAAAATTTATAAAGACGATTATCATTTACGTAAGTTACCATGTGCGCCATGACAAAATTGGGAAATACGCTACAAAAAAAAGTCAAGTGTGACAACTTGATTATCATTTTAGCTTGAATTACATCATGCTGCCCATTTTCGAATTGTCTGATTATTTGTACATAATATTTCTTTTAATTTTATCTTAGATTCATGTAGTTATCTGATATTTGATAATCTGAAAATCAGATTTAATTCAATTTCAATGGAAAAAATCGATATATACAATATTCTAGACCAAAGGACACTTGAAGGTCACAGGGACCTTCCATAAGGAAAACGCAACGAAGAATTGGACTTTATCATCTTCACTTCTTTGTCAGCGTTATTAATATCCAATTTTTAATTCAAAATACATTCAAAGTGAAAAAATTATAATCACTCACCGTGGGAGTTATTGTATTTTCCAGGCATCGGTTCTCCTTATTGTTAATCAACTATCTCAAAATGTAGTTTCTGTAAAACACTTTGCGATTAAAATCTTTTATCGGGTGGTGCAACTAAAAATTTAACTTTTTAATACGTTTACAATTAACCAGCTGCCACTTGTTACTTTTTCAATATCACGTTAAAGTTGAAAAAAGAACTTAGACTTGGAAGATGTAATTTATTTAAAGAATTTATCGAATTTTAATTGATTCAATGATTAAATCATTGTTTCTTTTGGTGATTCGGCTCCTCGTGTGTGCAACGTGCTACTGAGAACGAACGCGATGTTTCGGACTTGAAGCCTTTCGGAGGAGTACGGGCGTGCGCCTTTTCTATAAATGCCGTAGCCCGCGTGAACGCAGGCTCATACGTACCGTCTTCAAACACCTTCGTCGCGGTGACGTGTGATCGTGTGATATTTACGTTGAACCTATCCATTGATTCTAAGAATGATTTTAATGAGTGCGCGTAGAACAAACACTGTCGAGAAACGTTATTCCCGATTGTCGGTACGTTTAACATTTATTTGCGAACATCTACATTGACATGTAAAGTAAAGTAAATGATTGTTTTTGGTATATTATTCAAATGATATTTTGAATTAATGTATAAAAAAAGAAGATGATTATTTCTGATGAAAACAGTCACGAAGGTCAAAATAAAGATTTATTAACATACATTTAATTTTATGTAATTGAACATGATTTTTCTAGCTTCTAAGTAAGATGCAATACTTGAAATTTTGAGGTCACTTTCTTCATCATTGCTTAATCTGATGCAAGGTAGCACGCGTGATGTTTGTCATGAGAACAGTTCCAAGATCAAAATGTGAACAGAAAGGAACCCAAATGAAGTTGCATTCGTAGTATATATATATATTACGTCAACTTAAAAAAAATTTGCAAGTTGACAGAATGTAATAATAGTGTAAATTTCAATGTATGAAAGACCCAATTCCGAATTTTCCTAAATGAAAGAGAAACATGAGCGTAGAATTAGAATCTGATGCGAATCTCGAAGAAATATATACTTGGATCGAGCAAATACCGTTTTCCAAACCAAAGAAGAATCTTGCGCGAGATTTTTCTGACGGCGGTACAAAACGAAAATGTTTTACGAAGCAATTTTGCAATTCTTTGCATGACGTTTAAAATATATTTTAATCATTTTTAGTCTTTATGGCTGAATTATTAAAGCGATACTACCCCAGATACGTCGATATACATAATTATATTCCTGGAAATAGTATTGCAAAGAAGATAGATAATTGGTGTACTTTAAATCGCAAGGTACTTTCAAAACTTGATATAAAATTAGGAAAGGATGTGATTCATCAACTAGCGAATTCGCAGACTGGTGTTATTGAAAAAATTTTAATCGAAGTACGTGCTAAAATTTTAAAAGATTGTAATGCAGATAGGAGTTCCTTGTATTCCGAGTACGAGGAAAACGAGAAACAGGGTAAGTGAACAGTTACAAAAGATATAAAATCTCGTATAAAAATTTGTGCAAGAAATTGTTTGAGCAAAATTTTATTTATTTGAGAAGAAGTTGTTAAGTCGGTGCTTAATCCTGAAGAAATAGCAAATAAAACTGTACCGCGTCACGTTTTCGTTCGATTAAAACAGGAATTGGAAGAAAAAAATGAACTAATAAATACGCTTCATCAAAAATTGTCTCATCTCGAATCATTGATAAAGCTAAAAGATCAAAGAATTACGGATCTCACATCGCAAATAATGAAACCTGTAGAACAGGAAAGTATTACTCTAAGAACTGCCACAGTTGATACAATTTCAAAAATTCGAACGAAAATATAGTACAATTAGAATTTAAAAAAAGCTAATTCTTTAAGAATATTTTAAATTGTACCACACAATTTACATTATTTATAAACTTTTAATTCATGTATATTATTTCAACACGGTGTACCACACTTTTGTCGTGTTTAAATTATAAAAGATTATATCAATATGGAACTTAATTCTATATTATTTATCTCTTAGTTTTAGCTAGATTACATATAAATAGGAATTTTATATTGGCGCTCTCATGCTCGGTGGTGAAACCAAAATTACTCCGTCACCACGAACGAAAAGCATAGAAATATTTCTTTTAGTTGTACGGTAAACTTCTTCGTACGTCTCTTCGTCAATTTCTACAGTAGTTACAGTTTCTTCTGCCTCACCCAACACCATATTTAAATGCTGATCGTATGCCTTCAATTACAAATTTTGATCTTTAGATGTAAAATAGGTTAAAAGATATATACGTATTACCTATACAATATATAGATAAAATTGATACTTGCGTGTAATCGTCCTCGTAACTCTCTCTCGTTCCTCATTTTAACGTATATTCTCTCATCCAGACTTAATCTTATAAGATCTAGGGGTTCTTTAACATTTATTGCTGGGACCTGGAAATGTATATTGAGGTTATGGTCAAAAATTATATTCAAAGCTTTGAATCGAGCTTACCTGCTCCGTCTCGTCAGCCATGATACAATTCAATTATTTCCAATTTATTGCTAAAAACAAATTGAATTCTTAGGCTTATATTACTGTAATTGCTTAACTCTTTGTACACTTAATTGGATGAACCGGTAATATTTTCATTTCATCACACAAGGACTACATACGCGTGGTAAGTGGCGCCACGTATCTCTTAAAGTGCACACCTTTTGTTTTATTAGCTAATGTCTAATTTCTTGCAAACGTTCGTATCATTTTTACAAGCAACCAAATCATTCCGTACAATGTTCTTTGGCTCGTCGATTAGATTATATTCTTTATTTACAAAAATTATTACCGTCCAGCAGGGGAAGGTGCTTTAATTTTCCCGCGCCAGATTAGTTACCAGATTCCTCGCGTCCAGGAATGGGCGCTAGTCGCCAACGATAGACATCAGCGTAGCTTGAGGTATTGCTAGAGCGAACGAGCGCGAGGGAGCGAGCAACGCCATTTTCTCGATTTGCGGGTGAAGATCGTGCGCGGTGTGTGTATCTCGTTTGGCGAAGTTCTCCCACGTTTCTGCGTAACAACGTCGAAATTACGGGCTGTCGGTCGGCCCTGGTGTATTCGCCAGTGTTATGTATAGACACGCGGCCAGCTGTGCGGTAGATATGGTGAGTTCAGAGAGATCGAAGCGCTCCCGGGAGACGTGACGTCTTGTCAGTCGGTCTTTTCCCATTCCCCCTTTCTTGGCGAGCTCCCGCAGGGATGGGTCGTGCAGAGTTGTCGCTCATGATAACGTAACACGGACTAAACGCCCGACCCAGCGTGCGTTCGAAATTCTCGTTCGGTTACGATTCGGACGTGTAACAGAAAGAGCCGTGGAACAATCAGGAGTCGGTAGAATGTTTCGTCGGGGCCAATGGGCGGAGGTTTAGGGCGGCACATGGCTGTTGGGGCGCCGGCTGTGCAGGGGGTGGTTTTCCCGACGCTAGCTAGAACCGACGAGAATTCGAACCGACGTCAGTCACCGGTGCTCCGTGCGTAACGTGTATCTCGATCGAGATCGCGCGTAATTGCGGCTGGTCACGGTTCGGCTAACAAGTTCACAGTGACAGTGGAAAGAGAAGTACTCCGTTATATGTCTCGATTTTCTTGCCGGGGAGAAGCAGTCGGAGGCTTTGGAGGCTCTCTCGCCGATTACACGCGTCTCTCGTTGTGCCATTGAGCGTTCTGCATTTCCTTCACCTAAAGTTCGGGACAAAGGGACCAACAGTGATCACGGACGATCTCCTCCTCCTCCTCCTCCCCCTCCTCCTCCTCGAGGGGGAATATTTGACGATCTTTGTGTTGCTGCGAACCAACTCAACAACGGGCAACGTAAGCTCTCCTCTTTCACATAATACGCTATTCTACGTATGTAAGTAACGCTCTGCGAACCGCCTCGATTCGACCTTTCGCGACGATTTATCAATGGACCGTTAGATCGTACGGAAACGTGTATGCGTCAGCATTATCGATCGACGCTTGTTGACATACCCGAGCCTTCTTCCTTCGTGTTTTCCCTACGGAAGCGTGGTACAATACTCGTTACGCTTTTTCGTTTCATCTCGCATAGGCGTAACGTTTTAACGATTTCGAAGATTGTCTCTCCTCAGCGTGCTGCTGAAGTTGTTTCGACAAAGAGAACCGGAGTTCGTCGCGTCTCCATGGACGATTCTACACTGGCACTCGACGATTAAAATTCGCCGTGACATTCACGCGCCAATTAACTCGCCCGGCCTTTCGACCTTGTTGACATTTTAAACGTTTTCTGCCCTCACCCAGGAAATCCGATAGCCAACTTCGTACGTACTTTCAGCGGTTACCTCGCTAATCTTGGATCATCTTTTTCCGATAGGTCTTCCCGTGTGTGTCACTTCTGTCATTTTACACGCAAATTCATTTCGCGCTCGTCGCGTGTATAAAGCCGCGTGCACAACCCGCCGACGGAAATTAGTAGCAGCATCACGCTAGTACCATTGTGCTATTAGTAATAAGATGGAATTAAAAAGGATGATTGTACTCTTCTCGACGAATTTAATTTGCCATTTGGAGTGCTCTTTGTCTTCTCGGCGATTGAGGTTGGGAAAGCATGGAATCACGCAGTTGGCGCGGTAATTCAATGTAATTTACGAATTAGACATTTCTAAGGATAATTGCCGGCTGCTTTATCATTCAGTTTATCTATTTTCGTTCGGCATCTGTGTTTTACTCTACTCGGCGACGGTGGTAAATATACGATGCACGCGGCTTTTGCAATATTACGCCCCGATCAATCGGCTTAATCGAGACCGGACAACCCAATTAAATCGAGACCAATTGTTAATTCGGGGGGAACGATCACGACTGAATTATCCGTAAAATTTCATCCCTTTAATTTTTAACAAACGAACATTGGTTTTTTCAATAACTGCATCGCGATCTCGTTTCAATTTCATTGCGTTTACAGAAACATGCAGGGTGCACCAACAAAATACGTCGAAAATATCTGTTTTTAGTTGAGCGCACGGACGATCGTTCGTTGTTTCATGAAAACGATTTTTCATCCGATGTAGATCGTTGTATTATGTACAGGGCGAAGCCGTGCGTATACACGAACACGTGTCCGGACACGCGACGTGTGCGGGAGAACGAATTCAAAATAACCGTGCGTTTTATGGGTGGAGTACCGTCGAGATATTTCTTTATTCATGAATGCAAAGGACGAAGCGGCACGGCGTGCATTAATCCCTCGAAATCGTCGCGCCACCAAAGTATCAAGCCGACGAGTGTGTTTTTAACGCTCGTCCGCATTGAAACGCTTTACGCGGAAAACTGAATTACGAATTTATAAGTCGCCGGGTAAAAAAGGAACGCGTGTGAAAGCGAATCGCCTTGTACGTTGTACGTACGAGCATTGATAGCTTTGATATCACCGCGTTTCGTGCTCTGGGTAATTTGAGAATCGCTCGTGCGAAAATACGTGTTCTTTAATACGTGGGTTTAGATTTTCTGGGCCTCGTCGGCCGACAAAAGTTTATCGAAGGCCACACATAAAGTAATCTATATTATTTACGAGGATATTTATAGCGAAACAATACATCGATTGGATCATATTAAGTAGAAAAATATGAAAATTTTTAATAATTTTTAATAATAAATTTTTCACCGAGTTTGTTTATGTGGTAGTGGCAATACGAAAAATATTTTCAAGATGTTTCTTCTTATTTTTTACTTTTTGTGTGTTTTGTAAGGGAAAAAATCTTTGCAAAAACATTCACGGTTGAAATTATTCTTACTCGATTGTTTCAATTTTGATCAACTTGCAATAATGGCGGTTTAGTAGATTCTTGGATCGTTTGGATTATTCACGTTGTCTTTAATTTTTTTAGCAGCGAACGAACACTCGCAGTTGAAACTTGGACTAAACATTTAATCGCGAAGAGTAGAAATTTGCTCGTTCGAGTGAAAACTCCTTTATCGACTGACGTGGTACAGTAAGATTAACAGTGGATAATCAACGAGGAAGGAAGGAAGGAGCAATCAGCTAATGCGGCATTCAGAGGTGTTAATCCACTCCGTTTAGAAAGCAAGCGTCAATTTAATTAGCGCCAATTAAATAATTTTCCAATCTCGCGAAACCCTTGGGACAAACGTCGCGACGTTCGCCGCCGATTTACATCTCGGCCCGCTTTCGCACACTTGAAACTCCATTATACCGATTTGCGCGCAGCGCATTAAGCCACGTACGTACGTCATAAGTTCATATTAGCCGGTGATTTACGAGGCTCGCCGCGCGAGTGATACAGACTATCCCGTCCTGCAGTGATTCACACGCGAAAACAACCGAGCGACGGGGTCCGTTTTGTCAGCGGATAAAAACCTGATTTAAACTTTTCGCGTGATACACGCGTGATACACGATCTAGACTTCAACGCCAGTTTTGCATTAGTCAGATCTATCATCGCCGCGTATCATCCGCAGAGTTCCTTCGCGTGAAACGCGAAATTTCACCGAACTGCGTTTCCGCAGCCCTCGCGCGAGCATTCACGATAATTGTTTCCGATCTCTGCTATTGTTCCCCACGTCAGACCGTCTGTATTTTCCAATACGCGTACTCGTCGTTGATTGTCCTCCAGTGTTTCGCATCCGCGGTCGTGAAATGTCGCGCGAGCTAATTTTTTTCTTTGAAACCTCGTCGAAAGTGGACTCACTCGGAGAGATTCGATTCTGACGGTTGGAAATTCAGACGCGCCGATGACAGAAAGATCAATTGCCGAGTTACGACAGACAGCTCGCGCTCCACTCGATGCGAAAGGTTATTTCGTTTTGTAACTGCACGTTCCGAGCATGCAGAAATTACATCGCGATGGATCATCTCTCCCCCCTGGCTGGTAGAAAGTGAGAGTGCGATCATACTGCGAGCACCAGGTCGTACAGTGGTGAAATTCTTTGTCGCGTTTCTCTCTAACGCGAGAGAAAGCAATTCTTTGAAATATTCAAACTCCAATCGATGATCTAACGCTGAACGCAAATATTTTCTTTTTCTCATTATCGCTGAAAGTGATTTCAGCGTAACTTATCGTTACTGAGAGAAAGCATTATTGTGAAGTATGTACAACGACGAAGAAAAGTTGTCGATAATATGTAACTTTGTAAAAAAAGAGATCGTACAAACGATTTGAAATAGTTTCTTTTCTATTGTAGTCGCGAGTTTTTTTTCCCAAGATGATTTCACGTGATATAATTTTTTAACTTTTCATCGCTGAAAGTGATTTTAGCGCAACCCAGAAAATCGGGCCTCTTCGGGTGCAACGCTGATGCAACGAAAATTAGCGATTGGTTGATTTGGGTCACGTGACTCGCGAGGGGGCGTGGGGTAGACCTCGAGTGGGAGTGGCGTCGTCTGGTACCGAGCGATCGCGCCTGTAATTTGTTTTGTATCCATTCGAACGTTTTGTATCCATCGATAAAATTTTATGGCCAAAATGTCGTCTTCGTTTCCTAGTCGGGACAGTTGCTTGCAAGTCGTGCAGTTTTTCTATTATGCGCAATTCTCTGTAAAGTTTTTCATTGGACGTGTGCTTCTAAACGGAACGTACACTTTGTTACCGTTTCATCGGGAGCGTACCGATAAGAGAAGAGTTTGTATCTTATCACCTTATCCTAGATTTAACGCGTGACGTTACGATGTAGAAAGTATCTTTGCCGATTGTTATTTTCGTATGTAAGTTTCATTTCTAGTATATTTTATATTTAGTGCGTTATATTATTTTTGTATATATTACTATATTATTTTTCTAATCATTTTCAAACGTTTCGCGAGCGTTCTTACCAACGATGAAACACGCGTTCGAGCTCGTCCAGCTCATCCTCTTCTTCGGCCACGCAAATTTGTGCAACGCGATGCGAAGTAGATGTACGAAAGAAACAGGTGCGCGAATGTTGACCCTTGGCGGGCTGTTTACGACGTAACGGTGCGCACGGATAAATGTTAGAAGAATGGTAAGAGTGGCTGTCGAACCACGGTCGAGCGATCACCGGTTCGAAATCGGGGCGCGCTATCTCGACGGCTTTCCACTTTCTATTTTTTCTTTTCTGCTCCCTCTTTCCCCCCTTGTTTTTCGAGAAAGAACAAATCGTTGCGCGGCGCATTGTTTCGCGATCCGCGATGATTGCGGCGTGCTCGTTCCGTGCTTTTGCCAAACGGCGGCTGAAGAAAACTGGGACAACTTAGCTGCAGGCCGGGGCACAATCGAGCGTCGTTGCACAATCCAACGCGCGCGTTTTGCATCGGCGGCTCGTTTGCGCCGACACTTTCCGTGGATGTCGGGATGTCAGTTTTCGAAACTCGCGGTTCCTCCCTGCGACGCATTCGAAATTTTCTTTCTGGCCGAATGCCATTTCTCGTATTATTTACTACTGGCGATGAGAAAGATTTGCGCCATCTGTACCGAAAACACAGATTTCTCAACCCCGTGGCTACATCTGACGATACTTAACACGTACGTTCATTTTCACTCGAGAGTTGCAACAGAGGAAACAATTGCAGTATTTCGGTGAACCCACTTGCTTTGAAAAATATCGTGCACTTCGATATTATTAGTGACTGAAGTCTTCTCGATGACTACGCACGTAACTGAAATAAATGTTAACTGAATTCTACACACTACGAATGAAATTCGTTCCACGTGCAAAAATTTTTCAAACAAATCGGTACCCAAAGGATTAATCAACGTCTCACGTGCGCGGTGTCTAAACTAAACTCGAAGCTCGCAGCTTGCCGCCGAAAAAGTCGCCGAATCAATTTGGATGTCTAATGCAACGACGGTGCGAGATGATCTTAGTGTAATGTAATAACGACCTTCGCGTCGAGAGAGCGAGCAATTTCCCAACTCCAATCAAATTAGAGCAACGAACGTAATAGTCACACGTACGCGCATAGGACGAGAGGATTCGCCTTCGCCACGTTATCTTTGCTCTGCATTAATTTAGCAGAAAACACTGTCTGTGTGTGTGTGTTGCACAATATTCCTACGCAGAATAATACCTGACCGCATTTTCGGACGCACCGGAGCATCCGAGAAATCGGGTCACGACCCTAGACCTACATCGGAAGATGTCGACAAAAATATTACGTATGTTCCACGTGTGAACATCTTCAGCCAGAGAAGAGACTCGCTCACTCCCTCGGGGGCAAGTTTCGGAGGACGACGATCACTCAACGGCCATAGTGTAACGTGAAATGTTCAATTTGTGCCTACCGACCGATCTCGATAGTGTCGCGCGCAATTTCTGCTTTTAATCGCGCGTTTAATTACTTGCTGGAGGAGGTATGTTTCGAGTTTGTCGAGCTCTGACTTTAATCCACTTGGCACCTCGAATATTTTTCTGCGACCGACGCGCCATTCTAATTCGTCTTCAGTATGTATCACGGTTTCTCTTCTTTTATTTTGCACCGTGATGTCTAGCAACGTTCGAGAAATTCTGTTACTTTCGTCGAGTCAATTTTGTCACGTTCCGCCTGACGGTAATACAGGGTGGGCCAAAAATCGCTTCCTACTAATAATAAATAAATCCATATATTTTTACGAAAAAATCGTTAACTCGAACTTGAGTTTAATTTAAAACTAATAAAATTATTTTGATGGAAAAAAAAGAAAAGACGTAGCCCACCCACCACTGTTGGATAGATCGGAGGTAGGAGGAATGTGCGAAATGAATCAATAGAGCCGGGTGATTCGTTTACTCGGCGTTATGCATTTCTCGAAAGTGAAAAGTGGCAGTAAATTGCCCGTCACTTTGCTTCATTGGCGAGCCTTGTCCGAGTGGCATTGAAACCAATTTTGATATCAAGGCAAGTGCCTCACGGCACGGAAGAAAATTGCTCCTCGATTTCCCTTTACGAGCCGGTGTTACACGATTACTCCTCGTTAGTCATCGCGGACAGATAGTTCATCAGGTCCTTGCATAATGAACTCCCCTTGCGACTAAAATTTCGCTACCGTTTTTCGAGAAATACTTACGGATTCTGCACAAGTAATTTTTTAATTTTATTACGCTGTTAGAAATACCGAGCGTTGAGATCGAATTTTCGTTTTAGAGGTAGGGGTTATTTAGAAAACCATTAGCGATGGTGCCATGCCGCGCGTTAACGCTTTCTTGGTGTAACTATTATATATAGAGCAGTGGTTCTCAACCTTGTTTTGACTCTGATCCACCTAAGCATCTCTAAAATCCTGATGTCTTGCTCTCGTGACACACAATTCTTACTGTTCAAAGAGTAAACTTTTGACGCAAAAGGCAATTAACCTGAACGAAAAAATCGTTGAATTTAACTTCTGTTCTAATCTCCGAAAATGCAACATCTAAAAAAAACTGCACGACTCGTACCAGAAGCAATTGTTCCGACTAGGAAATGAAGACGACTTTTTTGCTATAAAATTATTGATACGCAAACATTTGAATCGATGCAAAACAAATTACAGGCGCGATCGTTCAGTACCAGACAACGCCACTCCCACTCGAGGTCCACGCCACGCCCGCTCGCGAGTCACGTGACCCAAATCAACCAATCGCTAATTTTCGTTGCATCAGCGTTGCACTTGAAGAGGCCCGACTCTGACTTTTCTGGGTTACCTCCGCTGAAATCGCTCACAGTGATAAAAAATCTATAAAAAAGAAAAAATGACACGTTTGGAAAGGTCTTCGATTCCTCGTATCTATGAATCGAGCTTTGGACGCTGAGAAGAGAGATTCGTTGCAAAGATCCGCTTATCCACGTGCATGTTGCAAACGCTCGGCCTCTGGCGTTCTGTCTAATGTGCGTTCATGCGTAATCGGCGCGACGGCACGCAGAAACGCAGCTGCGGCCGAGCAACGCACGCGTCGACGCGAGAGAAGTATGTATCCGTTTGGAAGAAAAAAAAGAGGCGAAAGAAACGATCCGTCAAGAGGCTAACGGACGCGGTTAGGCCTCGTTCGCGTTTTCAATTTTATTGGCACTCGACGGCCTCGGCGCAACGTAAGTGTTCCACCGTTAATTACACGCAAGAAGGATTAATTCAGATGATATCGTGTCATTGCCGCTGTGCCGTTGATTCGAGCCGGAGCCGTAAAGTGGCGTAAATGATTGGCCAGAGTGCATGGTCACAGACGACGGTGGTGCAGAGTCACGCTAAAAACTACGCCGAGTCGGCTACGTGGTCCCGTTAACCCGGTGTCTTTTAATTAACTTTTTCGCGTCCACGAGTGCGATAATCGAGCAACGTAAGATCCAGGCACGAATCGCGAGGATCTAATTAACCTACAATTACAATTTCAATGTTCTCGAGTAACGAGAACGTTTGCAAATGGAGTTGCAACAGCGGCTTGCTCGATGAATCAAGCACTTTGCGACCGCGGTTTCGGGTTTCCAACGCGAAAGAAAAATTGCGAGACACTTCTACGACAGGGGTTAAGGGGATTTTTATTCAACACATTTAGAAAATTATGTTACTATGTACTGTGTACCATGTATACACATTTGTATATCAATGACCGTTCACAGCAAGAGTTTAAGTGTATAATATACAGGGTGATTCACGTAACTTGCATACCTGAAGTAACTTTTAAATTATGCGTCTACCGAAAAGTTGTATGATTTTAAGTGTGTTGTAAATGACGCGAAGCGTGGCGTATCAATTTTTTATGGGTTTCGAAATTTCCAAGGTCATCTTTATTTTTTTCAATCGAACCATATATTTTTCTCGTCACAAATCGGAAGAATATTAAATTCCAAGTATTAAGCTACATTGATCCTGAAACTCAATGGTTGAGGAGATATTTTACGATGATTCGTTTCGCGCGAGTTACGTGAATCACCCTGTATATTGATTCATCGCCGTTATTGGCCATCCATTTTATTGTGTCAAGAATCTCAAGGTCCCATTTCACGTTTCTTATTAAAGTTGCAGACCACAAAGAGTATCGTATGTTCATTCTCCAACAAAGAATTGCTCGTGATTTTAGATAACTTTATTTAGATAATTGGAGTATAATTTATTCAGCAATTCAAACGTATACCAAAGTCCTGAAAGTGAAGATGATACTGTCTGTCCTCGTTTAATTGTATCGAGCAGTGACGGAGAAGAAAATCATCGAAGGCCATATAATTAAGCGAAGATATTTTTAAACATTCACGCATACTCTTCTTTTTTCGTTTACTTTCCGCGTTGAACTTGATAAACTTATTTTTAACTAATTAATTAGGAATTTATTTTTAGTTTCTGGAACGTGATCTTTTTGTACCTAACTTTACATAACACGGCTTTTCAAGAATTTAACGCGCCATTTTGTAAGAATTTAGAAGGTTAGGTTAGGTTTGGTTAGGAAAGGTTAGAAACTCTAGGAAGAAACTCTAGAAATCTACCATAATAATTATTACGTTACTGGGAAAAATTTCGTGAGCCATCGACTCAACTGGCGATGAGCGCAGAAATACCAGAGAATCAGTCGCGGCTTTCTCCTCGATCGAAAGTCCGTAGTTACCTGGTCGACGGGCGCTTTAACTTGCTATTGCCAATGACCTGAATCGTATTCCATCGATTCCCGTCCTTTGCGTGTGTTCGCTAACATGTTACTGCAGTCGCAGCACTGACATCAGCTCTCGTAATCCAGCGGAGCCCTCGTACATGATCAGCAGTTTCAGTGATGCAGCTGCGGCAATCGCGAGATTCAATCGAACGGCAACCGTCCATCGTGTGCACGTTGCGTGGCACTTTCGCATTGACCTGGCTGCCAGCCAGCGTTTTACCGTTTCTTTATGTTCCTCTCGTTTGCCCATAATCACGTCCCGCCGTCGGATTTTTTTCTTCTTTGACTCCAAAGGTCTTGCGCTCAACTCGTTCCTCTTTGGCCTTAGCCTCCGCGCCGTTTATGCTTCCGTTCAAAGGATTTACTTTACTCACTTCTGTGCCTCGGCAAACGCAAAGTCGGAGACATACAACAGATTTAGTTTGTCGACTTGTCGGTCGCAGTTTGCGAGCTTTTGTGTTTATTTTAGGAATCATTGAATGCAAAAGTTGATCTGGGTAAGACTTCTTTTCGAAAGGAGGAAACAATGGAAAATGTGAATAATTAAACCTCGCGCGTTGAATGCTGATGTCGATGTTGATGATCGATGCTTTCGTACCTCGACGACATTCGCGAGATCGTAATTAATCGAGTCAAGGATGAATGGGACCAGCGCGAGACGTTTTATGCAGATGAAGAATCATGTTTCCTTCAATACCTCTACGTGTTCGTATTTCTCTTTTTTTTTTTTGTCGTTACTGCGCTTATCTACGATCAGCACGCGCATTATACTGTGCGGAAAAACTGTGCACGTGTATTTGCGCGCTTAATGACTCTCGCGGTTGCATTGTTGAAGAACACTTGCATCACCTCGCTGTTCGTGGAAGCGTTTTAAAGACTCGAGTTGTTGGAAAAAAATCGTGGCGCTCGCGAGAGACATAGCAGGCGCAAACTGAACTCGGGTAGGGCGCCTTGGAAATACATTTTTGCGTATTCTCGGTGCGCGAGTGCAGATTCTTCCGCGTGAAAGACGAGGATTTCGGAGATAAATGCATCATTTCCCCATGTATGTTATTAGGGGTGTCCACAAGTAATGTCGTTGTTTGATACTTTAAAACATTTTCTTTTATTTAAGAGTTAATATAAATAGTTTTTATAATGTAATTTAACTAATAATATATATTCTATGATATAATTTAACAATAAGCATACTAAATGTCAATATATTTAGTGTACTAGCTAAAATGGTATATAACTAGAATATAGGTTATGTTACATTCTAGTACATTCTAGTATGTAACTAGAATACAGGTTGCGTTACATTCTAGTATATAACTGGAATATAGGTTATGTTATATTCTTGTTATATTCTAGGATATAACTAGAATATAGGTTATGTTATATTCTAATATATAACTGGAATATAGGTTATGTTACAATAATTTAAATTATTATCGCAATGCTTATTAAATTTGAAGAAAACGACATTACTCACGAGTATCCCTAACATTTAGATTAAAGTTTAAGACAAAATTCTCCGTTAACACGTATCTTACCTGAAACATCGCCTCGTTGAATTTTTATCTCGTTTATAAAGTTATTCGTCTGCAAGTTGTTACTCGTAATTCGCAATATTTTCACTGGCGTGACACATCGACGTGCTTTTGCGCGTGTGGAACGGTGCATTATGGATTTCCAATAGTGCGTAGTTTATCAGCCTGTTTAACGTAGCCTGTTTCCATCGTTCTGTAAATCGTTTAACGCGCATATTTCTGGGATAGATGGAATGAAATAAATCGTCTGGCAAAATAACGCTGTGCACGTTCAGACGGAGTAATAAATCGAAAAAATGTAGAATGTAATTCATCACGAAGGCGTAAATATTTAATTGCTACTGTCTCTGCCACGAGAGTTGATAGTTATTGTTAGATTGCGAATTTATGGCATATTTGAAAGTGCAAAAATGCGCACAAGTTGCGCGTAATATGAGGAAACGTGTGAAATACGCGAAGCACGCATAAAATACGCAAAGTAGAGTGTTTATTATGATACTTGGTTGGATGAAACAAATTTCCATCGTTGTAAGTAAAAGAAACAGTAAAATCTTTGTGATACAATAGGATACGAAGAATCCAAAATACACTGTTTTACATCTATAAAATATCAAATACAAAAATATTTAAACGACCATTTTCACCATTTTGCTACCTTTGTTAAGCGTTAATTACATTCATAAAAATTTAAAAGTGCACAAAGGTATTATTAAAATTATTCGTTGAACAGGAAATTAATCGTGGATTTCTGATATTCCAACGGAGGAACCGCAGAACGTTGGGAGCGCCACGTGAACGCAACTAATTCGTGACTTCTCAAGGTTCCAATTGAGACGACTTTCCACCTTCGTTAATAACCCCAAAGGGCTGAGGATTTTTCCCGTTCGAATCGAAAATCCCGGCTGACGTTAATAACGACTGGTACCTCACAAAGAATATTCTTGTATGGTTGCGGCTGAATCCGTGTTGTGCCGAAGACCTTCAGTCTTCAGCAATTAAGCTTTACGGGAAAGTCTGCAAGCCGCATGCAAAGTGCTTGATTTGATCGGTGTCCCCGCTGGCTGCCTTTTATTAACGTATACCGCTGTTTTATGCTCCCTAAAACGATCTGCGTTCTTGCCGATGGTCTCGCATAAACTGAAAATGTTTCGTACGAGTTGAGCAGAAATTGCTGACACGCGCAGGGTGATAATTCAAATGTATAGAGCTTCGTTTTGAAGAGAAAAGAAACAAATTTGAGCAAAGAAGAGAAATGGAATTTAACTTGAATTAAGTTTGATCGTTCAACTTGATTTGTTTGTTCATTACTCGGTTATACTCGAGAGTTTTAAAGATTCAGTTTTCTCGATGGGAATTTCGGAACCACCGTCTATAGATAGGTACATACGTACATGTACGTACACGCGGATATACCTTACGACTATATTTCTTACGTACTAGCCGAGAAGATTGCTCGGATGTTAAAGCTATGAATCGACGTATATCAATATGCTGTCAGGGAAATTTCACTAGCCTGGGTGAGATGTAGAAGACATTTTTCTCTTTTCCCTCTGAAAGGCTTTCCCTCTACTGGCTCGCATCCTCCATGCTGTGTGCGCACGTTCAGCAAATCGCAATGGAAATGGCTTCGCGTTTGCCCTTTGGGAATTTCGGCGATTGTAGCCCTAACGTTATTTCCACGCTACGAGAGATTAGATTTTTTTTCTTTTCGTTCGCAACGAAATGGATACGAGACTTAGAAACTGAAAATCCTTTTGGGATTAATCTATATGTATATATATGTATTAAGATTGAACTTTCAAAGTATGATGTAAATTATGACCCTTCGAAATCGTATGTTGGAAACACTTTAAAAAATTATAAGAAATAAATTACGTAATAGTAAATAGATAGAGAGCATTGAATTTTGCATTAATTTATCTAGTTTACCTTAAAATAAACACAACAGTGACCGTGCAACAATATTTTGAAAACAAATCGAGTTCGAAGGGTTAGTGAAATAAATTTGTTTTCATTAAAAACGGCAAGGAAATTAAATCGAGGGAGACACTTTCTCAGAAAAGTGAAATAATTTTTTTTTAAATAAATTGACGATTCGTGGGCAGTCGTTCTTCGAATCGGCATTGCAGTCGCGAGTACGATGCGTACTTTATCGTTATCGCGCTGTTGCAATACGCGCGTCCCACGATTTACCGATTTCGGCAGAGAAAGGGAGAGGCGTTTCGACGATAACGCGTCAAGTTTACGCAGCGTTAATTTATTTGATAAACCAGCGCCAGCGTTGAATCAGCACGATGGATAGAGTCGTCGGCTGCACGCGTTCAAGGTGCACTCACATGTATCGATAAGTGGTCGAGATTGTCCGTAAACTCGCTATCGCTAGTTGGGTGGACGCTTTAACGTTGACGGGGTTCGTGCACGTTCCCCGTCTTCTTCCACGATGCGTCTTTCTCTTCGTTACACGCGCCATCTTTCGACAATTAGCCACCGCGGGACAAGGAAATTGAAATTTAGAAACAAGCGATTACGAGGACTCTTGAGCAGACCTCTCGCGCGGAGGGTTAATTTCGTACCAGTTAGGGGGAGTCGTTGACCTGGCGCGGTTTTGCACGGAACAACAGCCATTCTTCTACGGTCCAGGGGAAGTTGCTGTGTACTTTTTTGCAAGTGTCATATTTATTTCTTTCGTAGGGAAAGGAACTTTTTTTTTTTTTTTTTTTTTTGAAAAGAAGATGTACGTCGGGTTGATTGACGGAAAAGCGGCGCCAATTTTGTGAAACTTACTAAATTGGTTTCCACTAAATTTTGTGATTCGTTCTCATTGCGATTTATATCTATATTTTTGATACAATCTTCGTAGGACGATTCTATCTCTAAATTTTGATAAACTTTAATTTTACCTGTCGAGAAAGATCAAATTAAAGTAGCAATCGAAATTTCACGCGTGTGTTCGACCTAGTCCCCCGAATATCACCATCGTAATTGCAGTGATTCGCCACCAATCGCGATCCTCCGGATCGATGACAGTTGGCGCTATGAAAAATAACGAGAGAGCTCTCTCGTTGCCACTCGTCGGGATATTACCAATCTCCGTGCCACTTCTTCCAACGTTCCACGATCTTTCCAGTCTCCCTTTTTCCCCTCTCGTTACTTTTTTCGGTTCGCGCCAGTCGGCCAACGACCGGCCACGCACGAGAATCTCTCTTGGCGGAAACTAGGCCTCGAAGCGTTCCGCCGCCGAACCAGCCGTCCGTTGGGGATCGGCGCTCGCGAAGAGAAGATTAAATTTGTCGTGTGCATACTTGTTCCAGCGCGTTGACGCGTTGCTAGCTCGGGTTGACGGTTCGTCGGAACGGCACGACGAGGGAAGGACCGGCGAACTAGTCGAACCGGCGCGCGCGCGCCGCAGCGTATCTTCGGGGTCGACGTCTCCGCGCTCACCATGACGAATGTTACCCGATATCTCGCGCGACCGTACGCCGGCACGCCGAGAGGGATTCTCTTCCTCTCTCTCCCCCTCCCTCCCCTCTCCGTCGGGTTTCGTTCCTGCCTTTCGGCTTTTTTCACCGAACCACGCTCCTCTCTTTTCGCCTCTCTTTGCGTCTTCGCGTTGCCCTCGACTTTCCTTTCCCGGCGCTGGCGCTTTTTCGCCCGGGGGTTGGGCTCCTTCGGCTTCTTCGCCTCTCCTTTTGCGAATCATTTGGTTCGCGGTTCACCGGCGAAGAATGGGTGGTCGCAGTTCTCGTCGAGTTCTCGAATATATCGGGCAGGATTACTCGTAAATTTTACTTCCAATTTCTAGAGTTAACTAGAGTTAAGTATAATCAAAATGACCAATTTGTAATCTACTATGGAAATTTTGTAACAATATATTTTTAAATGCTCGAATGACTTTTTAATAAAATATTTAATAAATTTTTTATATTTATTAATACTTATATTTATAATATATTAGACAAAATATTTAGTAAAATGTTAATAGAAGCTCTTTATTATTAATTTTCTCTTACATCTTGCACTTTAATTTCTTTGCTGTATTTGAATATTATACTTTAGTCGTCGGTAGTTCTAGTGTTAAAAACCGAGCAATTTGTCACGATGTTGTAAAATGGATAATGAAGATAGTCAACGCCCGGTGTTTAAAAATTTGATTTAAAATTCTCCATTTATTGATGTTTCTTTCGTTCGTTTAAATCTCTTTAAAAAAAGAAAAACATTATTTTGGTGTTTCCTGTATCAAATTGACAGTTATCTGTATTCCTTTCGTAAAAAGATCCATCTTCGTTTCATAACCGTAAGTCCGACCGATTACGGTATATGTCAAATGTCGGTACGTTAATGATATTACGGTAGAATTCTTACAAAGACATTTGTCGATTATTTCTATCGATGGGCCAATGTTCCATCTTCCATTTGGACGTCATACCGGTAATACGTTACCGACGACAGATTACCTGACAACGCCGAGAGGAGGAGAGAATATTTACTCGGCAAACAAGTTAAATATACTCGTAGGTCATTCGCACTTTTGTGTTATTTTGTAAGAAAACCGGTCGAGCGTATTCGTATAACTGTTTATTAAGTTCTGGTTACGCGAATCTCCGTACAAATTCTATACGTACTGAGATCTTCATTGTTAGTCACGTTATATTGTCTTTCTTTCATTATAGTAAGAATCAATGGATTCCGCGTTATTATATCTTCCAAGGTGAAAATAAACTTCATTGAATGTATCAACACATCAGAGCCGGAAACAATATTAATGTATCTGTTACGTTGTAACGCGCTACGTTTTCTGTATATCTGTATATATCGCCAGCGATATTGTGTCAATACCAATACGAGCGAGTGCATTTACACGGTAGTTATTGTATTATTGTATTGATCATTTCATGTCAAAACGCGCGGGTTTGTTCAACGTCTGTTAGGAATAGCCTGCAACATGCCTCGACCTATTTCTAAACGAGTATAACGTTTCTCTGATATAATTTAGACATTCGCCGTTAAGATTAAAATTCACCAAGAATTTTCAAGCGAGAATCAATCTTCTTTATCGACCTGAAACCTGTAAACTCGTCTTTCGAATATGATTCCGTACTTACCGGTATCATATTTTATTCTACACGGTATTTTTCAAAAAAATATTTCATCGGTCAAGTGCACCATTGGGAAAAAAAAAGGAAAAGAAAATCTGTTTTCTCGTATAACGTTACTCTTGCAAGCACACGCGACGACCAATTGTAGAGATGCTAAACCGCATTAGCTCGGTGAACGAGTTAGACGCGTTTTTTCGGTGCACAGCGAGGCGAGAGCAAGGTTAACCAATCGGTAACCGGTTGGTGACATTCGATTCCACGTTCGATTAACCGCGTCGATTTGGTTAGGACAAAATAGGATAGACTGTACTGGATTTTCCTGCAAACGTGGGTTTCGCGTGCACGCTCGCGGCACACGCTGTACTCAAGGCAGACCGGAAACGTTCATGCACGAGGCAGATCCGCTTAACCGAGGGATTAGTAAAGGTAGACGAAGTACAATCGTAGGGTCAAGTCGGGGCCGGAGCGTATGTGCAGCAACGACAGCCGAGCACACTCGAGCGGCTGTCTTGCCACGGTCAATTTTCTGCCTACGTTCTCCGCTCGGATCATGGAGCTTACCACGGATCTTTCTAACGACTGAACTCGACGTTTTAATCATGCTTTATCAATTGATTAGATCGTACATAACAAAAGTAACAGCTTGTTTTTTATTTAGTAAATAAGTATTTTATTCGTAATATTCGTAATCGACATTACTGCTGAAGTTTCGGTTAATTGCATCCAATTTAAATGTTAACAGCTTCTAACTGTTTACGAAGATCAACAGCTTTTTCTGGTAGATATTTTATGAGTAATATTGTTAGTACTATTGAAATTTTTGTTGATTGTATTCAAAGATGAACAGCTTCATCTAGCTAATAAATATTTTACTTGTAATATTACTGAAATTTCAATTAACCCCTTAACCTACAAGCTACGTTCTAACAGTCTGGGCCCAAAACGTAAACAGGATCGCGCAGCCTTCGGGCCACTCGACGGCTCGGCAAGTCGGTCCTAAGTTGCACTAAACGCGCACGACTTACAGAATGTAAATACACGTGTAGGATACAACTGGTTTAACTTTGTGGAATATTTGATAAGTAATTATAACCTGGTGTAATAATTGTTGTAGATATACCACTAAAGGTTTATTATCAATCACTAAAATATAACATAAATCAATAACGTTTATCTGTTATTAGCAGTTCGCGTAATTAGCATAAAAAAATCAATAACAAAAAATTAATAATCTTCAATGGTATGATATCGTTCGAAATATACTAGTACATGTAATGGAACTTTGCACCTCTTGCATTCCCACGTTGTTTCACTGTGTTTTTTATTTTTCGTGCAAACTTTATAAGGTCTTGATGGCCTTAATTTTGATGCTATTGGGTCGATATGTTTAGGAAAATGAGCCCAATGTTTCGCGTGCAGTCTCTCTGGTATATCTCCGTACGAAAATTTTTATGTCAGAAGTCATCGTATAGTTCCAGATTTTTCGACTATTTCTTATTTTCCAAATCCAGGGTTCTGGTAGTTGATCTTCGTCAGAGATATCATCGATAACTAATCACTTGCATTTTTTTCGCACAAAACGTGTAATGTCACTATTGTCACTTTCGGTAGCAAAAGTATCAACATAACTCTCACAAAAGATTGTTCTCATCACAAAATCTTCTTTTCGAAAACATCTTGTGGGGATTCTTCTCTAATATATAAGAAAATGTATTTCAACGTGCGAACGTGACCGAGAATAACATGTAACTGATTACGATACAAAGAGATAATAAGAATCTAACACGAGCGCGACCGTCGCACGACCCGTGATATTTACATTTGGCTCGATCGTTGTACCGGGGGCCATGCGCGCGTAATATTTACATTTGGCCCGAACGATGTGTACTACGGGCCAGGCCCGTAGTAATACGTTTTGGCCCGAATACAAGAGTACGAGTCTCACACGTATCCATTGGTTAAGGAGTTAATTGTGTTCAAACGTCAACAGCTTCTTCTAGTAAATATTTTATTAATTGTTTCAATTGTATTAAATGTTGACGATATTAAATGAATTTAATTTGTATTAATTGTGGTATTAATTTTTATTAATATTCAAAGATCAACAGCTTCTTTTGGTAAATGAATATTTTACTGGTAATACTGTTGTTACTACTAAAGTTTTTATTGATTACGTCCAAAGATCAACAACTATCTAGCAAATAAATATTTCACTCGTAATATTGTATTATTACTGAAATTTCAATTAATTGTATTCAAAGATCAACAGCTCATCTTCTAGAAACAAATATCGTTATCACTACTGAAATTTTAATTAATTACCATGTAAAGATCAGAAAAATGTACGAAGAAATTTGTTTGGTACAGGATGCTCCAAAATGTTGAGGCATCGGGAGCAACAGGAGCGTGAGGCGTGAGGATCGTACCTCGAGTTAAATGTCGGCTTGGTTAGAAAATCTCAATTGCATTCTCATTTGAATACTTAATTAACTTAGCCGGTATCCTGGCCACAGCGTCCCTCGTAATGAGCTTGATACGTGTATCTAATTAAAGCACACGAACTCGATAGATGTTGCAGGCTACTGCAACGTATAAAATGTTAATGGATGTTAACCTAAATAATGAATTACGCTCAATAGGTTGACGATCGTCGACGTATCGTTGCTGCAATTGCTTGTTCGTTAAGCTATCGACAAACGATAATGCGAGAGCTACCGAAATTGCACGATGAAATCCGACTGGTTGCGATCGGAGAATTTTAGTTTCGAGAATTTTTCAACGCGCACGGTAACCTTCAGGTAAAACAAGGTGAACCAAAATGAATTTATCGGTAGCGATTTGTCGCTTGTACCGATCGAGAGGGCTTCGCGAAAATTGAAATACGTTACGAGCGTACGAGGAAAGCTTGTTTTCGTCGGTTGTAGATTCGATCGATAAGAGTGTTAGGAGAGTGAGCACGAAATGTAAGGCACACGGAATAGGCCGGCTCGATTCTGTCGGGCAATAAAGCGCAGTTTGGCTTGGCACGTACAGTGACTCACGATCAGAAGGGAAACCGTTTCACGCCTGTTCGACCACCCGGTTCTCGGTCCAATTTACCAACCAGCTTGATCAATATTGCATCATTGTCGAACGACAGGATACACCTAACTTACAATGCTTTTTCATGGTCCACGTTTCAGTGGTCACTTGTTCCATTAATGGAACATTAATGCTTTAATAATGTCATTAATTTTAATACACGTCCTGATGTTTTACAGCGAAAAGCATAATTGTACCAGTGATAAACGAAATATTATCGATGATTTAAACCGATATATTTTTGTAAAAAAAAAAGATTATATAACGATCTTGGTCTCGTTTTAAAATGTGAAGCTTTTGCTTTGACGAGTTCGTTTTTTCTTGAAGATAATTTCACATCACGTAGTAGGTGGAAAAGTGAATACGTCTTTCTTGAGAATTCAAACGTGTGCAAGAGCATTGTAAAATTTTTCCATGACAAAAATCGTCATTTTGAAGATTGAAATTTTTCTTTGAAACGACAACTTGAAACTCGATGTACAATTTTTTTTCACCATTTTATCAAACTTGAAACATTAAGGTTGGATGACATTGAATTTTTGTTCTTCGATAAAATGGTGAAAAAAAAAATCGTTTTAAGACGTCGTTGTAAAAAGATTTCAATCTTCAAGATAGCAGCGGATCTAATCGTGAAAAAAAATTTTTTTTAACGTTTTCACGTACGTCTAAATTTTTGACAAAATTTTTGAGAAAAAAGTGATATAAAATCATCTCCAAAAGAAATGAACTTATTTTTACATCAGTTTAAATTATCGATAACTTTCGTTCGTATAATGTTCATTGGTACAATTATGCTCTTTGGTGTATATCACTTCTGTACAGCCTTAAATTGTCCAATTCATGTAGATTTTAATTTTAATAATGTTTAATATTTTTCATTATTAAGAAGCACGTTTATCTCGAATTTAAAGTGTCGTTCACTTGGTTTCTAAAATCCTCGACTCGTTGACTTCCGTGAAAACTTGACCCTGATACCTGCAGACATTGATTCTTGCAACACGACAGTCCTGTTTGGAAATTTCGATTCAACACAGTTCCACAGCTGTTTAGACCCAAAGCGTCTTCTCGCCAGGCGAAAGGAAATCTCTGGTATTTCTTTCAACAAAGAACCATGCCGCAGGGACATTGCGTTCTTTTATTTCTACGTTACACAATTTTTCTGTTCGACTCGTCGCCGACTGTTCCTTTGTAAACGTTCCTCTATTTATAACACGGTGGCATGAACGCACATGTAACATGCTCGAATGATTTTTGTGTGTGCTCAAGGTGGGCGTGAACGAGTATTGCAAACACAGACGAACAATTACTGGCCGCTGGGAGCTCGTGAATGCGCGCGTATGACGTCATTCGCTTCCCCCCTTTTATTGCAAGAGGGGTAGCTATCGAAGGAACCAACGCGTTACACCCCAATACCCGTTTCTACCAATTTAACGTGTGCCGAGGGTGGACAAAAATATCTTCAGTCCTATTTCCTGTCCGTGAAAGTTCAACGCTAATCGACTGAATAATCGTATCGTTCTTGAGCCATCGATGAACAGTGACGGACACTGCGATTCGGTTTTAAGCCTGGAAAATTCCTAGAAGAAATTACGAGCATGATTGTTTTGTACTACTCTGTTAGTTTTGACTTTGGACTATTGTTTTTAGTAGTAGAACTGAAAGGGTCATGTAGCTTTGAACAGGGGTTGTAAAATGAGGAAACTTTAAGAATTTTTTTTGGAGACACTGTACTTCATTAAAAAAACTGCACGACTTGTACCCCAGTACGATTCGTCTCACCGATTCGTTTCCCTCAAATTTTTGCCATAAAATTTGATTGATATGCAAACATTTGAATCAATAGAAAACAAATTACAGGCGCGATCGCTCAGTACCAGACAACGCCACTCCCACTCGAGGTTTACCCCACGCCCCCTCGCGAGTCACGTGACCCGAATCAACCAATCGCTAATTTTCGTTGCATTGGCGTTACACCCCGATTTTACTCGAGGTTACCCCGCTAAAATCACTTTCACTGATAAAATAATATGTACATCTTGTTATATGTTGTTCGATTAGTAATTGTTAAAAATTTGAATTAGATATACGAAGGTAGGAGGATATGACAGTCATTCAATCATTGCGGCTTCATCGAAACACCAAGTGTATCTCCATGAGATTTTATCTAAAGCAAACTTTTCCGAATTGTACGAGAGAAGGTAATACTCGTAGCTTATTTTTAAAATATTAGTTTTCGAAAAAATAACAGCTCTGAATTTGAATATATAAATTTGTGTCGTCAAGTACTAGATAGTAGCCTTGAGAATATTTTCATCCAAATTGACTCAGTTTTTCAGGTGCTTCCAGTATCGATTTTGAAAATTTTACTCCGAGAAACACGCTTTTTAAATCTTCCCTTATCTCCGTTAGATGCTGACTCTAAGTTAATTGTGCAGAGTATTTTGGAGAATACACAATTTTTGAAAAATCATTTTTTTTTTAACCTATAGTTATCTAAGTTAATCACCCTAGAGAATATACAATTTTTTGAAAAATTGATTTTTTTTTTACTTTGTCAAAAGCACGTAACCGCTTAAATAAATAAAATCCCAATTGCAGAAGATCCGACAGTTCTCTTTCAATTCGAACAAGTAGTTCCTATTAGCTTTCTTGGTCGTTTAATGATTTCTTTCTTCCAACGAGCAGCCAATTTGTATTCGTGTCTTAATTAAATGTCAAACTATTAGATGCGTCTGTATAATACTGAGTTTGCTGAGGTTGCCACGCGCTTCTTGGCCAAGCGTTCAATTTAATTAAGTTTTCGTTCGGTAATGAAGTAAATACCGCTAATGAGAACCTGCTGTTCTCAAGGGCAGCCGTGCACTTCAGACATCTTCTTGGTGCACTAACCCGGGTACAGATGTTTCTGCGAGTTGACTTTCACTTGGAGCGAGCATAGGAGTTCAAGATAATGAACTTGCAACGCAAAGAGTGAAAGATCCCAGCCAGTGTAACGGGATTTGTTGTTTGTCGAATATTTCGCTTTTGTCTACAGTCCAAGATTCGCGCTTCTTTCTCGTTCAATTTCGTTTTTTCGTCAAAACGTACGAAACGAAGATCTGGAACGTCAGCGATTGTAATTTGATTTGTAATTCTCACTCTCGAGACGAGAAGTGAAAATTCGATTGGAAAAAGTCTTGTTTTGTGTAGAGAGGGATGAGAAGTTTCAGTAGGATCCTTTCGCGCGAATATACACAGGGTGGGCCAAAAGTTTCTTCCCACCTATTGACAAAACATCAAAATACAAGGAAAAAAACTAATTTTATTAATTTTAAATTAACT
The DNA here is from genome assembly GCA_032399605.1 of Melipona beecheii. NCBI lineage: Eukaryota > Metazoa > Arthropoda > Insecta > Hymenoptera > Apidae > Melipona > Melipona beecheii. The sequence goes on along the minus strand of JAUCMO010000243.1, from coordinate 2,746,668 downwards.
GTACTTTAATCTGTAAAAAACAAAAAATTAAAAAAAACAGATGTACAATAAAAAAATTACAGATTTTTTTTCAGTAGGAAGTGATTTTTTTTTTTTTTTTTTTTGGCCCATCCTGTATACGTATACAGGCGAAATGTGTGAATACTTCATGCAACGATATCTGCACGTCGCTTTTCCGACGCGTAACGATCAGTATAATTTATTCAACCTGTCGTTGGTAACCTCAACTACTCATATCCTTCCTTTATTGATGACCCGAATATAACGGGAACTATCTACATATAGTTCATCGACATGCACATAATACGATGACGCTAAAATTAGACGCTACGTGGACGAGGAGCCGTGTGCTGCCGTTCTCACTCTTCTAAAATCTTCTATCATCGGTGTAATAAATCACGCATAGGTCTAGTTTCTATTTTACAAATAAAGCGTAACGCGCGTACGATGTTTACGCGGTGCGCCAGTTTTGACCAAGGCGAATTACTTTACCGCATAATTTAGCGTAACCTACTTTCCCTTATGTAACATTTCTTGGCCGCCATTTGCGTCCAGCTGGCATTACCGATCTTTCCAATTAACACGACCTTCGTGTCCGAAGAAAAGCAAACAGCTTTCTCTCTTGAAAGGGTGGATGGTCTCATCGTTCGCTTGTTCGTAACAATCTACAGTGAAGAGTACTGTAATAACTGTATTATTATGAAAAATCGTCGATAATTTAAATCGATGTAGTTTCGTAAAAAAAAAGAAAGATCTTATAACCATCTTTGGATCTTGGTCTTGTTTTAAAGTGTGAGACGTTTGACAGTTACGAGTTCATCTTTTTTATCACTGAAAGTGATTTTAGCGGAGGTAACCCAGAAAATCGAGCCTCTTCGAGTGCAACGCTAATGCAACGAAAATTAGCGATTGGTTGATTTGGGTCACGTGACTTGCGAGGGGGCGTGGGGTAGACCTCGAGTGGGAGTGGCGTTGTCTGGCTGGACTGAGCGATCGCGCCTGTAATTTGTTTTTTATCGATTCAAATGTTTGCGTATCAATAAAATTTTATGGCAAAAAAGTCGTCTTCATTTCCTAGTCGGAACAATTGCTTCTGGTACGAGTCGTGCAGTTTTTTTTAAAAATAATTTTACCTCACGTAAAATTGTAAAAATTCAAACGCGTGTAAAAGTGTTAAAAACTTTTTTGGTCTTGATGATTGAAATTTTCACTACTTTATCGAAGTTACAATTAGAACATTAGATGAAGTGGTGGAAAAAGAAAAATCGTACAAGTTTGAAGGGGTCGTTGTAAAGGGGAGGCTTCAATCTTCAAAATGATGGTGGATCTAGTTACGAGAAATTTCATTAGTTTAAATTATTGACGATTTTTGTCGTTGGTACGGTTATGCTCTTCTTCTGCACGATAATTTTTGAAAGTTTAAAGTTTTTAATACTAATTTTCGCTTGATGTTTATAGCTATTTCTAAAGACAATTGAACAGTGAAAATCGACTTTACATTTCCCGCTTTTTGCGAGATATTCAGTCAAGGTATCCACGGCAAGAAGAGAAACCTTTCGTTCGCATGTTCGCGTGACCACCCAAAGAAACATCGTTTCGAACAAGCGCAAACGGTATCAGCTCATAGAGCTGCCAGTGGTTGGAATTGGGAACAGGCGACAGAGCTTCTACTCGAGAAAATTACTATTTCTTAAAAGAAAGAAAATTTCATATTTGTTCCCCTCTTAATTAACTACCGACGATTAAAGATAATATAATATTCGTAGCAAAGAAATTAAACTGCAAGATGCAAGAAAAAGTTAATAACAAGGAACACGTGCCTCTGTTAATATATTTTATTAAAAATCATTAGTCAGAGTGTCTAAAAATATGCAGCTTTAAATATATAAAATTTCCATAGAAAATTACATAAATCGGTCATTCGATCATTTCGTCGACTATTTAAGCGACGAAAGAAATGGAAAAGAAAATGAAAGTTCCACAAAACCGCTTGTAATTCATAAATTCCTTTCAATGTCGAGCAAATGAGAAACAAATTACTGAAGGAGCAAACATACGTGCTCCTTCTTCGCGTGGTATCTGTTTGAAGGATCGACGCAGGGGTTATTCATCGTAGAATTATTCCAAGCGCACAGACACTCGGTTTTCAAGGAGTGAAATATTTCAGACGTTATCACGGGAGAATATATAATTGTCGAAGAATATGTACAATGGTCGGTAGCCTCGTAAATATGTTGGTAGATAATAGTCACGCGTCGAGAGACTTCTGCAAACGTCAGAAATAGCGCGCCTATCCCCGATCGCGGCTATCTCTCGAGTAGCGAACGTTATCGACGAGCAAGGTGGATCGTCGGCGCGTTAACGAGAGAGAGGAGCGAGAAAGAGGGGGGGGGGATCTGCTTTTCGTCGGCCATCATCGTCTTCTCCGTACCGCGGTCACCGCCGCTGCAACGTGAAATATTTAACGAAACAGGAAATTTAGGTCGTGGTACTGCGCCAACTTTGCGAACGTGCTGCTTGGTCAGGTAATCCAGGACGCGCTACGTGTTCCGCAAGGTGTTCCGCAATGTCCGCGAAACTCAATCCCATTTGATGGCCTTTAACCAGTCTCTGAACAGTCGAATTGGAAGTTGAAGAGTCACTTTGTGAGTCAGAAGAGTTTTGTATTTTCACTTAAAATACGACTCTGTCTAAGTGTTTGAACCTTCAGGTCACACGTTGATACATCGATATATTGTCAGGTAATTTAATTTTTTTCCGCAAGGTGGCGTGCACATTTTGTTACATTGCGGCGGCGCGCGTATTTTCAAAATGAGCTTTTAACAGCGACAAATAAAGAACATATTGTCAGTTGTTAAGAATGAAGCAAAACAAGCGGTCGACGTAATTTTCGTAATATATTTATTAAAAAGAGTATGATGTATTCTCATTGTTAGTAATCAATATTTTTAACACTTATCAGCTCTAATCTGAAATATCAAATTAAATGCTTTTGCAAGTTGTTTGCAGATAGAAGCTGAAGGAACCATCTTGCGCGATCGTCGTTATTTCTATCGGTATTTGTTAAACAAGGAAAAGCACACATGATAGCTCTTTGTTTGTACATCGATAATATCGTATTTTTGCATTTCAACAATCATTTTCTTACTATTTTACACATGATATAACTTTGTGACTTTTTCGAGTCACAATGAGCCATAATGGTAAGGTTCAGTGTATTTGCAACAACGCTTGTTTTCTTCTTTTTAGAGGGCCAAAATGTGAATACAAAGTCGTGTAGAAATAAAAGAGCAATAAAAGTAAGAAGCATCAGCTTCTGGTAGCAGATTCGAGAAGATTCTTTATTAGATTCTGAAGATCATCCGACGACGCATAAATATTATTGACAGCGATGATGAATTTAGTGGCAAATCATCGTCAGATGAGGGTGTTGCAAAGGGGTTCCAAAAATAAAATGTGTATATCTATGTTTCTAACACCAAACACAAACTGTTTCACGGAAGTCCATGTTTAAGCTTTTATACGCACAAGTGCAAACGTTCAAAGTTACATAAACGTGTTTGTTGTAACAAAATCGTTGAAACCACTGAATTCGTTGTTAATCCGTATTTACAGATCGATATCTGTTGACTTTACATAAATATTTTTATAGTTGTAAAACAAATTTAATTTCAGCCTATAGATCGATCTTCACGTTAGATCTTCCTCGAGAAAAAAAGTCGAACGACAGCGTGATCGAAACGTAACGAAAAAAAAAAAAAATTCGCGTCCGGCCGAGCCGGCGTCAAACGGGGCAAACAAAGAGGCTTATGCTAATGGCAACGTGCAGCGATTTCGCAATATCAGCCGGTGGACACGCGTGTCTCGAATCGAATCCACGAGGACACACGGTCGGAGATGCACGTGCATCACGTCGTCGTGCACGGTTGGAATTCCTCGTTTCCCCCGCGAATGGCATTCCTGAAGCCTCTGTGTCGCCTTCTTCCTCGAGCAATTGAGCTGCGATGCTGTTTGTCGATCCCTCTCGCCCGTAGCCGAGTGTAGTGAGTAAATACCTCGCGAAACCCTGTCGTGGAAATGAGAATGGATCCGAGATGTCTCTCCGCCTCCTTACTCTCGTCTTTGCTGTGAGAGTTTGCTTCGAAATTTCGGGCGTTCGCCTTACGATTTTTATAAGTGTTGGTTGAAAGTTAGAGGAACACAGCGAGACGAGATTTCGAGGTTTTCGATTTCGAAAAGAAGCGAATCTTATAAGAGTATTGTTGGTTGAAATCTAGAGTCGAGATTTCGAGCAGAAGCGAAGCGAATTTCCTAAAAGTGTTGATAGAAACTTATAAACAGGGACATTTCGATGGCATATTCATTTCAATTGTGCTCGGCGGAGTCGTTCTATCGCGTTTACAAAACGTACGTAGGTACTCTCTTGCACGCGTGCTCTCGTGCGAGCATATGGGCAGCATGTGCAAGTTTGCTTCACGCACGACGAGAACACGTGCAAGCTGGAATGGATTGAAGCAAGCGTGGACGCGATCACTCGACGACCAAAACCGGTCGCCACTTGCTGGCGCGTGTTGAGTAAATTAGAATGATGCTCGCGGATTCCTGCCCGATGTGCGTCACGATTCGTTTGTTGCAATTTGTTTGCTTGTTAAAAGCAATTTTACATTTTATCACTGAAAGTAATTTTAGCGTAACCCAGAAAATCGGGCCTCTACAGGTGCAACGCTGATGCAACGAAAATTAGCGATTGGTTGATTTGGGTCACGTGACTCGCGAGGGGCCGTGGGATACACCTCGAGTGGGAGTGGCGTTCGCGCCTGTAATTTGTTTTCTATCGATTCAAATGTTTGCGTCGATACAAAACAAATTAGCAAATTGTAAAATAAGAAAGTCCGAGCAATTGGCTGGATTTAAGTCACCACTCAAAAGAGGACACAGTCGAGTTAAGCAAAGGTTAAATTAACTCTCGAAGTGAGAAAATATTTGTTGGGAAAGGATACTAAATTTTGATCCGAGTATCTGCGGTCTCCTACGGGAATTTTCAGGATGATCCCGATAACGCAGCGGGGATCCGTACTTACTTCGGTAGTGCTGAGGCACTTTGGGCTTGGTCTGGCGCCTATTTTATCGTGATCGATGAGGCGCCGAGAGGCTTTCTTAACACCCTCCGCGTGTTACAGCGATAACAATCAGCCTCGGGAGTTCAGATTCGTCTTTTAAATTTTGGCAATGATCGCGCAGGCTTCGACGAAGCATCGCATCAGCCAGTTTAGATCGTGCAGGAGGAGATTCTTTGGAACGGAACTGATCGACTCGCACGTTAGAGTCTAGCTCCAGATTGAAGAGGTCTTTATCACGATCGTTAATATCGGAGATAAGTTGCGCACACGATGATGCAAACGTAAACGCACGACTGCGTAACTCGACTCGATAAAACACTACTTCAATTTGCAATTTGTTCGTATTTGTACATTTCTCAAAAACTAAAAGGGAATTGCGAGCAATTAATTCGATTTCATTTCGAATGATTTTTAATAATGACACTTTGATAGATTGGTTGCGAGAGAAATAAAATATCTTTGATGTTAATAGCAAATACGATAATTTACAACTTGCATGAAACGTAATTAACATTAGGACTAAAGTATAAAATTTTCGTTAGAGATGTTAAAGTGAAAAAAATAGAAAAAACACTGTAAAATATGATAGAATACACAAGCTTTTATTTGTAAAAGATCATTTAAATCTCTAAAAATATACCGTTTTACATCCGTAATGATATCTGACAAAACATTATCAATTAGTCATTATGACCACTTCGATGTCAAGTTCTAGTGTTAAAACGTCACGGTATTGAATTTATTACGCGCCTATGGAAGAAGATGCGTAACCTTTAGATTTATAACTGGTGGAATATTTACGACACAAGGAGATAGGAAAATGAAAAAAATCTATCCGCTCGATGAAATAGAAACAGAATTATCTGTAAAAAGATTCGAGCTTTCGATTGTGTAGGAGAACGTACACACGATGAATCTTCAGAATGCGTAATGTCGCTGATAGTTACGAAGAATTAAACAACAATATCAGCTACTATATTATACTACACTGAAAGTCACATTTCGCAATTTAAATTGGTCAACAGTTCTCTCGAATCATACAGAAATGCTTCACTCTCGATACGCTTCGCTCGATAACGATTAGCGTACTTCATAAAGCGAACTAGAGAGGAAGATGAACTCTCCTTAACTGGCACTCTAACTGAAGAACGTGGTAATAGTAAAGCGTGTAGTAGTAGCTTAGACAGGCGTAATAGTGACCTTTAAATGTTGCTCGTCTTACGCAAGACGATCGCGAGAACTGGCTCAAAGCTTCATTCACTTGGCCGTTGAATGAACAGATCCCCCGGTGCTGCGACGAATAAAAAGATCCATCTAACTCGAAACTATAGCGTTTAGATACCAGTCTTTTAAACGCCCGGGGTGGTCTCCTATTAATGGCGCGGTCGGAAAAGGCAACAACATCTCGCAAGACAAACAAATCGAAAGTCCAAAATGAAATCTTCGCAAATGGCGACTTCGTGGTTTATATATGACTTTATGTAAACCTACTTTATTTAATAGGTTACCTAATAGGTTACGTTTCTCAAGAGATTTTTAATTCAATTGTTTTTCTTTTTTTTTTTTTTTTTTTTCGTTTTCTTACGCGGCTAGTGAAATTTTCCAAAGACACTACCTCGTAGCCACATTTTAGGGGGTGACAGAGGGTAAGAGGATTTTCACTCCTCGACGAGCGTCGAGGGGAAGCCTCGGGGAATTCTTTCGAAATCTTCCGGGACATAAAATGCGGCAAGTGTCGCCGAAGGCGAAGGATAATAAAGTGCCGTACCAATTTATGCGTTCCATCCGTTAGGGGAGTGTTAAACTACACAACCCTGCAACCTTACTAAATCACCTGCAAATAATCCGTCGAGCTTCGCGAAACGCGTCGTGACTCAGCGCTTTGAAGCGGAAAATTTTACGGAATCAACCAGAGTCATTGATGACGCGTTTCCGCTATATATATATATATAGGGTGGAAAAAAAAGTTTGTCCGTGGCTATCATTGATGAATTCTACACCTCCGATTTGGTGGAAATACATGTAAAGAATCTTGACTTTAAACTTCAAGGTCAATAGTAACAGTTCTCTTGAAAACTGGCAGAAATGTTTCTCAATTATTTAACGTTGCGGACGCGTGCGTGCTAACAGCGACTGAACGCGTGGATATTTATATTTATTAGTTTTATCATTCGATTATTTAGACTTGCGCTAATACTACAACAGTGATAAGTCAAATGTTAGTGAGAGTTAATACGAAAAATATGTAAAATAATTGTTTACGTGTTCAGAATCATAAAGTCGCTGTTAGAACGCACGCGTCCGCAGTATTAAATGACTAAGAAATGACTAAGAACTATTAGGTTCCTTAGAAAAGTATCATATCACCTTCGTCATGAGTAGAATATAACGCAAAAAAAAAGAATTTTTTCAAATTCAAGATCAAGGTCAGTTTCTTTACGTGTAAAGAATCTCCATCAAATCAAACATGTAGAATTCATCTACGATAGCCAGGGACAAACTTTTCTTTCCACCCTGTACAATACGCGGATCGATAAGTACGCGGTTGGTTTTTCGACGGAAAACGTCGACGTGTTCTCCTTGCCGCAGCGACGACGACGGAGCTGTTCCGCTAGTTGTTCGCCTAAGCTCGCGCTGAATCAGTAAATCCCTACTTGGCATCGGACGCGTGGGAGAATCTGTACAAAATGCAGATACATACTGAAAGGTTGAAGGGAGCCTAAGGTGTACGTGGTGACTCACGTTATGCTCGTGTAATCCAGCGTGGTCTACTCCATTGGAGTACGCTACCTCATTATGTTCTCGAACTTGGCGCAACGTGACTGATCTGACCGGGAAGAAGAAGAATACGAATACGCGTGTAATTATATGCCGGACGTGTAAACGGTGATGTTTGTAGGGTTAATGGGTTGGTAGCACGGTGAAAAATGTTGCACAACGAATGATCTAGGAAAGCACAGTGAGAAAATTGTTCCAAGAAATTTGCAGAATTTTTCGACCGAAAACAGGTAACTTATGCTATATTTTTTTAATATTTCATTTTTCGATATTATCGCTGAAAGTGATTTTAGCGGGAGTAACCCAGAAAATCGGGCCTCTTCAGGTGCAACGCTGATGCGACGAAAATTAGCGATTGGTTGATTTGGGTCACGTGACTCGCGAGGGGGCGTGGGATAAACCTCGAGTAGGAGTGGCGTTGTCTGGTACTGAGCGATCGCGCCTGTAATTTTGCATATCAATAAAATTTTATGGCAAAAAAGTCGCCTTCATTTCCTGTTCAAGTCGGAACAGTTGCTTCAGTGAGACGAATCGTACTGGGGTACGAGTCGTGCAGTTTTTTTACATTCTCTCCAATGGAGATTGGTAGTGAAATAAACTCAAGGATCAATCGTTTGCTTCGTGAAAAGATAAACGAATAAACACGTTCGTCGTCGAGCAAAGGAAATCGCGGTTACCAATTGCGAGGAATTTATTTACTTTGCCAGACGGCATTGGGTGAGATGGTTTTTCTCAGGTGGAGATCAGATGGAAACGTATGATTTAACGTGCAGGCTGCGAGCAAACAGGCTGGTACACGGGTAGGTGGATCGATGAACGTTAAAATCTCGAGATTAATCTGCGAACTAGTGAAAAACGGGCAAGGCGGAGTAGGAACTGGTTTCTACGCGGCGTAATTATAACGTATATTCGCGATACTAGTGTACAGATACACCAGTGTTCTTTGTTTCAGCCTGTTCGTGCAAATGCAACGTTCAACGTCGTGTAATTTAACACGTGCATTTTTTTGCGCGATGCTCGCAGTTTCTACGTTTCCTCAATCGCGATTTAGATAATCTAGCCTCTCTCTCGAAAGAAGGAAAAAATATCCATTTTATTAACGACTTGAAACTTACATGTCCGTGTTCACGATATTCGTTTATCTGAACTTGAAAATAACATCGAACGATGTAACAGAGTTATCTGCGAAATTTCCTGCTGTGCTATCTAAACTTTTATAAACAACCCATCAAACCAGAACGTAACGGAAACCACGGAGCAGTAGAAGAAATCATTTGCGGGCGACTTTCTATTTCTTCACGGCCAGATAATATACAATTGTACGGCGTAAATGTCGACCCACGTGTCGACACGACTTCTATCGAAAGGTTTCATAAACCTTAGTAACGATACGCGTTGATCCGAGGCGTTCGCGCGGCCGCTTACGCTTTCCAATTGGAGAGGAAAGGAAGCGTTGTAATTTGGAGAAGAACACGGTGATTTTTCAGTGAAAAATAACACACGATTCAAAACCAATAAAATAAAATAAACTAAATGGGAATTAATTGATATGTCGTTTCCTTCTTCTTAAAATTATTTTCTTTTTTTATCTTCCTTATTTTATAATTAGACTTTTTACTAAAATTTTCTTTTCTGCATATATATACATATATATAATTATATTCTCTTCCTACATCTTCTTCATCTAGATTTTTTTTTCTCTAATAGGTATCTAGCAGGTTATAAGAGACACACTCCACACGTTCAACCGTGTTAGATTAAAACGATGGACGTGGATAAGCAAAAGTCCGCGGGACAAAAAAAAAAGAAGGGGGGGATATCGTTGAAACAACTTCAGTGTTACACTAGTATCCGTCTAACGTATCCGAGCAACGATCTCTAAAAACAAAGGGATCAGAATGCAAAAGAAGGGTTTGGCCAACCCTACACAGGTGCCACCTGGGGGCTTTTATGTTCAGTTTCACATTCATAAGTGATACAAAGAGTTAGTGCAGGGAGAGAGACTTTTAACGAGGGAGCGAATAAAACCGAGTTTTCCCTCCCTTAATTAAAAGTACTTTGTCCAACGCAAATTAATGATTTCACTTCTCAGAGGCACAGCTCTGCCACAGTCAGCAGAAGTATCTTTCGAAAGTTGAAAGCTCCCTTTCACTTCCCCTGCCTGTCTTTTCGAGTATTTTTAAATATTCAAAATTTTATCAGATTGCTATATAACGAACGAAAGGGTAAACGTAATAAGAAAAATCATACTCTGCAAGTATGAAATTACGCACATCTCAGTATCGAGTGCCAGAATTTACTAGAATTTACTAGAATTAACTAGAATTACCAGAATTTACCAGAATTTACCAGAATTAACTAGAATTACCAAAATGGTCGAAACGACATTTCGAATATTTTTGTCAGATACTAAATAGTTTTAGCATTCAGACTGAATGCGATTTTTCGTAAAATAAATGAAAGCTGCGTATCGTAAAGATTTTTCTGTCTCGACGATGGAAATTCTATGGTTTAGTCGTCGGTGGCGTTTCTAGCGTTGACGCACCATTTCTTCGAGAAGCAACTTCTCGTCGATCGTGCCGGAAACAGCGAGTGCAACGTTGCACTTTCACTCCTGACCAACGGCCCCTCGTTTTCCTTTAATTTCTTAATTAGACGACGCGAGGGGGAGAAAGAGGCTGGCTAGTTCCATCTCCGATACGTATCTACCACGCGTGTTCTCCGATACGTACGTCGCTGTTTGCTCAGCCAATGTTTCTCACGTACGAGGGCTACCACCCCTTACGCACGACCGGTCCGTGGCTGGTAATTATCGTCGCGTGTTTGACCCTGAGAGAGTTGCGAGAGAACGATAAGAGGCAACAACCGGGGCAAGTTAATCGGGGCCAATGGGATAGCGCGAGAGGGAAAAACGGCTGGAAAGGAAAAGAAAGGAAAGGAAAGGAAAGGAGTCAAGGCGAGAGACTGAGGAGTCGTTGCACTCGTTAGAATTTTCCGGTCCGGTCGCGAGGGTAACGCTGCGTCTGCAAGTAATTTCGACAATGTCGACGATGAGTGACACGTCGCGTTACAACGATCGCAGGAGTTTTCACTCGACGAAACGATCGTTCGACCAACTAAATAAAATCGAGTGTAAGTTGAACGAACTCGAGGCATTCGCCGCCGATACTCGCTCGAAAACCCGTACAGATAACCGCAATTTTTACGCGTCAGCTCATTAACTAACTGTACACGTGGCTCGCGACAGCGAGGTGAAACGTATCTCGCGGTCAGCTGAAAGCGGGAACGTGTTTCCGCTGTTTCATTACTCGTCCAACACGATGGATACCTCTCTCTCTCGGCCATTTGTAACGATCGTACGTCGCGTTCTTAAAAAAAGAAGAAAGAAGGAAGGAAGAAATTTTCGTCCATCGTTCGATCAGAATAAGGGTAATTTGTTGTCACGATGTTAACGAGTTTGCCCGATCAACGCGTGCTTAATCTCAGCCCGCGAACTTTCCCGACGGATTCCCGGGATCGTTAGCATTTCAATTGACTCGTGTTTCAATCAATCGATTAAAGCACGTTTCCGAGGCCGATATCGGCGTCCCGGTTTGCAAAGTGAAAAGATGGAGTCGAACAGGGTTGGGGAGGAAGGGCGTCTATAGCGCGGTTTACATACCGACATCCCTCGAAAAGATCGAATATTCATCCCGTTAACGACTCTCGATGCCCGCAGACACCGGGCGAGAGTGTCGTCTTTGCACTCGAGTCTCACTCCGTTGCAAATTGCTTTTCGGCTCGTTTCAACTTTCCCGTTTCCCGCGAAATCGCTGCTTCCTCGTGTGTCTGTGATCCAATACGAACATTCGTCAAACGACCAGAGATACATTTGTCGTGTAATATTTTTAATTATTTAATTATTTAATATTTATTTTGTAGTGATAGATATTTGATATTTATATATATTCACATGTTCAGTTATTTAATCATTAATTATTAAATTCTCGAAAAATTTAACGATCTTCTCATTGAAGATTACATTATATTTTTTTGAAGTAACTTAAAAAAAAAACGCATCGAGCTGACAGATCCGTGACTGTTGCAGGTCTTCGGAAAGCGGTGAGCGATCTCTGAAAGGAAAGACAAGGGAGCATTTGAGAAGAAAATGCCGCTACCAAAGCGACTGGTGGAGCCGGTGCTCGTCGCGCGCGGCACCATCCCCGAGAATTTCCCCCTGCCCTCGGAGCTAGAGGCTGTTACGAACGGCACATTAGCAAACACGATCAGGCAACTGTCCAGCCTGTCCAGGCATGCCGAGGATCTGTTTGGCGAACTAGCGAGGGAGGCTCATGGATTGAGCGACAGGGCCAACTCCTTGCAGGCTAGGATAGACCGATTAGCTGTGAAAGTTACTCAGCTCGACAGCAACGTCGAGGAAGGTTCGTTCATCAGCTGATTAATTATGCAGTCCTGTGATTAATCTCCTCCGATGCTGCGTCAGGAATGACGTCATTCAAACGTGAACTAAAAATGTATAGATCTTTCTTCCTGTTTTTTCAGGAATTGCTATAATATCACTAGCATTGGAGTATTTAAAATGAACAATAGAGTTCAAAGATGTAAAATGAACTTCAAATGTAAAATATGTAGCGAAGTCTTTTTCTTTTTCTTTTTTACTCTAACAATTACGTCATTATTGTTATTGTTGTTTTTTTGGTTTCAGTTTCGCTGCAAGATATACACATGAGGAAGGCGTTCAAGAGTTCAGTGGTGTTCGACCAGCAAGTTGTTTCCAGGGATACCATGCCAACGGCGATGTTGGAAACTTATCATCAATGCGACACGCCACCACCTCTCGATAAACTCAACGTTTATAGGTATTTCACTCTCTTCCTTTTGCCACGCTGATCCCAAGTTACGTATCCACGAGCAAAGAATTTTCTTGAATTTTGCTCGAGAAAGAAGGGATTAATTCACTCAACGAGTGAAAAAAATGAAATATCGTTGATTAATAAAATTCTGTGTCAATTACAGGGAAGACGGCAAGGACGGACTAAAATTTTATACAGATCCGAATTATTTCTTCGATCTCTGGAGTCAGGAGATGCTCAAGGATACGGAAAAGAAGTTACACGATCGGGGGAAAAAGGTAAAGAGAGCTTTGTTTCTCTCCTCCGGTTTTGTACATACGTGCACCTCGATTTTCTTTTCTCTCTTTTTTTTTTTCTTGTTCTTAGATTTAGAGGATTTAGAGGCTATTGTCTTGAATTATGTTGTTCTTTTTGTATTTACTGAACATGTACGATATACAATTTCGCGTATTACGTACGTACACGTGACTAGCTTAAAAAACACTTTTCGAGGTGCGCAGTAACACGATACAGTTAGTTAGTTACTGTTTTTTTTTCTTTCTACTTGTACATTGTGAATATACGTACGATTCTAACGACTGAAAATGTCCCCTTCGTTTATAGACCGAGTCTGAATATGCCGAACCGTTCAGAGAGGCAAGTCGATGGTTTGGATCTTTGTAGTTTTTTTATTACCCTTACCCAGTTCTAATGAATTTATCGATCGCCAACCACTCACTCATACATAATCAAACTCACGTCTTTGTGGATTTTCATTAACCGACCTTTTTGCGCTGGATAGAGATTGCGTTGATAGATGCTCGCTTTGAAAGTTTGTAGTTTACATTGCTAGGATTAGCCAACGACATCAAAACCAAACACATTCTTCAATGTTCCGCCCTTGGCAAAGAATCTTTTTTATTGCGTAGACCGAATGATGCGTTTGTTTCTCCCTCCTTCTCTCTCCTCCTCTCTTATATTTCCTTTCTTTTTTTTTTTTCTAGATTCCAAGACAAGAACTTTCGCTCGAATTTTTCCTTTTTTTTCTTTCTCCGAAACAATCGTGCAAGTTTGTCAATAGACGACGTTCGATCTACGCAGAAGATCGCCACCCTTGACCGATCACCTCTGTTTTTGTCAAAAAACAAATTGATTGTTTTTCAAACTCGAACAGTTTGCCACTACTGTGTCATTTTTTGTCGATCACTTTGTAATGCCAGTTTGTGCCAGCCATGCAACTTTTGGATGTACTCAATAGAAGTCTCTTCATCATCATTCATCGAGCCATTTTGCAAAGAACGATATCGATAAAGTCTCACGATCTCTGATCATTTCAGGATTATTTTTGTATTTTTGATCTGTCATCTGTTTCACGTTGTGGGAAATAAAACTGTGAACAACGTTAGAAGCACTTCCTTCAACCTTCAGTCTTTCTTCAGTTTCGTTTGTTTGACCCTTTTTCTCAAATTACTGATCGTAATTTCCTTGTGCAAGTTGTGAATAAGTAAGGACATTTTTTACATTTTTCGTATTTATATTACTACAACTTTTAAAGAAATCACTATTTTTATTTCCTACAAATCCTTTCATCTCCAGTGGTTGATCCTGTTTTTTTCCCCATTGAAAATTTGAGCGTTTTTGAAAAACGGAGCAAACGTAAAGTCACGACGAAGGTCAGAAGTATCTTCTATAATTTAAGCGTGCAATGAAACAAACATTGGATCAACCATCGAGTCACATATTTGATTGATAAAGTTAAGCTTGTCTTGCACTTTTTTGCTACTACTCTGCAACAAGACAGTTTAGTTTAACGAAGGATTTTTACCGTACAGCCTCATAGGCCTCGGAACGAGGGTGGTGGTGGTGGCGGTGGCAGGCATAAGAAGCGTATAAGACAACCGCACAACACGAGAGAAAGGCAAAGACAGTTAGCCGTGGGTCACGGCGAGTATATCATGCCAACGCAAGGTGTTCAATACAGAGCACCTCACAACATACCGGACGAATCGTTATTGGGAATGGTGATGACCGAGCCACGGCCACCTAGGCCAAATAGCATCGAACTTAGACGAAGTTATCCACCGGAGGAGCAACACCTCTACAGTCCTCCTTCTTCCGATCATTATAGGTTGGTAATTTATAAATCTGTTGTCAGTACTCGTTCGATAAGTAACAGTACTTTTTAGTATCAGCAACAAGCATCATGCGGAGAGAAATTAAAATGTTTGCTCTTTTCTATTTCCTTTGAAAACAGGGTGGCGAATTACGTGGCTCAGGGCTACGAAGACAACTTGTACGGTTCGCATTATGGCACTGGTCAGGGACAAGTAGGCAGCGAAACGTACCAGAGTCCTGGTGGTCAAAGTACTCCAAGTAGAAGCGGTAGATCACGACCGTCGCAACCACCACCAGCTCCACCAAGCAACACTTCTAGCAACTCGACGCCTACTGTCGCCTCTGCTAATAATACTCCAACACGTGGAAGATCAATGAGCACCGGTAGAGACACTCTTCCACCACCACCTCCGCCTCCCGGAGAAACTATGTCCCCTCCTCCTATGAATGGTAATTTATATCTTGAGAAATTTACTACTGAATTTTCTAGCTCTAGATCAAGATGATTGATGAAGTCAAAAATTTATCATGGACGTTATTAAGCAATGATTTTATCGATTAACGATAGCCTAATTACTCTAATTGTTTCAGGTTCAATACCGTCGCATCTACTAAATAGAAACGGAAGTCGTTCGAACAGTCCGTTACCCAGTCATCACTCGACGCCTACACCGCCGAATCATTCGACGCAAATAGGAACGGATGAGACTGATCCTGCTGCTCCACAAGACTTGCCGCCTCCACCTCCGACTCCCGATCCTACACCGCCTAGACCCATTTCTCCACCGTGTAATATCCCGCCACCGCCTCCGCCACCTCCGCCACCGCCTGTTGCTAACGGACCGTCGCCCCCTGTGCCATTGACCAATGGCGATATTGCTAAAATGATAGCGACTAATCCACCCAAGTTGAAACCCCTGAAACCCTTGAAGAATATCGTGGATGGGCAATTGAGGAAGCCCGTTAATCCGAACATCCCCCTTGTCGATCCACGAAACGATCTACTTAAAGCAATTAGAGACGGTAATTATCCAATCGTTCGGTTAATTGAAATTAACTTTTCGCTATACGTTTTGTTACACACAACGAAGTTGACAGTCGATTGTTTAATTTTATAATTTTATTTTATTATATAGTTTCTTCTGTTGTGAGAAACTAATTCTCATATAATTTCTTATAGTCTTTATTGTATATTTTATTATATAGTTTCTTCTACGTTTTTCCTCAGGAATAAAGTTACGTAAAGTGGAGAAGATTGAGCAGAAGGAAGTGGAACGCGTGAACGCATTGAACGACGTCGCGTCGATATTGGCACGACGCGTTGCCGTCGAGTTCAGCGACAGTGACTCAGCATCGGAGAGCGAATGCGACAGCGAAGGATGGGGCGAGCAGGAAACGAATCTCGCGTGACCCAGCTCACTTCCATCTACCGCCACTGCCTCTTAGAGAAACGGCTGACGATCCAATTCGATTTCATTCGCTCTCAACGAAAGCTCCATTTCTGTTATTCGTCGCACAAGTCACACGCTTTGCGCGCGGACGTCGAGTAGGGATAATTTGATTCGATGTGTTGGGTGTGTATCGAAGGAGCATCGGATTTGAAAGTAGAAACAAGACCAGCGAATTTCGTTGGTCGATTGTGTTGAGTTCTGTTAATACAGAGAGCGTGTAAACGCGAATTATTATAAGTAATATTCATTAAAAATAATAGTATAACTACGATTATTTTTATTACGCACCGTTTCATTACCTTTAACAGGGTTATTTTCTTTTCTTTTGTTGCGAAGAAACTGTTCAATAGCTTTCTTTTCTTTTCTTTTCTTTTCTTTTTCTTTTTCTTTTTCTTTTTTTTTTTTTTTTTGTATAAACTAAATAAAAGGAAATTTGTTTTCGTGTTAATTGCAAGCTCAATTAAATACTTAGCATGTATTTATCTGAAAATCTACGACGTGAAAAATATTATTTAGCATTAAATCTTAATATAAAATAATATTAAATCTTCTCAAAGGATTCTAGGCATCACCAGCGAGAGACTTTTTTATTTATTGAAGGAAGAGAGTATACAAAGTGTGAATATAGCAAAAGTCTAAGAATTCGTGCGTAAATTTAGAATATTTTTGTGGAGCTATATAAATACACTTTTCTTTTACCTGCAGACGCTTCCACTTTACTGTTACAAATAAAAGTATCAAAGTTTACGAATTATGCAATAACCGCATGTTTCTTTTCTCGATTCTCCGATTCAACGAACGTAAAGCAGACAGATTACTTAGAGTAGTGAAAAAGGGAAACGCGAGTAAGAAGAAGGTACGCACACGAAGCCACGCGTCGATTTCCTATTGTTGCTCGATATCGATCGATAGATAAAGTGATTTCTTTTCGACACATTCCATGATAACACCAGTACCATACGATGGAACAAATTTGATTTTTCTTTTTTTTTCATTTCAGTGGTCCGATCGTCCACGACGATACGACGATATGCGTAAGTCGTTGCTTAAGACGAGCGACTGCTCTGTACATGTTACGATTCGATTGCACGCGAGAGTGCACATTGTATGTAAACTAAAACCAAACTGCAGAGCTAATATTTTTGTTCCCCTCTTTTGTGTACAAGTCTGTAAGATACCTGTATCTTAAATATTTTTTGTATGCTTGTCTATTAGATAGGTGTATGCATATGCGCGCTCTGTCACAACGAGAATGATCTACAGGAGCATTTCCCAATCTTTTCTACGTTTTTAAACGATCTTCCACATCGTCGCGACTACGACAAAGGCGGTACCGTGAGGAATGGAATGCCCGTTTTATCAGCGAAGTGTCGAAAACCAAAATACTCTATTTACTTGTAACGTGTAAGGAACAATGTGTAATTACCGAATGAGTGAGAGGATTCATATTTTTTAGCATTTAGCGGAAGACTATACTACTGTTGCAATGAAGATTACAGTTGCCAATTTTAAGCGCGAAGGAAGGAAGGAAAGAAAGAAAGAAAGAAAGAAAGAAAGAAAGAAAAAAAGAAATGATTGTGATTTATTTTGCATCGATGTTGGTGAAATATGACGACTATTGGTAAGATATGATATATATGTATACACGAACATTATATATATACATATTGATCGTTAAGATTATTGTATAATCTTATGCGCTCTCGAACGATGATAAGAAGTGTTCAGGAAATCTGTTTTTATCTCGCTCGTTTCCGAACGTTACCTAAATGTTTAAATGCGACAAGAGGGGAAAGTCTTCGTTTTGTCTTGGGGGGACGTTAGAAGATGCCTCTTGTCGGTTGGTTAGTTGGTTGAATTAGCAGTTTTTCGTTTATTAAGCGCGAGGGAAGCGTTCGATTGACTCGAACGTGCGTGAAATGTAATTTATATTTAATAATAATTTCCCGCTGGCTTCGCGAAGCGGCAGCGTTTTTATCTTGTATAAAGTGTGAAGCGCCAGAGGGGACGAAGCCGAGGAGAGGTCGCTCTGCAACGTAGGTAGCACATGCGAGATTCACCGTCAACGATTACGATGTACATTCACATGATTTCGAGGTATAGTCAGAACGCCATTATACAATTATTAATGAATAATATTAGTAATAACAATAACGATAATAATGATAATTATTAATAGTATCGTAACGATGAATAATGTAAGGAACAAGTTGATCAAGTCTCGTCTGTACTATGTTTATACATATATACATACAGAGATAATATAATTCGCAGTATAAACTCGTTAGCCGTAAGACTACTAGCCGTAGGTATATACTTTTAGCTACTTTGCCAACTACGACGCAGTATTTATGGAGGAATTTTTTTGTAACACGGCGGAACAATCGACGAAGGCGAATAATTTCAGTTGTAAACTTAAATATCGTGCAACTTTGTATGAATGTATATTATATGGTCGGCGGTCGTGCTTTCCGCGATGATGTCACGTACTAAACTATTACGAAGCTGTTGTACCTAAATAAGACGGTTATTCCAAAGCTTAATTAAGAGAGAACTGTTTTCGTCTTTACTAGAGGATGGAAAGGAGACGTTGAAATCGTACCTTTTTTTCGTACATTTTCTCTCGTTTCTTTCAAACTTGAAGAAAATCCTCGTACTCGCTCGTTTTGGATTCTTTCTTCTCTTTTTTTTTCTTTTTTTTTACAGGTGCAGATTAAACGTAAGCTCTTTATCTCTCCCACTTGACTATCTTGATAACATCTCATAGATAACAAATTTCCAGTAAAGGTAAATAAGAATGTTTACGTACTCCAAATCCAGCGCAATAAGAGTGATTTCACCACCCATCATGTACGATATAAAAAAAAAAAAAAAAAAACGCTACGTCGGGCAGAAACTCAATCGTAATATCCTTACGACGATTTAAAAAAAAAAAAAAGGAGAATGTACGACGGTATTATTAATAATAATAAATTTGTAGCAAATCTGTACAGAGCCAAATAAATCAAAAACTTTCATAAATCATTGGACAATTGTTTATTCTGTCGTTCACATAAAGAACAGAGAATTCCACAAAATCTTGGTAATCTTTTGTATTAAAAATTTAAGGTGATCGGTAAAAAATTAAGAAATCGGATCGAATTAGGATACTGTAATTTGGCGAAAAACTTTGGAGAAATGGGTCATTAATAGTATTAATCAGCAACTCTTCGTTCAAGACGAAAATTAATATATATATTACACAGTTTTGTAAATAAATATTATACATATAAAAATTATGAGATACATTATTAGCATGGTAGATTTAAGTAAGTTAGATGTTTAAGTGAATTACAAGATGTACTGCAAATCACATCGTAAATTGGATCTTGTGTAATTATAAAATCTCTCTGGGAATCTGTATTTTATGTTACGTCAAAGACTATAAATTACTTCGATATAACAAAAACTCTGGATAATAAATTCATTACATCGTCCCTGTCTAATAATGGGATGTGACAATTGTTAACAACTAATCGATTAAATAAAGACTTATATCAAAGAACTGTTACAGAGATTTTAATCACCTTTTTAACTATATTCGCATTAACAACGTTGATTCTAATATCGAATGCAATTTTCGCGAGATTATTTTAAATACGTATACGTTTCGCGCGTCTTTCGAGCTATTGAATAAAATCTGTAAATTATTTGTTACTTATGCATTTTATCACTCAAATGGAATGTAGGAAGACAGCTGAGGGTCTAATTTCGACGATACAATCGCAAAAGTTTACAAATCAAACCTCTCAATTAGTTCTTTTTGCAAATGAAAATTTAATCAATTTATGGACAGTGAAATGCGTAACGGCTCTGCGTCGTACACTGTTACGCTCCTTGTCTAGCGAGACAGGTGCCATCTGTCGAATTTTTCCATTTTGCACTTTTAGTTCCAGTTAGAAGCTCTTAGATGGCAACACTATCGGTAGACAAGGAGCGCAGTGGTGTGCGACAAAGATAGCGATAGATTTTAGTTACACTGTTCGCCGCTAGCGTTTCACTGTCCATAAATTGATTAATTTTTCATTTTCGAAAGGTTAGATTTGCAAGCTTTTGCGATTGTGTCGTCGAAAATTAGAGTCTCAACTTTTTTTCCACGTCTCATTTGTCCTGCAAAATGCATACAGAAAGATTTTAAAATTGTGTTTAATAGTTCGATGTGTTTATAGGTGCGATATTCAATGTTAACCTACAAGCTACGTTCCAACAGTCTGGGCTCAAAACGTAAACAGGATCAGGCCACTCGACGGCTCGTCAAGTCGGTCCTAAGTTGCACTAAACGCGCACGACTTACAGAATGTAAATACACGTGTAGGATACAACTGGTTTAATTTTGTGGAATATTTGATAAGTAATTACAACCTGATGTAATAATTGTTGCAGATATACCACTTTTAGTGTTAAAAGATCTTTATTTCACTAATAAAATAATTACAGGCCAACAAAGTAGTAACAATAAAAGTAAATCGATAATCACGATGATACCGCGATCGCTTGGAATATACAAGTATACTACAGTAATTGTAACTCTTGACTTGAGAGTTATGTGGGAAACGCAATCAACTGCACACCGACCGACGGGACTATTTAACGCACTAGACCTTCAGGGAACTGAGAGCTTAACCAGTCAAAGTCAGTTCTTTTTTATACTATGGGTCTATGCATGTCCTTTTTCCTCAAGAGATTGGAAAGCGGACATTGTCTATAGTCAGGCCCATGTGAGGCTATTTGACAATTACCACATGGCCCTGCCGATACTACGAACTTGGGTCCACGTCGTGGGGTGCTTCTTGCAGTCTGGACTGTGTCCCCTACACCACTAAAGGTTTATTATCAATCACTAAAATATAACACAAATCAATAACATTTATCTGCAATTCCTGAATAAATTAACAGTTCACGTAATTAGCATAAAAAAATCAATAACATAGAACATCTTGTGGGGATTCTTCTCTAATATTTAAGAAAATATATTTCAACGTGCGAACGTGACCGAGAATAACATGTAACTGATTACGATACAAAGAGATAATAAGAATCTCTAATAACACGAGCGCGACCGTCGCACGACCCGTGATATTTACATTTGGCTCGATCATTGTACCGGGGCTATGCGCGCGTAACATTTGGCCCGAACGATGTGTACTACGGGCCAGGCCCGTAGTAATACGTTTTGGCCCGAATACAAGAGTACGAGTCTCACACGTATCCATAGGTTAAGGGGTTAATGAATCAATAAAATTTTCATTTCCAAAAAGAGACTAATTCGACTGATTAATTTTGTATCTTCCTGACTAAATCCTAAAGTTTTTCCGTTCGTGTATTTTATAATGTTTGTAATAAAAATTGTATTAAAATGTAAGAATAGTATCTAAACTTCATTCTATAATAATCGTCCTAGCCTTGGTCTTGCAGCGTGAAAATAAACTTACTGGTGGAAAATGTTTAATACAAACACGCGTGAAATTAAAAACCAAAAATTTATCACCAACCAATGAAACATATTTTTATTTATAAATTATATCTTTATTTTTACAACACTAAATATAACATCGTTAAAAAACTTCGTGGGTGAAATTAATCGGAATAACGACGTAAAAATAAACGGTCAACAATCTCAAACTTAACCTCCCAGAGGAAATTTTCACTTGCATGAAAAATGCATCGTGTCTGCAACGAATTGAATCTTACAACAACTTTATCGGCTAGAAATCGTAACGACGGATAAATACAATGAAAACCTCGTGTCTACAAACAGCTGCAATCTGTTGCAAAATCGAATGATCGAATTATCGTTCGGGTTATATTTAAAAGTTACCATGCCGTACGAATAAGTGGTATTTTTTTTTCTTTTTTTTATTGATCCTCTATGTTTCGAAGTATGCATTTGCCTCTCGTCATTGTTATAATATAAATGTAACAGTCGTTATATCACAAAGTCCCGTGAAATGTATAAAGTGACAGGCAGGTGTAATAAAATTAACGTTTTATTCGAAAAATTCAGACGTACACAGATGCGAGAGAAAACAATGGTAGCACATTTTTTTTTTTCTTTTCTTTTTGGTAGCACCGATAAATAGACGTTTAATAAACGATTAAAATAATGTTACAGATTCAGAGTGACTACAACGCGAGCTAAGTTGCCCGTTCGATTGAGCAGTCAGTTGTCAACGACAAGAAAAAATGCACGTATCATCCTCGCTCGGAATAAAAACGGAATTTTCGTCGACTTTTACTCCGCGCCTTTTTTTTTCTTTTTTTTTCTTCTTTCTCGTTACATACTTGGCCGCGATAGCTTTTTTGATAAATAGTCTGAAGCACTTTTTTTTTTGTCGCACTTGTTACATTTCTTCTCTATTTTTTTTTTTTGCTTTTTTTTTTTCTTTTTCTCTCCGCCTTTGCAAAAAGCAAGGAATATCCGAACGGACAAGAGCGTTTTCCTTGCCCCTGTCAATCATTACGACAATATACGGTATCTAAATCGAAAGGATTACATGTAAATACGAGTATCGAGATCCGCGATGGAAAATTTCGAAAGATTTCGTCGGAAAATTCGATCGATCGTACGATCGCTGTCTTTTTTTTTTTTTTTTTTTTTTTGTGTCTCTCTCTCTCTCTCTCTCTCTCTCTTGTCGTATGAACTGAATCGTCTCTTTACACAGTCTGGTAAGTAATATCTGAGGATCAGGTCACGCACAGAACGCGATGAGTAAGGGCAAATTGTTCCGCGTACACAACGCGAGACAATGAGTTTAGAAATTCGTAGAAAGTGTGTCGATCGCATGTCGTGATACAGACAGGTTGAAAGGAACTGTCGAAAATTCAGCGGACTGATCTTCGTGGCTGTCCCGATTTCTCGTCAATCTTGCAAAGCAACTTTGCTCGAGTTAGAACAGAAACGATCGTGTTCCAAACAATTGATTTTTTGACTAATTCTAAACTCTGATTTAAACTGTGTCATATACCGTTTATACTTGACGTGAAATTTTTATAGTTAAAAATCGTTGTTCTCACGCAGTCACGTAATTTAATTACGACGAATGAAGTTTAATTTTCAAACAACTTGGCACAATTGAGCGAGTGCCAAATATTCAGCCTTCCCTTACCTTGAGCACCTCAGCACTGAAAGTTCGAGAAACGTTTGTTTCGTCTGTCTTGACTGTCGTAAAACGTCAAATGCAAATTGCAATTACAACCCAGACGCGTTCTTTTGCAAAACTGACGCAGCTAAACGAAACAGGATTTAAACTACGCGGTAGTTTAGTTTGTTTAGAAAACTTGTTTTAAGAAACCTTCGACATTCAAGTTGCTCTCTTATTCGAACAAAATCATGGAAATTCAACTTCCGTTCATGTACAAACGCAGAGTGAAATTTGACACTTTTCACAGTCGACGTTACGACCATGACACGCTAATCAAAAAGTACAATATATATAACCTTCAGTCGTTCTTCGAAAAAGAGGTTAACTTCTTCAAGTGTCATTTATCTCGCAAGTAAGAAAGACAGTTTTTTTAAATTTCTATGAATTTCGCCTATTCACTGTTCGTAGCGTATATGTATATAATTACGTAACATTAGAAAACACTACTCGTTCCTTTTATTGCTATCTTTCAAACTGTTAGTTAAATATATAAATATATATGTATATATGTATATATGTATGCATGTATATTTGGTAGTTTCACAAATATATACGTTGAATTTTGTTACATGTACAGGATGTGAGCGTATATACGTATATTCTTCTATATTCGCGAGTAACTGTTATTATTGCGGAATGTGTAACCTGTCTCAGTTGTTGTACTTTGCACAAGTGTCCGTGAAAGCATCGCCTCTTATAAAAGTGTGAAGTTGTAGTTGACCTTTTCATCTCTCTGTCGAAGAAGCTTCATTGTTGTCCAGCTACCGTGTGTCTTTTGATTTCATCGAGAAGTTACACGACTAACATTATTATATTGAAACGAACAACTGGCGTTCCACGTTGTCACAAATACGCAGCATCTACGTGATTTCGATATTAGAGCGACGCAGAGCTCGAGCAGCTGCTACACGTTAACAGTAGTTTATCAAAAGTAGAGTACCTAGCCTGTCTCTTTTGCCATAAGAGAAAATATGTAAGGCAAGAGTTGAATCGTTTCACAGTAAACGCGTATCGAATGTAACATTTTTCAAAACGCTATTTCTCCTCTGTACAACCGGTATTGTTAATATCTACTCGAACGACGATATTTTTTAAAAAAACTTTCTGACAAAAGTGCAGATTTTTGTGTCACGTGTCACCACAAAAGCAAGTTCCAGCTATCATAAAAGTATTATACTATAAGACGTGCAATTCGATGTGACATTAATTAATTTCGCCGATTGTTCAAAGTGAGAAGTAGCCTTGAAAAAGCTTACACCGTCAGACGAAACTGTTCAACTTTAGTTTCTTACAAGAATAGTATTCATTTCGTTAAAGAGATGATTAATAACAGGTATGCATCCTCGTTTCTAACGTCGAACGCCTGACGCAACTTGAATGAAGTACGTTTCTTAACAACGAATTACAAAAGTGACTTTTTACAATCTGAGCGAGACGCAGACGAGCAAGAGTGACGTTTGCAAAAATTTATCAGAGATTCTGTCGGAATGATTTGCCTTCTAAGTAGATTAATTTTATGAATTTGAAACTTCGCCTTTGATCGAAGACACAAATTTGAGTATCCTGACACTCATCGTGTGTGCATGTGACTTTAACCACAATTTACGTTGCTTCGTCAAGTTTCATTTTCGCGCGTGCGTGATGAAACAAAATTCTCTTCCACTTGCTTTGGATCTGGAAAATGGTAAGAAGAAAAGTAAAATTGCCGTTAAGAGATTCCGCGATGCCACGAAGAATCAGTCCGCTTCGAGATCGATTTTGGATCTCAAAACTGCTTTCGTTCCTTTCCCGCTCGTGTCAGGGTTGTCATTACGGTCTACGCTTTGGCACAAAGATCGCGTCTGTGTGGGGCAACTGGGTAGCTGCGATGGTGAGTCGGATTTGAGCTCTCGAGACGATTACACTCGGCAATAAGAAATTACTCTCTAAGTTTTCTCAAGGGACACCGGCCCGCTAGTCTAGGTTCTTTTTACTCGGAAACTTTCGACTTTCAGAGGGAGTGGCGAGGGTTTCCTCTCCGCGAGGAGACTATTAAACTTGCGAGAGATTCTCCCTTTCGCGATTCTACGCTTCGCTCTTCCGTTTCGCGCGTCGATGCGGCCAGGCTGACCCGCGCGAAACCCGCCAATCCGAGGTTAGGTTTTGTCCGCGAGATGGCCCGACCGCGTCGCGGAGTTTTAACCTTTATATATAATATATACGATAAAATTCAAAAAATACAACTGTAACTACGTTGAATCGAACGAAAGGACAACAAGATTACTTCTCGCCGTTAGTTTCGAGAACGTTAGTTAGTCTGAACGGGTCTTGTTGAAATAACGATTTTACGGTAGAACACGGACTTTAAGAAGAAGTATACGATATACATTAGGAAAATACTTTTTTTTTCTTTTTGGTTTTGTTTTCGGGGAATGCAGAAACAATTTTTAACGTCACCTACGCTTCTTTTGTGTGTGTGTGTGTGTGTGTGTGTGTGTGTGTATGTGTATGTGTGTGTGTGTGTGTGTGTGAAACTTGGAGAATTTCCCGAGGAACGCAGCGGGGTATGCTGCAACGAGGAGTTCTCGACATCTCAACGAAACGCGCCTTGTGTGTTGGTAGATCGTACGTGGATCCTTAAAGGATCGTGCGCACGTCGAGTCAAGGAAATATCGTACAAAATGATTCTCTTTACGTTACTTTTTACACTTATCTCGTACCGTATCCTTTTTCAGAGTTTATGTCGTTGTATCCGTGATGATAAATCTGGCTTCGTACCGCGGGTCTGGAAGGAACGATTCGCGACTGAGGCGTCGTGACGATCGCACGAGTTTCGATTCGTTCCGGCATACCCCGTTGCAGCTCGACGTCGAAACACCGGCGAGAACCGAGAGTCGTTCCGTCGCGTGATTGGCCGCTCGTCGATTCGTTCGACGATCGACACGGTTAATAAACATCTGACAGAGTAACAACCAAATCGAGGAGTTTTTCTCTCTTTCGTCTCTTTTTCCCAATCTATCGAAGCAATCGGAGAGACAGAGGCGTGCTCTAAGAACGCGTCCACCGGAAATGATTACGATATACAGCGATAAACTAACGCGTCACCGACATGCGTTCTAACGCGAACGTGCCCGACGAGACGATTTCGCGGGAATAACTACGAGAGCAGACGTAGTTGGACGCAGATCAGATCTAGACCTCGAAAATCGGAACGAGGCGAGAACGTTTGGCAACGCGCGTTTAGTCTAATTTGTTTCTTTACTTTTTCATTATTTCGTTGCTTCGCACGAAATTGTCGCGGAACTACCTTATCGACGTGTCCTCGATTTGGTAAATCATCCTTTCCCCAAAGAGGGGGCATTCGTCGTCACTTCTCGATTCGCGAAAGACGATCTACTTTCTTCATTTCAATTTTATGTACCTAATTCGAACTCCGCGAGCCTTCTCTCTCTCGGCTCTTTTCTCTCTCTCCGCATAAATCTGAAGATCAAGCTCGGAATTCGGTTTCTGAGAACGTCGTCAGCCTGCAGAAAATTATTCTCCTACTTATTTAGTAAAAAAATTCGTTTTTTAAGAGCTTCTCTATACGGGGGATACTTTTGGGGGGAGCATTCTTCTCTCTATTCGGCGAGTTCATTCTTCCTCGACGCTAATGTCGACGGTTCTAACCCTAGAGGAATCGGTGGGAAGCAGCTGAAGACGTTCCGGTTCCACGCCGAGCATGATGATGCACATGAAACTCTTGCCGGACGCCTGGTCTCTCGGATAAATGGTCACCGGCGCGAACTTGTCCACGGTGCCGTCCACGTACGCCCGTAGCTTCCTGTACACCTGCGGGAAGTGCCTCCTCAGCGACACGCCCCTCAGCTTCAGTTGCCTCTGTATGTTGGTGAAGCTGATCTCCCGGATCTTCTTCGGCGTGTTCTGGCCGTTGTTGCCCGGCAGCGAGGTGAGCACCAGCATCTCCGGCGACTCCATCTCCCTGGTGATGTTGCACGGCGAGGTGGACTGTTGCCTGCCCTGCGGCGAAGCCGACGACGAGGACGTGTGATGCCTGTTGGCCGTGTCCAGGTGGATCTTGGCGCATCTGGACACCAGCTGACGCTCCCACTTCACCGCGCCGCTGGTCGGCACCTCGCTGACCACGCACACCGCCACGTACAACACCAGCCTGGTGTCCGGGTTGTACGACTTGCAGAGTCTGATCACCTCGGCGTACAGTTCCGCGCCCATCTCCCTGGCCATCAGGTCCGACCAACGGACGTACGTCGGCTCGCCGAGGTCCACGAAACCGTTGGCGATGAACTTCTCCGCCGCCTCCGGGCTCGAGAAGAAACACTTGACCGCGCCGCGGCCGTGGAACGCGTAGCCGCGCTTCGCCAGCGCCGAGATGTGCTTCAGCGTGATCGGGTCCTCCTTCGCGGAGGACAGCACCTGTTTGCAAAGGCTGCCGGCTCGAGAGTGCAGGCAGGTCCTCCGGTGGCGTTGCCAGTGCGCTCTGCGGCACTCTCGCGAACAGTAGAGGCAGGTGCAGTTGTGACAGCTCTTGTACGTCTTCTTCGCCTCGGCCAGGGTGGCCGAGTTGCTGCACTTGTTGTTCCGGCAGCGGACCATCTTCTCCGCGACCACGTTGCCGGCCACCACCAGCCCGTTCGCCTCCTGGTTGCTGTCGAACGACACCCTCCGGTGGCTCAACGGCCCGCCCCTCGACTGCGCCGTACCCTGCTTCGACGGCATCGTGTCGCTACCCTCGCTCTTCCGTCGCACCAGCTCGCCCACGTAGTACGAGGCACGCTCCTCGGAGGCACCTTGCACGTCCATCACACTCCTAGCGGACTCTGCGACATTTGCCAATTCGTTTATCGTCAGACAACCCCCGACATCGTGCGTTCCGTCTCTCATCACGCGCGTTTTTTTAAACTTACGTGCTTACGTCGCTCGTACTGCGTTTATCGTTTGGGCACAACGAGTCTCTCTCTCTCTCTCTCTCTCTCTCGTTTGTTTCTCGCCGCGTTAACGTACACTTGACGTCATTTCCGTGATTTCGTACAGGGCGGAAAGAAAAGTTTATCCGTGGCTATTGTGGATGAGTTCCACATTTTTGATTTGATGGAGATACTTTGTGACCTTGACCTTCAATTTGAATTTCCAAAAATTTTTTTTCTCTTTGGCATTCTACAACACTCAACTTTTTCAAGAAATCTACCTACTTCTTTTGAGAAATGACTTTTGAGAAAAGTTTCTTAGTCGTTTAATACTGCGGACGCGTGAGTTCTAACAGCGACTTTATGATTCTGAATACGTGGACATCTATTTTACATATTTTTCGTATTAACTCTCACTTTTGAGACATTTGATTTATCACTGTTGTAGTATTAGCGCAAGTCTAAATAATCGAATGATAAAACTAATAAATATAAATATCCACGCGTTCAGAACTGTAAAATCGCTGTTAGCACGCACGCGTTCGCAGTCTTAAATAATCGAGAACTATTTTCCTTGGAAAAGCTTCATCTTCGCGATGAACAGAATACAATTCTAAAAAGGAAAAGAAATTGTTTTGACTGTGAAATTCAAAATCGAGATTCTTTACGTGCATTTTCATCGAATCGAAAGTGTAAAATTCATCAAAGATAGCGGACGAACTTTTCTTTTCATCCTGCGCACTGAAACGCTCGATCGGTACAATTTTGAAGAGTCAACTGCTTCTCGATCTTCATCCGCTTGAATTGCTCAGGAGTGCTCTGATATATCCACAAACGATAACGATACGATCGAACGTGCTCGAAGCAGAATGGAACGTGATAATGTAAGCCATGTCACGTGTGTATACATGAAACGAATATGGTTACCATGATGTTTCCTTTCGTGATCGCAGAGAGTGTTTAGGCATCGGTCGAACCCTCGACGAACTGGTCGAGGATCAACCCGTTTGATCAGGCGTTCGTGTTTGAGTTTGCATGGTTGCAAGTTAATTAACGTTATATATGCTGTTCGTTACATATATATATATATATATATATATATATATATATATATATATATATATATATATATATAAAAAAAAAGAAGAAGAAAAAGAACTCACCCTCCCGAGTGCCTTTAACAAAAAAAAAAGAAAAAGAAAAGAAAAGAAAAGAAAAGAAAAGGGAAAGCTCTCGTAGTGGCTTAATGCGGATAACGAAAGCAATCGTTAAGTTAACGCGATTAATAACGAAACTAAGAGGAAAAAAAAAAGGAAAAAAGAAAGAGTCAAATTAAACGAAGAGGGGTAGGGGTGAAAGTATAAGAACGAAGGCAAAAAGTCTTGAAAAAGGCCTTACGAATTTTCGCACATATTTTAACGATTCGCGTCTCCTGCGTTTTCGGGTGGTTGCCGTCATAAATCGTAATTAGCTCTCCGGGTCCCAGATTGGCTAGTTTCACCACTGATACAATTCGTCTCTGATCGATAAGCCTCGCATCGAGACGTCTGAATTCAGGGGAGGCGAGATGCTACGATTCCGCCTCCCTGAGCTCTAGACGCCGTTTTTTCTCTGCAAAGGTGTAAAACAACGTAAGTGTAAACGGAAAAGAAAAAAGAAAAGCGAAAAGCGAAAAAGAAAAAAGAAAAAGGAAAAGAAAAGAAACTCAGAGAAATCGAACACGGGAGAATCAGACATTCCGCGTCTCGCGTTTTTATTTTCCTCGTTGCCCCGGCGACTTGCCTCTTTTCTCTTTCGGCCCTGTTTCCAAACTACCGTCCTTTTCTCTCCCTTCGTCGTCGTCGTCGTCGATCGTGGCTGTGACAACGAGACCGTGGCGATTCCCGAGGAAACAAAGAAAAACGCTGCAAGAGAGAACGACTTTCGATCTCGATCGACGAATTTTCTCGCCGCGCCTTCTCTCTTGCACGATTGGCGTTTCGAAGCGTTCTCGGCGAAAGGTGGAAACACAACTGTGTCAAATGGTAAATTCTCACTAGAATAGATATAATAAGACGAACAAGAGAACGCAAACTACTCCTTGCGTTGAAAAGCATCGTATCGCGGGAATGAAGTACTATGAAATTAAATAAAACATTTACACGTTCCACTTTTCGGACAAAGACGCAGATTGATTTTGAAAAGTTGCGTTCACAATTTTGATTACTGTCTCGTTTCTATTTCTGCAAATTTGATTGGTCGTTTTTTCTATAAAATTGATTCTTTTTCAATCGCGACAAAAGTATGCACGAAATGCCAATACTGTTTTTCTTGTATGAAAACGATCAAAGATCATGAAGAGAAATATGTGTATATATATATATATATATATATATATATATAGAGAGAGAGAGAGAGAGAAAAAAGAGAGAGAGAGAAAAAAAGATAAGGGGGTGGCGTATATGAGGGATGAATGGCGACGAGGCGAAGAGAAACGCAAGCGGAGCGCATAAACTGAGGACGACATACAGGTACGCACAGTGTAGTTTTACGATTCAACTGTTAACACTTCTACGTCAAAGCTGAGAAATGTCGAAAAATGTTTCTGACAAAGATATTGCGCGAGGAGCATCAAACAACTCGTGACAATTAACTGTCGATTGAATCTTTGGTGGAAAAAAGAAAGAGAAAAGAAAATGCATCGAGAACTATTTTTCTTCGTTCAAATTACTATCGATCGAGTCAAACTCTCTTTCGTAGGATCCAAACGATCGTAGCGTCGATAGATGGTGCTTTAATCGAAAAAGAAAGAGAAAAGAAAATGCATCGAGAACTATTTTTCTTCGTTCAAATTACTATCGATCGAGTCAAACTCTCTCCCGTAGGATCCAAACGATCGTAGGCATCGACAGATGGTTCTTTGATCGAAAAAGAAAGAAGGAAGGAAAGAAAGAAAGAAAGAAAGAAAAAAAGTTAATCGTGCTAACGTTTTCCTCTTAAAAGGACACTGTGCCTGTACGTACAGCACGGATACGCATACGCGGATACGTATACATACATACGTACATACAACAAGAGAGATTCGCATAGGGGAGAATATGGTTTTAGATTAGAATTTTGTTTTGAGCCTCTCTCGAGGCCCTCTCTCTCACGAGAGAGGGGTCCCCGCCTCAGAACGAAAACTTACATAGTCCTCCTACCTTGGAGGTCTTGGCGTAGGTCGCTGCAGCTCTTCCCGGCTTTTGCGTTAGCCTGGCCGACGTTAGTTCGATGGCGCATGGTGGCGGATGTGCCGGTTACAGAGACGGGCCCTGGCCCAGGACTCGGGGTACGCGACGCGGATGGCAGGCCAAGGAGGGAGTCAAGGACGTCCTCCAGGGTCGTGGAACCCGGGCTTGGTTTGTTCCGCAGAAGAGCTGCCGTCGCCATCGCCTCGTCCGTATCGCTCTGGCCCGATCCTAATCGGTTTCATGCATGGGGTCAAGAACAACAGGCTAGAGAGACGCGCATCCGCGTGTCATCCTCTTGGCCTCGAAAACGTTCGTTCGTTCGTCCGTTTGTCTTTCGTTCGTCCATTTTGAATTATTTATCTTGTCCGTTCAATTTCCAGATTCTTGGCCGAACGAAAGTCGCGATCTCCAACTCGACATCTCCGAGATGCGGTGTGCAAAAATTTATCGTTGCCGAAATTACTGATAAAACTTCTTATATAGACATAGTTCTTCGCGAAAATAATTATTCGACCGATACGAGAGGGGATCGCGACTATAAAGAGAACGGGGAGTAACAGTCTAGTCTTACGTTCGTACTTTGTCCTGTCTTACGATCGACTTTGTATTTCTCATTTTGTCTTATTATTTTTTTTTTTCTTTTTTTTTTTGACGCTTTCGAGTGGTCATCGATGATGGTTTGTAATTAGCTTTTGGCCCCACTTCGTACGTATACGCGTTATATACACTTAGACAATTCTTTCAAAAACTTTCACACTTTAATTTAAATATCGTATCAAATGTGTAATTTCGTGCAAGAAACGAATAAACGAAACAAGCTATCCGAAATTTTGCCGGAAATCGCGGCCATAACGAGCATCGTTATCGAATCATCGATCGCCACTTGAAGCCACTTCCTCCGCCAAAAGCGTGTACGCGAAAAGGTCGAAGAACCTCTCGACTCGACCATTAAGGTGCTTCTAGGGTGCTCGTCACGATGCGTTTCTCGTTGGTGGGGTGTTTGTTAAGGATCCTTTTCGCGCGTCACTTTTCCCCCCCTCGACGATGGCCAACTATACACGTCGAGTGTCGCACGAAATTTTCACTCTGCCACATTCCTACGCACGCTCCGACCGAACCGTTGGAACCCGTTTCTTAACCCCTCAACCTATGGAGACTAACGTGTGAGACTCGTACTCTTGTATTCGGGCCAAAACGTATTACTACGGGCCTGGCCCGTAGTACACATCGTTCGGGCCAAATGTAAATATTACGGGCGCATGGCCCCCGGTACAATGATCGAGCCAAATGTAAATATCACGGGTCGTGCGACGGTCGCGCTCGTGTTATTAGAGATTCTTATTATCTCTTTGTATCGTAATCAGTTACATGTTATTCTCGGTCACGTTCGCACGTTGAAATATATTTTCTTAAATATTAGAGAAGAATCCCCACAAGATGTTCTATGTTATTGATTTTTTTATGCTAATTACGTGAACTGCTAATTTATTCAGGAATTGCAGATAAATGTTATTGATTTGTGTTATATTTTAGTGATTGATAAACCTTTAGTGGTATATCTGCAACAATTATTACATCAGGTTGTAATTGTCAAATATTCCACAAAATTAAACCAGTTGTATCCTACACGTGTATTGCAACTTAGAACCGACTTGCCGAGCCGTCGAGTGGCCCGAAGGCTGCGCGATCCTATTCACATTTTGGGCCCAGACTGTTGGAACGTAGCTTGTAGGTTAAGGGGTTAATACTTCATCTATCCATCGCTCACTTGAGTTTAAATTACAAAACTATAATATTCGTCTAATATCTTGAACGCAATGAACTAATTTTTTTAAATTAAATTTCTTTAAACTGTGATACCGCTCGTGAAGACTTTTTTATTTTCAAGGATACGGAGATTATTATTATACACTGACTAATAAATAAACGCAAACGTAGGAAAACTAATGAGAGGTCGATCTGATCGACAATCAGTAAAAAAAAAAAAGGAATTGATAAACCATCGATCGATAACCGTAGATAAAGTGTTAACAAACACGCACGAAACCTGCAGCGAGTGTTCTTACCTTACCGAGCAGAAGAAAAACTCGTATCGACGAGCTTCGAATCGCCACAAAGATGGAGCTCGTAACGAGCACCCTCGGAGGATCTCTCGTCCCTCGAAACGAACGAAAGTCTGAGCTTTCGAAGCACACGTTGTTCAACGGACGAAAGACAGTAACCGACGAGACAGGTCCTCTCCTAATGTTCCTCGATCGACTGTAAAGCCGGATATCCACTGGCTGTGCAAAATATTCGCGAATGTTCGCCAGCCTTTAATTCACCTCGACGGGGATGCAAAGTGAAAAACTGCGAGTGAATTTTCTTCCAAAAACTGAAACTATCGTGTCGAGACGTGATTTTACAGTTCTGCGAAATAAAAGTAATTTCTTTCTCTCGAAAAATTTCTTACTGACGATTGTCACTGAGAAACTTCGCGTTCGGTGGATACCCGGCTTAAAGGTGACCGATGTTTTCAGGATTTCTTCCGTACGTACAAGTACCAATGGTTTCGTTCCTTTTTTTGTTTTTTTCTTTACCCAAGTGTACGCGAGGAGAGACAGAATATCGTAATTAATCGTCAAGGGGGAAGAAAGGTGGAGAACGAGAAGGAAAAGAGGATCAAAAAAGGGGGAGTGAGGGGGAGAGGGAGAAGTACATAACGGACGTCCTCGATTTTTCTTCACCTCTCGTCTACGCTTCTCTACGTTTCTACGTGTATACTCTACTCTTCTACACAGCTACCGGCACACTCGTACGCTAGCTTTAATTGCGGCGCGTTTGCGAGCACCTCTCCCCCCTCCGCCTTCAGCCTCTTCGCGAAAGCGCGGAAGGCGAAAACGAAGCCGAAAAGTGGCGTTCTTTTGTTCCTCGAACCTTTCTCCGCTCGTTTTCTTTTTTTTTTCTCTTTTGCGCGCGTAAATGAGACGACGGGCACGCGCGCGTGCCTCGGCTCTCGAACGACTTTTATTCCCACGCCGGAAGAAATAGCGGAACAGTTTTGTTGTTGCACGCTCTATTTCCGGCTGAAAATACCGGCGTATCAGGCTGACGCGCGAGCGCGCGGAGAGACGAGTAAAAATATTACACACGTATTTCTGTGTGCGTGTGTATGTATGTGAGACAAGAAAGAGAAAGAACTGGTGGGAGGGGCAGGGAGGAGAAGAGAAGAGAAAAAAAGAGAGAAACGAGAAAGCGAAACGAATAATAACACTTACCGTGACGGCACGAGCGGAGTGCGTCAACCAAAATCAATCGATACTCGTTATACAGGGCGATGAGAGAGATTGGAATTTCAACGACACGTGGTTTTCACCGCGAGAGGAGAAAAGACGATTGATCAACGTAACGGTCTAAAATTATAAAGTTCTACGCTGTGGGTGGCTACGTTCTACGTCACCGGCTACGCATTCTAGATAACACAGTACGATCTCTTTCTCTCTCTTTCTGCGATTTGCAAAAATCAGTTCCACTCGCGTCAGAGGACTGTACTGTCGCTCTTTCTCCGTCTAAATATCGAAATATCTCTTGCACGCGTCGCTAATACTTGTCGTCGTTGAATCTCGCGGATCGGCTGCAATAGACGCGGGTTAAGTACTTTTTCATCCTCTGCTACGGCAGACATACTCGGCTAGAGGCACAGTCGTTACACTGTGAGGAGGAACAGGCGACATCTCTCGTCCAACAGAGTCGAAATTGAAAAGGAAAGACAATAGAAGAAAGAAAAAAGATGGTAGAGACGGGAGAGCTGACGGTGTTGGAGAAAAGAGAGAGAGAGAGAGAGATTAAAAAAAGAATACCGATATTGTAATATATCGAAGAACGTAAAGGATGTAATATAAAGGAGGCAGCAACAATAACAACAACAACAATAATAACAACAACAACAACAACGCAAATAACACAAAAGGTAAATGACAATAATTTATTGCTGTCAAGGGTAAATTACGTTCTACAAAGAAATGATAAATCGTTGGTGTGTCCGAACAATAAGTACGGAATTATGTACTTAAGAAAGGCAGAAAAAAAAGCACCGGCGCGCAGAACCGTCCGGTATAAAATACAATAGAGAGAGAGAGAGAGAGAAAGAGAGACACACATGTATGAATCTCGCGAATCGACGCGCCATAAGTAGCGAAAAGAACGACTACCCCTTGATCGTGATTGATTGAGTGCGAACGCAAAAAGAAAAAAAAAAAACTAAAAAAGAAGGAACGAAAAGAAAAAATAGACAGAGAAACGATCGAAAGTTAATACGTACATAAATATGCGTTGCACTTTTACCGACGGTTCTGCGAACACTGCACTCGTAATTAAAGGAATAACAATAATAATAATAATTAATAATTAATAATCATAATCATAATCATAATAATAATCATAATACATAATAGCGGTAATAATAATAATAACAATAATAATAATAATAATAATAGTAATAATAATAAAAATAATAATAATAATATCAACGCGTTTGCAAGTAATGATGAACGGCGTATACGAATCATACATAAACTATTTCTCTTGTATGTATACATATATAAGTTTTCTATACGTGTCATACACTGAGCTCTCTAGCCATAGACATCATCCGAACAACTTTACAGAGTAAACATACATAAAACGCAAAAAAAAAAAAAAAAAAGAAAAGAAAAGAATAATTACTACTGGTACTAGAAGTAATAAAGGAGAGTCCACTAACATACATGTATATATATATATATATATACATATATTTATATATATATATATATATATATATATATATGTGTGTGTGTGTGTGTGTGTGTGTGTATATCCAAGACGGTAGGTTTCACACAAAAATTACGTAGAGGTGTTGTATACAGTGGTGAGGGATTTGTCTGTCTGTGTCTGTATACGAGGAGCAAAAGGAATAAGAAACTAAAAAAAAAAAAAATAAATAAATAAAAAAAAGAAGATAAAGAATAAAGAAAAGGACAGAGAGAGAGAGAAAATGGAAAAGAAATAGAGAGGGGGAGAAATATTCATGGATCAAACACGGGGAGGGTCCTTCTTTATGGAGTCTTCCAACGACGAGGGGCGGTCGTAACAAAGTAAGAAAGTTTACTCTACAAAACAGTTCTCAGTTCAGTGACGTAAATAAAAAAAAAAAAAGATATAATCGTGGCGTATAAACGAACGAGGCATGTAAAAAAGTCTGCCAGGACTGGTCTATCGACGTGTAGAGCCGAGAGACCATCTTGTGGAATGACGAAAACACATTTGAGAGTGGTACGTCGACGACGAGAATCCATAAAGCAAGAATCTACGATACGCGAGACGTGTTTCCTCTCTTTCCCGGCGAAACAACGTCTCGCGTACCGAGCTTCAAAAAGAAAAAAAAATATCAGTCTTGACGTCGATAATTTCTATAAATTTTCGAACAGAAGACTGGTCTCTCTCGTTCTTTTTTTTTTCTTCTAAAAAAAAAAAAAAAAAAAACGAATTTTAAAGCTTCTGGATTCAACGTCGGCGTCCGTCCGTAAAATTTTAGAGGAAAAGATTAGTGTTAAAAAAAAAAAAAGAGAAAAAAAGAAAGAAAGTGGCATGTCGATTTCCAAAGCTTCGAGAGTTGCTTTCGTGTGGTACATGCTTCAGTTTCATTGCGAAGATACGTGTGTTATTATGTTTCGGTGTGTTTGGGAATTGATCCAGACCCTCGAGCAGTAGTAACGTTATAGTTGGACGTTGACGACGTACAACAGCAAGCTGACGAAAACGATAAACGACGTATATAAAAAAAAAAAAAAAAAAAAAAAAAAAAAGAAAGAAAAGGAAAGAGAACAGATTGCAGTAATCAACGTGGGCGTGAAACTGTAATCTCGACGGTGGTTTTTGAATAGAAAGTTAATGCACAGATCAGACGGTAGATCGCGCCTTACTAAATTGCGAGCCTTCGGATCTACTACGCTCGACAATGAAAGCGCTACTAGTGAATTTCCTCGTCGGAGGGAGTTTAATTATTGCCTTTATAAGCCATACAAAAAATTACAGGCCATCTACTTGTTAAACAAGATTAGATCCAAACGAAGTAGTTCTCGACGCTGTGAAAAAAATAAAATAAAAAGAACAACCTGGCGTAATTCGCGCGGAACACTGCTCCCCCTCCCCCCCATCTGGATGCAATCTTGAAAAATTCAATCAGCGCTGCACCGCGTGATAAAATAAAACTGTATTACTGTTTTACACCGAGAATCGTCTATTTTTATATCTCGCGAGAGAGATACGCGCGTATATATTACACTAACTCTTCGTTGCTCCTTTGCGTTACTATACAATTTTCAAAATACCTACACAACATGGCAATCTCTATCTACTTGTAACGTGCACGACTGACGAAAAACTATTCATTCGCGTCGGATGTTCGAGCCTCAAACATTGAAGATATGTACGAACATGTACTTTCTGCGCTACGCGTACAGCGATAATTGCACTTACGTGATTACTAAAAGCTAACCCTAAAAGAATATAGCAAAATTTTCTCAGAAAATATATATCTATCTTTCAACATTGCGTCATGCAACAATAGTCTTAAACACTTTTTTTTTTTTTTCGTTGATATTTCATCCGATGATCCTGTTTTCTTCTTTTTTTTTCTTCAACGATACTCGCATGAAGAATAATTTACATAACGAACACAATTGCAACATCGTCTTCTCGTCTCGCAGTGCCTCTCGAAGCTGTTTGTCGCTCCGCGTGAGAGGCAAAAAAAAAAAAAAAAAAAACAGCAACAGATAGACCGTGAGAAAATACGAAAAATGGTGCAAAGAAGCTGCGCAACGAGAACACAGAGAACAGAGTACGTGATTTTCGAACGTTCGATCGGTATCTTACGCAACGTACACGGTGTTCTTTTCTTTTTATGGCTCGTAGAAAAATAAAAATTCTTCGATTTGCAGAAAGAGTTACACGTATGCATATATGAATATATATATATAAAGTGCTTCGTGAAACCGAAAGAATGCAAAGTTTCCATCCAAGGTACGCGCTTTTCGTTACAAAGTTTCGAGTGAACGATCAACAAGGTAGAAAAACAACGTTGCCTCGTGAGTATCGAAGATCGATACGACAAATCAGCGACTTTGGTTCGTTCAACACTCCTCGAAGCGTGAAGAAACGCTACACCGTAACGCCAGCGAAGATCGTGAGATCGCGACAGGCTCGTGACGGAAAACGAGTGGAATAGTTGACAATTGGAGAGCAGCCCGGAGCAGTGGCGTGCGTCACGGAACGTGATCGACGTGGCTTCGAGGGACATCACGGCTGCGGGAACACGTCAGTGAGAGACATTTTTCGAAAGAGATCGAAAGGCCTGCTCTGCCTCTTGCCAAGTATCACATTTGGTACTTGCAAGTGCGACCGAGTCAAATGGTGGAAGAGATGTCTTAACGAGAGGACGGAGATGCGACGAAGCGATCTTCAACGTGTTGCTCTATCACGTACAACGGCTGATATGTTTTTACAGTCTGGAAATTGAAGAAAGAATGAATTTTCAACGATTTTCAACGATTATCCGTTCCTTGAGAATTTTCTAGGCAACGACAGTGAAGCGTCTTATATCGCAGAGAATGGGAGCAGAAAAGCTCTAAACTGCTGCTACTCTTGATATCGAATTACCCAACATTTTAGAGAATTTGAAATCATTTTCAAGAGGCCAAGAGGGACTAATATTAAGTACTCGAATTCTGCTAGTTGAAATAGAGTTTTAAGACAAATCGCGTACAACGTTCCGCTATATTAATTGTTTCAAGTACACGCTATCTTTTAGTTTAAAATCTGTCACCTCAATCAGCTAATTACGTATCGCCGTTAAGAAACTTGTGAAGTAAAGCTTATCGGAGAATTTCGCTACGTACTACATACAATTACGTAAAATCATCCCAAAAACCACCAGCTCTCCTACTTTTGTTCTTCAAAGAACAAGCCATAATCACGAATACATTGTTCCATCTAGCAATCCGTCGACTACAATAGTTAGCTCGAATCTCGAACAAGCTTCCCATCGCGAGAAAAAGCGGGAAACGAATGAAAGACGTCGAAGAGACAGTTTTCGTCTTGCCGAACAACAACAATCGTCAATTCGCAACGCGCGTTCGATTGTGAAAGTACAAAGAAGAGCGAACCGCGAAGGGGTTGCTTGCAACGTGAATCGTCTTCGTCAGCTTCGACACGGCGGACCGCGAGGAACGCGTCGAGGAATCGTCTGGCACGGTGGAAACGCGGCCGTACGTGTACTCTGTTGGCGGGAATCGCAATTGTACATTGTGTTCTTTCACTTGTCTGATGTTTGTTTTTGGCTTCCCGCTAGGCGAGCAGCAACTCACCGCGGTGATGGCGCTGTTGTTGCTGTGCTTGTTGTTGATGATGAAGCTGACGATGATGATGATGATGATGATGGTGCTGGTGATAATTGAGTGTCGAGGACGGTGATGGACAGAGGCTACCGCCGCCACCTCCTTGCTGCTGCTGCTGCTGCTGCTGCAGCTGCTGTTGTTGATGATGTTGCTGTTGGGCGTCGTCGTGCGTCGGCGTCAGGTCCAAGAACAGGCCGGAAGTGGCGGAATCGACGCAGCTGCACGACTCGGTGGCGGTGGCGTTGCATCCGGGACAGCAGTCGGTCTCCGTGGCCAGGCTCATCGGCGTCTCCGGCGAATCCACCGGTCTCGTGCCGACGAACGAGCTCTCCATCCAACACAGCTTCACGCTCCCTTCGAGGAGAAGTTTTCATTTCATTAGATGCGTCACGAGGATGCCACTACACGCAGGGGAGCGTGCGTTCTGTTCTTTCGAGTAGCTTCTCTTACGATCTTTACGACTATATTATATATATATATATATATATGTATATATATATGTATATGTATATGACGGAACGAAACTTAACAACGACACGGAGGGAGTGGAAGTAGCAATTTTAGTAGCTATCGTTCCGTAAGCGTACTTTTGGTTCTTTTACAAAAGAATAGACGCGTTTCTCCGACAGTAGTACTGTACTTTATTTTTGTTCTTCTTTTTATTTCGCTACTCGTTGTATTTTGCATCATTACTTAGAGAACACGATTATTTTCAAAAAAAAAAAAGGTAACACGATCATCACAGATCTCTGTTAGTCAAGCTCTAACACGGTAGGTGAGATATTAATCACAAATCAAGCCGAGCGGATATCAGCACACATATACACGTTGTCAACAAACCAACGTACACGGACCAATACTGGCAACAGTTAGTGTAACACCGTAGGTGGCAAGACGCGGAGCATTTTTACAAGTTTTTTCCAAGGTTTTTCGTTACTCGTTGCGTCGCGTGTTACGAAGCGAATTACGTGTACACGTGTTGTCACGTGTGTCGGAAAAGTGATACACGTATGTACGAGGTGGCGACGAATTGGCCAGATGTCTCGTTATCTTCGCGCGTCGTTCCCCGTTCTCCCGATGTTTGTTTTAATTCCGTCTTAAAGGTCGCCTTCGTCGCGAATCGACGAGCGCGTACGGAGACAGAGGGGTGCGAGTGAAACTTCAGGGTGATCTATTTCGGACGTGGCACGACGGCCACACGTCGGCGCAAGGCTATCGAAATAGCAACCCGGCTCACACCAGGTCGGTCGCCTGTGTGTACGCATACTTTCGTCGAGACGGCCGCGGGCCGTTGAAGACGAAGTCGGAGCAGACAGAGGTCGAGAAGACGTTCCTCCCTGATTCTCCATCGTGCTACTCCTTTCACCTTCCTCGCCGTGATTTGACTTTCGCGCCGGAAACGCGCGACTCGTTGTCGAGGCTGCCGGCGCAAACGCGAATTTACAAGGAATTTCCGTGGCAGCTTCCATTGACTCGCTCCGACGTCGAAGATCGTGCGGGAGGTCCTCCGCTGGGATTCTTTGGAGAACATCGTCAAGAATACCGATCGACGAAACCGATTCTCTCTCTTTCTCTTTTTCTTTCTTTCTTTCGTTTCGATCGAGATCGATACTGTAGGTTCGAAGATAAGAGTAATTTTGTCAGGTGGCAATTCTGCGATTCTGCTTCCTGCTAAAAGTTGCGAGAACGAGACTGTTCGTTGTTCTCGATCCTCCGTTCTTCGAAAATTGGCGAAGAATCTAAGTATCACCTAATTTCCCTCGAAGAATCTGAGTATCCTACCTAAATTCGTCCGGCGCGTTGCAAAGTGGCATGTCCAGCTCGATCGCGACTAATTTTTACGACTGCTCGAAAAGTCTGCGAGACGGAGCGGACCGGACCGGACGAGTTGGCCGATGAGAGGTTTACGATGTGCAACGCACAAAGGATACGTATCTACGCGGAAGAGGGAAAAGTAGGGGTTGTTTTCTTCTTTTTTTCTTTCGTTTTTTTTTGAACGGGGGCAAAGAACGAGCGGGTTCTCGCGCATGTTAACGTAGAAACACCTTGAAAAGATCCGGGCGATATTGCGAGCCAGCACGTGAACGAGCGCGGCATTCGCGGAATGAATGAGCCTGCACGCGCGTGTAGGGGATACGCTACAGTTTTTTAACCATCAAAGGCGGTTTTGTTGAATGGCCACGGCTTTTGAAAGCAATTTTCGTTAGTAAACACAGGACGGCCAAGAGAACGAACAAAGGAGAGGGAGGGGGAGGAGGAGAGATAGATAGCCAAAGAGAGTGGCTGGTAGTGCTTTGAACTAGCATGTCAGAGGTATACGTCGAGTACTGTGCAGGTAAGTAGCGACACAACGAACGAGAGAGCAACAAATTCATTCCGATCGGAAGTTTAGAAAGATCAAAAGAAAAAAAAAAGTGAGAGATAGCGACAAGATGTGTAGAAAGAGTGACAAGAGAAACCCGAACGAGACAGATGGAAAGATGAGAGGCGCAGAGTACAGATGCAGAGACAAAGAGAAGATCTTCACATCAACAGATATCAGGAAAACTCAAAATTACCTTTGTCGTAGAGAGTAAAAAGCAGTGATGGTGTAGTGGTGGTGGTGGTGGTGGTGGTGGTGGTGGATGGTTTTTTTTTTTTTTTTTTTGGCAGGGGTTGTTTAGTGCTCACCTCTGGGGCTAGTCGACCTTGCTCCGCCCCTGTCGTCCCAGTCTTCAGGTCGAGGTCGAGGTGACAGCCTGCCACCTCCACCAACCTCCTGACCGCTTTGCACGTAGTGCACAATGGCCGAGGTTACCTCCTTTATCGAGTTCCTTACCTCTAGCTGCTGATTCGTTGTCTGCTGCTGCTGCTGCTGTTGCTGCTGCTGTTGCTGCTGCGAAGAGAAATTTTCATTTTGTTACACTCTTCGTCACTCCATACGCTAAATTTTGATCAAACTTTCGATAGAATTCTCCATGAATCTAACAGTGGAATTAATCGTCGATCACTGTTCGCGTAATTTGATCTCTCCAATAAGAGATATGGAATTCGAACATTGTAATCTGTGCAAACTATTGAATTAGTTGATGTCGAGTAATATCAATCGAACAATTATTCTGACGTTAATCGAAGGCATTATTAATATAGACAGAAGCGTCGATATCGAAAAATTTGATCCGATATTAACAATTCTATTAATTACAATCGTAACAATTGGAAAATAGTCGAGTAATCAATAATCCGTTCATTACGTGAATTAAGTAAAGTTTCTTCGACTTAAGACCTCTAAGACCTCTGAATTAACCATTCAATACCGTTCAATCCGCTCCTCCACAGTTGCAAAAATTCAAGTTCGTATAAAAAACAAAAAAATACGTAAATTTGATAAAACTTTCAACGCGTACATACATCGTTCGATTAAAATTTCCAACAAATTTTCACGACCGTGAAAATAAAAGAGAGAGAGAGAGAGAGAAGAACACCTCCACGAGGGAGCTGCTTTCCGATAAACTGATTAAAAATTTACAAAGTGGGTCAATATTCGCGGTTCGACCTTAAAGTAGAGGGGACGATTCGGGCAACAGTCAATTTGTTTCGGGCAGCAAAGGCCACGAGACGCGAGAACACGAGGATTTCTGCCAGAATTTCTAATTATAGAGAAGTCGCGGCATTTGCGCGCTGTCTGCGCAAATTAAAAATAAATTGAACAAAGAGAAAACTAAGGGGGGAGGGGGGAGGGATGTAGGCGGGCTAGAGGTCAGTCACGATCCGAGGCCAAAATGTCTAATCGTGGATTTGATTATTCGAACGAAATCGTTCCAACATAACGATAGATCTGCTTCTTTTTTCGTTGACAGTTGTGAATTTTATTGAAAATTGTGTGGAACTGAGTTGGAGAAATTCGGAGAAATTCGGTTGTAACAGAGTTGGAAATGTTGGAAGAATTAAGACGACGCGTGATATATTCTCAAGATATTTCTTCGGTACGAACCTTGTTTGCTGCTTGCAACTGGGGGAGAATACCCTGAGCAAGACGTTCTGCCGGTGTTCGCGGGTTCGTTAGCCGTTCTTGGGAACGCCAGCCCAAGTACGGCTGTCGATGATTGAAGGACGACCTCGCTGAACTTGCTG
Organism: Melipona beecheii; assembly: GCA_032399605.1. Classification (NCBI taxonomy): domain Eukaryota; kingdom Metazoa; phylum Arthropoda; class Insecta; order Hymenoptera; family Apidae; genus Melipona; species Melipona beecheii. The sequence goes on along the minus strand of JAUCMO010000243.1, from coordinate 2,702,551 downwards.
GTGAACTTCCGGCGCTGTTCAGCAGACTGGTACTCCATCTTGAGAATACAGGTGGCGTGGGACTTGGACTAAGAAGGGCACCTGAACAAATTTATGGAAAAGTATTAGTATCCTGGTATCGTAACACGTCTCGCAATTCGTCGTTTCGTTTATTCCCTATTTTCAAACTCGAAGTTTTTACGTATTTTAAACTTATGCAAAGTTCATGACTCACATATGGTAGCACTATGTTCTAGTTTATATTCGTATCTAATTATTTATCAATTTTCTGAACTCGAAATGTATTTTCAACTTGTACAAAGTTCGTGGCTTATATGTAGCAGCACCGTGTCCCAGTCTATACTCGTACCTAATTATCTTATTAATTTTCTGATCGATTATATAAATTATATTTAAAACAGCCCGTACGTTTGACCTTTAGGATTGAATACTTGCCAGTAAGTACAAGTAAAGTGCTTATCGAGTACGTAATTGTTACGGTATCGCGAGCCGGATAAAATAGATGGTAGTTTCGAGTTCAACAGTGGTAATACCACGACACCGTGAATCAATTGGAATCCTGACTCATTTTACAGACGCGTTCGTTACTTGATCCGGATTTGAAATGCATTACGCTGGAAGACTTTGATCGACAGTTGGTTCTGCAGGTCGAATAATACGTTGTCTGGGAACTTTTCAACGACGGAATAAAAGCTTGACAGCTGCCTTACGTTGACGTTACCAGCTCGAAGGTTCGAGGTTATCCGAGGTTATCGACGATGCTGGGAATGAAACACGTTTTCGCGTGTTCGAGTGGCTCCACTGGTAGGCGTGGCGACTTTTTTCCCTTTGTTCTTCGTGTCGATTATTAAGGGAACTTTGGAGAAAACTTAGAGTGACTGAAGTACTGTTGCAGAATTGTTTCTCTCTGGATAGGGATACGTGGTCTTGCACAAACAAATATTACCCACAATTTCTAGACTCGTATAAACTTTCGAGATGATTTTGAAAAAATGAAAAAATCAAATACATACCTACAATTCTCAGAAAAAAAAAAAAAAAATTTTCATGCATGCATCTGTTAAAATCAAAAAACGCCCGTTTTAGATAGACGTCGTTTTCACGTGAAAAATTGGCCCTTTTCGGATTTCCAAACCGACGGCCAAACGTGTTGGCAGCAGCAGCCCTAAATCTGGCAATTAGAGCCTCCCCCCTCGACAAATCGCGTTCTCTCGCGGCTAGAAGCGTCCTTGAACGTTCCCCAGCCACCCTGCGAGCGAAAGGCAACCATCTGCTCCGTCGGTACCGCAACGGGTGGCGGGTTAGACCTCGACTTTGCAGACGACTACTCCGCAGGGCCGAATTAATCGAATTAACTTGCCCCGTTAAATTTATTAGCCACTTCCTATTAGCATTTACTCGGCGTAGCCAGAGAATATCCGCGAGATTGTGTCGCTCGGAGTGCACGCGCGAGAGAAAGAGAGAGACGGAAGCATAAATGAAATTGGCCGACACTAAGCTCTCGCTACGTGCTAATTTCGGACGTTGCTCGCCTTTTCACTCTCGGAGGGAAGAAGAGGCCGAGTCTGCTTGATATTGCGCCGTTTTATTGCGAATCGTTCCGAACAGAGCCCCGGCTATTGTGCCCTCTTTCCCTTTCCTCCGTGGCACTTTCAAGAACCGCGATATCAACTTCCCGCCTGCGCCGAAACCGTTTTTCAACTCGAAGGAAAGCTGGAAGAGCAGGGCGAGGTACAACGTCGCGATGCAGCTTTATTAAGAAACTGGTGGAGCCAGGTGTGCCTTTCATCTTTTAAAAAATTCTCGACCGTTTGTCTTCAGTTTTGTAGAGAAGAGAGAATTATTAGATGAAAAAGGACAACGACGATGCACATATGTACTGTAAAATCTGCGGCGCACAAAAGGCGAATACCGCACTTTATATGTTTCACTAAACGGTACACGTGTATTCAGTGTTTCTTTTTCCTTTTTTCAGAAAGCAGAATCGTTACGAAGTTATATTTCTTGTCTTTCAAGCGTCGAGAGAATCTTCTTCAGAGAAGATCCTTACGTCTCTCAGTCAATGTAATAAAATCTCAAAGCAAGTGTCATTAAGCTCTCCCGCCAGGATAAAGGCTTTCGCTCGGAGTAATGCCTTTGGAAGTCCACATTCACCTCTCTGAATAATCGCGAATAAATATTCAAAAGGTATTTTCGCGCAAAGTAACACTGTCCTCCGGTGATGTATGATCTTGAAACTTTGTGGCTTCGTTATTTCGTCCGCGGTGTGTGAGAATTCGCACTCTCGAACGTAAGATCAGAACGTTGCGTTTGTTCTCGTTTCGTCTGTTCTCGTTGCGATGTTTTTCGAAATAAATTGCGAAATGGACGGTGTGAAAGCGCGAAATATCTCGAACGTCGACGAGACAAGCTTACCTGTAGTCGGCTGTCTATTGGAAGACGACGAAAGGGACGAGAGGGAGGTGGTCTTCGAGCCCAGAGCACGCCATCCTCCGTGTTGCGACGCGTCCGAGTGCCTCTTCAACCGGAAGCCATCGCGAGCCGCAGGAGAATTCTTGTACCAATCCGGGACGTTCAGTCGTTGCAGAGATCTCTGCACTCGGAGTTCGTGCTCGCTGGGCACGCGTTCGCCGACTTTCTGCAACTCGTTCTCCGGCGGCTGCAAAGCAACGATTTTTCTTTCTTTTTTATCAGTGAAAAAACCCTGAGTGCGCTGGATCATTTTTCTTTTATCTTTTTCAGCATGCACCGCGTTACGAAAGTGTGGAAGCATTTATTCGCTAATTTCGCGTGACAAATACAACCCGCTGTCGCAACCATCCGCTGTAATTTAGTCAATTATTCTTAGCAAAATACCCCACTAGACATGTATCCCATAAATTAAACGTGAGAACGTCGCGTTTGTGACTTCCACGTTACGCAATTTACGTTACCTGTTCGTGCGGCGCGATCGTTGCATTTTCGACGAGATTTTTCTCTCTTACAATTGACTGCAATAAACGAGAGCAATATCTTGCGTCTCTTGTCCAATGTTAAATATTCCGCAACGCTATCAGCCGATTGCCGAGAAAGTACAGTACGTTCGGCTTGAGATCAAAGATCGCATTTTGAATTTCGCGAGAGCAACCGTTGCTCAATCCCCTGTGCAATTTTGTAAATTGTGTACTAATTTCGTTTCAACGAAACTTCATTTTGAAATTTAATGACGGAAGAGCATTAGAGGATATTACAGATATTACGTAAGGAGTTATAAAACTCTTTCGAAATTACGTAAAGATACAAGGTATTGGGTATATATAAGGCGCGTGCAACGAAAATAAACTTATAATATTTCCGTAACCTGTTTTTATAGCCATCACTTTGATAAAAATTTTTCTTTCGTTTTTTAGTGCAAGAGAAATATAATATCGCTTTAGATATCATTGAATATACGTGAATTCTAAATATCGGGTGGGCAAAAACCACTCAAATAAATTTAAATTTAATTTAAAATTGACAAAATTAGTTTCTTTCGTACATTTTGATGTTTTATTAAAATAATAATAATAATAATAATAATAATGGGTGGGAAGAAACTTTTGGCCCACTCTGTATCAATGGTGGAAGAATACGTCGATCGATTCTTTGAGAAGATGTTTAACATAAAGCTAGATTACAGATACATAGGGGGAAATGTACGGATAAATGCGAGAATTGCATAGTTTCCGAATAGGTACACGCACAAACACACCGTGTTGTAAAGTATCAAGTGGGTGAATCGATGGGACGGCTAACAGACGATGGTCAAACGACGCGAAGGAAATAATCGAGGCCGACTGAAATGCCCGGGGCGCGCTTATCGAAAAGCACTTGCATCGGGAGAATAACCGTTTGAAAGCGTTTTCCAATGTCACGGAGCTTGCGTGAGAGCTGGGGCAGGACGGAGCGCGCGGAAAATGATCGATCGATTTTTCTGCTGGCTATGAACGTAGACGGGGGTGTAGCTTTGGTAGAATGAGGCAACGCCACGAGATGCCAGCGTCGAAGGCCGAATGAAAGGCAAAAGAAAATTGCCGATTGCGAATGTGCGTGTGGGAAGCGCGTGGAAGCGCCAGGCAATTTTCAAGGAGGCCTTCAAACGGCGTTAACGTTGTGTAGGTTGATACTAAACCTACCAACATTCACTCGTATAATCATTCTCACCGTTGGTCGGTGAAAAACTATTTCTACTCGTATGGTTCGCGAGAAAAGTTCTAGATCCCTCCATTTTTTTTTTATCACTCAAAGTGATTTTAGCGGGGGTAAGTAAGCCAGAAAATCGGGCCCCTTCAGATGCAACGCTAATGCAACGAAAATTAGCGATTGGTTGATTTGGGTCACGTGATTCGCGAGGGGGCGTGGGGTAGACCTCGAGTAGGAGGACGCTAAAATCACTTTCAGTGATAATATAAATCGTTCAATCGGTCGTGGTAGGTAAGACAGGCTACATATTTTTCTCAAAAAACAAACAATAAGAAAAGAAGTGAATGTTGGAAAATTCATTGTGCGTATACCATAAGAAAAGTGAGGTTAAATGGCAATGCAATAACAAATACGTCGTACGTAAGAAATTCTAAACAAAATTTTAATTGACCGGCCGTTTAGTGTTAACGTTTTCGTACCGAGCCAGAGAGACTCCAAACAACAAGACTGGCAGGTTCGAGGAACAGTAGCTTACCCTTACAGGATATCCAAATTTAGCGACTCGTTTGTCTTAGGGTTAGATAGCGTACCTCGAGTAATTGAAATCTGTTTTTGTTCGCGATACAGCTGCGTAAATAACTTCTCATCGTGGTTCATTTTCGTGTCTTGGTTATTACATCTTTCCACCATTGTGAAAACCTCCTGTAACTACACCTATTCTTGGATTAGATCAAGAGTTAACGATTTCTTTTGCAAGAGAGACAACAAGACGCGTAATTGGACAAGAAGGCAATAACATACACGAAGAATCTTGACGCTAGAACTACCGATGCATAGAAGCACTAAAAGCTTTACAATAAATACAACGAAATACGAGAACTTTTAATAACGATATGATTTAAAAGTCATTCGACAACGATGCGATTTAAAAATCATTTAAATCTCAAAAATATTTAATTATTTTACATCCACAAAAAAAAAAAAAAACTACAAATTGACCAATTTGACAGTTCCGGTGCAAACAGCATTTTTACCAAACTACTTTTTCTCCGATAACTCTTGCTACGATAAAAAGTATTACGTAATTTATATAATGGACATAAAACGAGAGACTACCTGAATCTGGAATATCAATTCTCCGACGTGATCTCTTAACATTTCTCCAGTTGTTGACACGCCAAACAAGCCAACAACCCTTTCGAAATTGATCATGGTCTTTAACCTCAACTCGATTGAAGTTCTTCCCTGTCGTACCGACTGCCTTCGTACAATCGATATTACAACGTGAACATGGTTGTACTCTGGCCATTAGCATTGCCAGTGACTCGTCGTATTTCAATGATTTCGCCCCATTGCGGAGTTTTTGATTATTGCTTCATTTCTCACGCAGAGAGGCACAGAAATTTATTAATTTATTTATTTATTCCTTTATATTTATAAATTTATCTTTTCAAAGGGTGCGGAGATTAACAAACCTTTGTTAATTCCAACTCTTTTATTAACATCCGAAATTTCAATTTGTAGTACTACAGGGTGGTTCAAGTAACTTGCACGCCTGAAATAACTTTTGAATTATGCGTCTAATGAAAAATTATTTGATACGAAAGTTGCGTGGTTTTAAGGCAGGCACAATATCATATATTTCGTGGGTTTCGATCATGTACCTTTTTCATTGTAAATCGAAAGATATCAAATTCCGAGTAGAAAAGTGTTAATACTTTTTCACTTGGAGTTTGACATTCTTTCGATTTATAACGAGAAAAAAATATATAGTTCGATTAAAAAACAAAAATGAAGATGATCTTGAAAATTTCGAAATCCCTCAATACAAAAAAAAAAAAAGTTGTTACGCCATATTTTGAAACCGTGCAACTTCTCGTATCGAGCAATTTCTCATTAGGCGCATAATTCAAAAGCGCGCAAGTTGAGTGAATCACCCTGTATGTTCGCAGCCGTGTTAGTTTTCATCGTTTCAAGCAAAACGATGGGAAAACAACAAGAGAAATGCGAACGTACAGGACAAAGAGGAAATTTCGTTGTCAATATAGGCAGAGGCATAAAGCACAATCAATGAAAGAATGGAAGTGGAATCGAAAGCAGGGAGAGACCGTTCCAAGATGGCATTGTTCCGCGTGCACGGGCAGAGAAACGCGTAACGACGTGCTCCCACTGTGAAAAGGTTCGCGCGAAATTTCCATACGTGCATGCGTACAAAGACGCTAACGGGACCTAATGCCATCGAAAAACAAAGGACAGACAGATGAGGAACGTGCTGGCTGGCTGGCTGGCTGGCCTACGCGCGACGCGTCGTGTGTTCCTTTGATTATTAACGTTCCAGCAACGGTTCGCCATATGCGTGCTCGTGAGAACGCGAGGAGCTCGCTCCAATGGCAAAAAGTTATTTTCAGCGTGGAACCTCGCCGAGAACGAACTAACCGGTGCTGAGACCCCTTTCAGCGGCGATCAACTAGGTCATTTTTACACCATTACGTGGTATTTTTACCAGCCGATATCACGTTTCACAAGATATTTCCCTTCTCGTTGTCAACTGACCATTTGTAGTTAAATTTCGTTCCAAGATTTTTCTCGTTGAGACGAGCAATATTTTCCCCGATTGTCTCTCAACACTTTGACACACCTTGATCGTTGATTTAACGCGGGCTAACTCGCAGGGATAAAAATACCAAATCGAAGACGAAGATTTAAATTAACAATTTAAACGAGGGGAGGAAAAGTTTGAAAATTCCACGTAAAGGCACGCGCGAGAGCGGCACATCGTTCTCGAGAAAGGGGGTCAAGGCAAGATGGAAGAGGGCGGAAACGAGCGTACACGGATGAGGGAGGCAGTTGTCTTTCGGTCGATGTAGGTTTTAAGGGTGACCGCGAGGACGAGATCGATCTCGATCACAAAACGAAGATTGATCGAAAATTTCGTCATTGATATCATCTTACGGGCAATTGTAATAAATAACGTACAGTATCCCCCATCGAGCAGAACCTCTCGATCTTCAAATATTGATAGCAGTTTCTGATCGTCGAATGGGATTCCTCGCGTCCCGGAAGAACGTCCATTTGCAGTCGCGACCATCACGGATGCCTGGCATGAACGCGATGAAAAACTGCATACGATCACCATATATAACGACTGCGTCGAGAAGGGCAGAAAGAACGTGTATATCACGCCCACCTAACGTTTTGCAACGCGAGAGACAGCGCGTTTGTTAGAGTCTCTTTGCGCGTGATCGAACGTGACAATAATTGAACACGTTTCAAAAAAGGAAAGTTTAATGTTTACATGCTTATATGGACACACGTATCTACATAAACACATGTAAGTACGTACACGGACAAAAATCTGGTGTGTACTCGGGACATCAAGTTTCAGAAAAGCTTGACATATTAACATTTTCGCCAACTTAACAAAAATCATTTTCATACTTTTATATTTATATAAACAAAATTAACAAACAGAATGACGAAAGAGCAAATTAATAATAAACGCACGACGCCAAGAGGTTAATGTTTCAGAAAAAAATTAACGTATCACGTATGTATCACGTATCGGTGAAAACATAATATCGAGAAACTCTGACCGTTTCCAAGGTTCCATCATCTGCTGATATCCACGCATCTGCGTCAAGTCGGCGCTTAACGAGCGAGCGATTTCCAGGCACGATGAAATGTCATAGTTTCCCGGTAACGTATCGAGTCGTTCCTCAACGCTGACGGAATGCCGTCGGCAAGAAACGCAGGCGATCCGCGTTTCCGCGTCCGCGAGCAACGAACAGCAGCGGTCAGCATGGCTTAACGACAGACCTGCGTTCCAAGTGCAATATACACAGCAAGCGCGCGTTACGTAATACACTTGGTTGGCTCATCTCGGATATCAGAGCATTAGGCTGACACGGTGACAGTAATTTCAATTACATACTCCGCCGTGTACTCGACGGTTGCCGTTCCGTCGTCTTCGCCAAGTGTATGTGTGTGCGTGCGTGTGTGTGTGTTTTTTCTATTCTTACGCCGCCTGGTGGCTGGCATCCAGCGTGTCGTCAATTGACGCAAATTGGGGGAAAGCCGCGTTAAAGACGCGGACGCTACATCCGCCATTAGAGCGGCCAAAGACCTCGCCCCCCTGTGTGGCTTCCAACGTCGCGGTTGCATGTGCGATGTTCACGATGTACCGCGACGTCTGTCTCGCACTTGCGCCGCGTTGCCGTCTTCCTCAAGGACCATAATGCACCGGATACGTACTGCGCGTCTATATCTACCGAGGATGGATGCTGCGCGCCATCGTGCTCCAAGTAAGTTTGCCTCGCCGTTCGATCGAGGCGGATCGATGGAACACCGATACTATCGAGGATGCTTCTAAAAGTTGATTTACCAACGCGTGTCTAATTGCAAGACGCAAACGTAGTACGTCTATTTTGGGTCAATTCCCTTCTCCGCGATGCAGATATTTCAAATTGTTTTTCCTGCAGGTTGATATCGCGTCTAATAAAAAATTGTTCGATACGTTTCAAAGGAGGGAAAATATGCGTGTGTAGGAATTTTGTAAAGTCATCTTTATGTGTTTTTTTAATTTGACCATACGTTTTTTTCGTCACAAATCGAAAGAATGTTAAATTCCTGAAAGAGTGAAAAAGTATTACGCTACATTGGTCCTATATACGGTTAAGGAGATCTTCATCTTTCAATCCCACTTTTCAAATCGACTTACAATTTGCTAAATGGCTCTTGCGTTGAGCGAGTATTGGTGAAAGTTTTTTTTAGAAAATGTATTCTTTATGGGCGAAGCAACATTTTATTTTACCAATCGTGGTTACGTCAACTTGTGAAATTTACATTATTGGGCACCAAATAATCCCCCCTCTTGGATGAGAAAAGTTAATCATCTATGTCTCGAGACAATTTTTAAAATTACTTTAAAATCACGCAACTTTTGCTTATTAAACGATCTTTCATTGAACGCATATAATTTAAAAGTTATTTCACGCGTGCAAGTTACGAATACACATTATTGAAATCTGCAGCGTGTCGCGGAGTTTTAACTTTAAAATGCAAAACTTGCGTCGTCTGACATTCTTGAAACAATTTCGTGCAACTTCTCTACCGACCAATTCCGGGTGAAATTTGACAAATCAATTTGTTAGCTTGACGGAAAAACAACTTCTAACAATAAAAGTTCTCTCTTCTGCCTCAACGTCCTCGTTTCACAAAATGAACGATTACGAATTTAAGCGACGTCCACGTCCATGAATCTAATACATATGTATTGTACAAGCGCTTTATCGCAGTGAAGCCGAGTATCCGTCAGGATTTAATCAAGCCAGAAATTATTTAAACTCGGAGTTTCTCTTTCCACGACGATACCCAATCTCTGTCTATTTATAGACGCTTGACAAATTTATGAGCAACCTCCTCTCTCTGATTGTGCGCTACATTTGAAACTGAGTCACAAAACAGGGATTTCAACGACCATTTGTCCAAGTTTTGGTCGAGTTTCTTTTTATAGATAAAAAAAATAATGATTGCACGAATATGAAAGTAACATCGGGGGTACCTGATATATCGTCGGAACGTACCCATCGTGTCGATATTGTTATTAGATTGGCGGCATCAATTAAGGGCTAATGAGGGCGCTCGGAGGTTGCGACAACTTTGTTCGACGTCGCAGTGACTAATTTCACGGGCCATTAATGCGAAAGTCTTGGCCGTTCGAGGCACAGCGCGGCAATAAAGCAAGTTTGGGAGAGCGACACGTTCAAAGAGGGCAAAGCGGTTCATTTTGCCGGGCGAAATGATTTCTTGGAAGCAAAGTGGAGGATAACGGAGTACACAGTCTGACGAAGTTACGGCTTGCATCGGACGCAAAGTTCAACGAACGCTTCTTCTTTCTTCGCTTGGATCTCTGTGTACGCGCGTTTTACTCAGAGTTTTCCCAAGAAGAGAAAGAATATAGGTTATGTAGGTTAGATTAGATTACGACGTAGAATTTTCTTTCTAAACGTGCACGCACATGCGCATGCGCACGCGCACGCGCGCATACACATAAAAAAAGATCGCGTAATTTTATTTAATTTCGTTGGGAGAAGCTTCGTGCTTTGATGTGTAAAAATAGAGTCAGACGCAGTCTCCAGCGGACGAGGAGAAGGGTTTACGGTTTTTAAACTACGATGAAAGCATCATGCTGCTACTCGCGTTAATTAGACTCCCCTTTAACTCGGGAACAATTTTATGCTCACTCCGGCGAGATTTTCTTCTTGGAAATCGCGTCGTATTTTCAATCGCACGTTTTTCCTGCTTCCTATTTAAACAGACTATTGCGAGAACTTGTCTAATTTGAATTCGTTTTGAATCGCATCAACTCTCCATTCGTCGATCCTTCGAATTGTACTTTTTGATAAATAGCATTTACAACTCGATCCCAGTCACGTTCAACATTTCATTTCATATTTCACAATTAAAGATCCATTCGTATTAACGCGTTTGTATTAAACTGACCTGCCTAATTGAGTATGCGAGTATGAGCCTCGTATGCGATGATGAGCCCGTAAAATCAACCGAGTGGGTCATTCGTCGGAATCATTCGAGATAATGATGGTGCAAGAAATTCTAGCACCATTCTGTCGATTCTACGCGAGCTCGTATTTACCCGCGTGCATCACGTTTACTACGCAGCGACAGCTTGGTAATTATTGGTAAATATCAGCTTTCTATTTGCAAATACCTACGGTGCTCGATCGCTGCGCAATATTCTTCAACAGATACCGTACAAGGTATCGATAAGAAAAAATTTTATATAGCCAGGGATGTATCAAAGGCGTATCGATTGTGCGTACAACTAACGCACCGGTAGCGACGTTTGCGTGAATATTGACTCGTATCTTTGGCACGGAAAGATAGTTTGGAAAATGTACAACATAACGTGTGTACATATTTACACGCAATCAATATTAAATAATATGTTCATTTGAAACGACCAAATAGTTACGTTAAATTGATTTTCATAGCATTTCGAGCTGAGAAACTACGTGTCTTTAGTAAGTAAGAATCGAACCTAACCTAAAAGAATCAACTGAGTACCAATTTTAAAAAATAACGCAGGTTCATCCATGTGGTAAATTCTAATCGAAAAGTAGTTTTAGAAAAAAGATTTTAGGAAAAAGAAAAGGCCTTCAATATTCAACAACAGACATATATCGATTCCGATATATACTGTTACGTCTTTCGTTAAGATTTTTAAATAACAAACATATAGATGAACTACTGTGACTAATGATTCAAGCGAAAGCTGTGTCGATTTAACACGGCGGATGTGATCCATCATCTTTAATGAATAAGGAAATTTCGAAAATTCCGTAGTAAAGTGATGTAGTATCAATGGCAACATTACGCGCCTCTGGTGTATGCGACACTGCACGTGGCAACGCTAGCTATCGTTGCACGTGGGCTGAAAGCCGAAGAGTGCCCACACATCACGGATTCTCATTTGGCCTTCGAGTTTCCCGACTGGTGCATACGTGGTATTCACGCTTGCACACTTTCACGTGTATATCTCCCCCGTCCACTGTGTACCTGATTCCTGTCACTTTAGTCAGCTCTATCTCCAACTGATTTTCAATCTATTAGTCTGCTCTTTTGTTCTTTTCATTTTCACTCGAAACCAACAGGCTAATTTTCAATAAAACAACAAATACACGTGTGTCACGACTAACAGATTGTTTCAGTTTTCAGACAGACTTCTGTCTGTCTCAATCAAACGAAACAAGACAAAAATCAATATTTTTCTCGATATCTTCGAGTAAACGCCGAGGAGCCAACTTCCACTCGTTCAAATTTCGAAGGTTTAATCTTCCAACAATCCAATTGAAGTTCGGCAAAACGATTCTCTCTCTCTCTCTCTCTTTCTCTCTTTCTCTCTTTTGATCTTGCCTCTTCGAACTTCCTTCGAAGATATAGGCACGACTCGAGGACGACTCGCCAGCACGTCGGAATTCCATCCGTTTTTCGAACAATTCCACGGCGTGATAACGACGCACACCAGCTAGTACGTACGTTGAAAGCTATTCAAAAGGACCGCCTCCCTTTTGTCGAAGTCACCCTCTCGTCGTTCCGTCGACCTACTGCTTTTTGCATCCGGTAGATTCGACCCAGTTCTCGTCCCATATATCCCCAGCAGCTTCGAGTCTTCTTCGCTCAGACGTGCCGAGGTCAAGAGGATTTGATTCTCGAGTTATCTCACCGGCGACGGACTATCGAGATGATAAAACACACGCGCACGTAATGCTGAATGTTCTTACGGTAAGTGACTAGTTTTAATCCTTTCATTACGAGCGTCACGTATATGTCCGACGCTCGTAATGCATGGCATCTATTGACGTATTGGTGTAATCATCGTATTAAAGATACGCGACACACTTTAGCCATCGAGACGTGCTTTTTTCTGTTTCTTTCTACTCGACAGTGGAATGTTTACGAGAGAAATTATTGCAATGAAAAATCTTTCTCGATCTATCGCAATTCGGAGAAAACCGACTACAGGTAAAAATTTGAGGTTAGATTCGAGAGAAGAGAGCCGGATATATACAGTATCTATCATCGCATTGGAGTAATCACATATTAAAGATGCACGATATCTGTACGATAAGAAATTATAGCAGGCTCTGCAACTCGAGCCTGCTATAGGCGTAACTGTTAATCTCTCAAAAATTTAAGGTTAGGTTTTTGTTTGAAGAATTAAAGTTAAAAAACATTCCAGACCCTCATCAAAACGTTACCAGGAAATTTAAAGATTCTATTTCAAAACGGATTTATTTAGAAAATAATTTGATCAAAACGTGTCGATCACTTTTGGCGCGAGGTCGAGTTCAATGGCTGCGAAGCGGAGTATCGTAGCGAAAGGGTTAAACAGATTTCAATTGAACGATCAGTGTTATTTCTTATTCCGTGAAACCTAAAGAAAATCTTAAAAAACGAGTATAATTCGAAATTAGTGGTGGTTTAGTTTACCAGTCAATGATTTAATTTACTGTCGTTATATCAGAGGAGGAAGGGGGCTATAAACTGTCGAGACCTTTCTCTGAATTCCTTTCACGCGGCAGGTGCAGCGGCGGGCACGCAAGTGCAGGTGCAGAGATGCGAATCGATTGGCAGAGAGGCATGGAAAATGTGCACGCGGCATGATTTCGTTGTGGCGTACGCGAGAGACGAGATAAATGGCCGTTGGCTCGGTGCAGCGGCGGTTTCGTAAACGAAGCCGGAAACGCTGGCCCGCTTTGCTGGTCCGAGCCGCGAGCACGGCTCTCTGCAACATCGTCGAAGGACGATCGCGCGTATTCATAGAATTGCCAGAACTTTCATTGCTAAATGGGCGAGAACAGTTTGCACGAGCTCTCTCCGGTTATCCATAGATGGGAGGAATATCATTTACCAGCGATCGAAGAATCTCTCAAAATTGGAGCACTGCAATACGCACGGTTCGAATTACAGAGTAACAATGCAGAAGCAAAAAGGTCAATTTACCACCGTGCGTAGTTGCAATTGCCCAAGAGATGAGAATCTGTGTAATAACAATAACCGTAGAACCAACAGCGCAGCAAATGCGTGCTTAACACTAGAACTACCGACTAGAGCATAAAATTTCATCAGATTCATTAGAAGCATTAATCAGAAGCATTAAAGTAAAAAAGTAGGAAAGCTTTGTGATACGATAAATTACGCGACATTTTTCGAAAGATCATTTAAATTTCTGAGAATGTATTATTTCGTATCTATAAAATTATAAATTGGTCATTTCGTCCACTTTGGTAATTCTAGCGTTAAAGGTGTCTTTAACGATTGAAGTCTTAATCGTTGAAGAGTTTCAAAAATGGTGCTATGCACCATGGTTCGAATTAACAATGCAGTAAGCGAGCGATGAAATGTCAATTTACCACAATTTACGCACAGTTGCAATTGCCTAGGAGATGAGAGTCCGTGATAATAACAAAGTACAATAACCATAGGACCAACAGCGCAGCAAATGTGTTCTTCACTGAAACAAAGGCACCGTTAACAACGACGCAGTTGCGCAGTTGTACGAACAAAGTTCTTCTTTAATTAACGAGCGAAGCAACGCAGTTCAGAGAATGAATTATTGAGTCCACGGAAAGAAACGCATCTATGACAGGTCTGAAACACGTAATTAGAGACGCTGAAACGAGCCTGACAGAGAGAAGAAATTGTAAAGTGTCCAGGCAAGAGTCCAACGGCTAGAAGGATTGTTTTTATTGGACTCTTCGGCATTCCTGACTAGCTCGCAGTTTAACGATCCTCGTTACACAAGAGCAAGAAACCTACGCAGAATTTATAAGGGGAACGTACGAAATTGTACAATGCCAAACCACCCACTTTTTGCTGGAAAACGAGGAAATTCTTTAACAAAACGACGTATTTTCAACGTAATTGAAAATGAATCTTACATGTGCTCGATTAGAATATCTATCGAGCTTCTTGCCGGTCATTCAACCACTCTCCCGGCGGGATATTCGACAGTTGCACGCAAGAAATATTATTTATCGCGTGCAAGAACCAGTAAGACGAAGAATTACCATTATAATTTCTGTTTAGCTAGAGACACAATTTGTATATCGTCATTTAAATTATAATGATTTATATTATAGAATATTCTGACATAGTTCTAGTCCTGATAAATATTTTCATTGTATAAATTGTACGAATCTATTTATTCCTATTATCACTTAAATTAGAATGATTCACACACGTAGAATATTTTCATACGATTGTTCCAGTGTTAATAGATAACTTTCATTTATATTATAATATTTCACAGTGAAAATGTTAAAAAAAAAAAAAAAACATTAAATCACGTCGTTCCACTACAATGATGTCGTTATTTACAAAGTATCTTCAGCACGATACACAAGACAGAGCTCTTGGAATTCTATTTTGAACAGCCTCGTCCTGTTCATCGATCAATATCTGCCGCGGCGGGGGTGGTAGTCCGCCTAAAACACCGGCCACGACCTTTTTCTTTCTCTTTTCTTCTTTTTTCTCTTTTTTTCTCTTTTTTTTAGCTCAAAGAAATTCATGTCAGTCGCGGCGAGCGTACACACGCGCGAAAGAGCGTTTTTAACGAGCGTAGGCACTCGTGGTCGAGCACGAAACAACCGACACTTTGCACTCGCTTTGCACGAAAATCAAGCCCGCAGGGATTAACGGGGCGCGTAACGCGAATACTTCCGGTGCCGGGCGTCATCATCCGTGAACAGATCCGATTCAAATAAGCCGGCTATCGCGCCCCGCCTCGGCTTGATAACCGAGTCGACTTTATTCCATTCAGAGAGTTAAGAGCTTAATCTTGAGTATTCCGTGAGAAATACTTGCACAGCCGGCGCCGCGCCGCGCGTTGCCTGCACTCAGTCAATTCACGTATTTGCCACGTGGTTATCGCGGCCACGACGAACGCTGGAGGAAATTGAACTTCAGCATCACGCGACTTGTTTGCTCCCTTCGTGATTTACCGATATCGCAGATAACGACGTAAAACTCTGATTATTTATCGTAAGACCAGCGTTAACGCTAGAGTTACCAAAATGGTCAAAATGACCATTTGGATATTTTGGTAACAGTGTATTTTTGAAAACTCGAATGATTAAAATACGTAAATACATAAATAAAAGCTCGTGTATTATAAAGATTTACTCTTTCTTTTACTTCTTCTGTCCGTGATGGGAATTTCGTGCTTTGGTATTGTTCTACCAAACCGATAACAAGTCGTACAAATATAATATATATTATATATTACCCGCAAGTAATGTCGTTTCTTTGCCAATAATTTAAGTAAGATAAAATTTTGTACAGCGTCAAAAAACCGACGACATTATTTACCCCAATTGCAAACAGAGTCCCTCCACTTTATTTCAACATCCATCTCCGAAAAGTAACTGAACCTCAGAAGTAACCATGAAATCATCGCCGCGTCGTAAAATCGTATTTACTCCGGTCCAAAAGTTAATTACATCGCGCGAAGCGCTGGAACTAGAGAGAAGGCAGACACTCGTGTGCAGTACGTGTGCAAGTCCAACACCGAGTATATCCCGGTTGACTCGACTGCCGGTGTTCGTCGATCAATACGGCATGCCTGAGGAACAGAGAGATCAGACACGGCCACAGGGGAGAAAAAGAGACAGCGGGGTATTGTTAAACCGCTGGATACCCGACCAGAGCCAGGACACGACACCTGAAATCGCCGATTTCGAGCTCCCTTCCAATCACGCCAATCACCCGCACCTCCGCCAGCCAAAAGATCCGTCAGGTAAAAATATTCCTCACTTTCGAACGCATCCCGCCCCTGTCTCTGTTGTAAATCGACCGTTTAGGCCCACCCTCGCCCTTTCAATTCCAGCGCACAAAAAACCAGCAGGCCGCCGGGGACACTCTTTCCGGGGCAACGAATGTCAATTTTTTTTTTCTTTTTTTTTAATGTCCCGCGGGAATTTGCACGGAGAGAGAACTATGAGAGAACTACGCTATGGAACGTTGACGAACCAGAGGATAAAGGGGACCGAGGCGTTTATCCGTGAATTTTTACCTCAAATATTTCCCTTCCTCGTTTCCCAGCCGTCGTGTAAAGAAATCGAGGAGCTCTCGCTACCTAAATAATCTTACACGACACAATCGAACGGGAATCGAGATTTGCGCGAGGATTGAAAAAACGAGATTGAAGTTAAAGGGAGATATATTTTGGGAGAGTTATTTGCACGCGAAGCTCATTTACGTTTATAGTCTTCTGATTAAAACTGCTCGAGGCAAAAAAGATCCCACTTGCCACATGCGCGTAATTTCTGCGCTTTAAAGCTCTCTCTAAGAGCTATCCGCTCGTTCGCGTTTCTTTTTATCCAAGTATCAAGTTTCAGCGTAATTGCAAAGCGTCGTGCGCCATCTCGGGAAATGTTCGAACTTCGAGAGACGGTGGCCGAAAGAAATTCTCTGTGCTATTTATCGTACGATGCGATGCTTAACGCACTGTCGGCCGTTGTCGACACGGAAATGCGACTTTGCGTCTTTGCTATTTTCGCAAGAAAATGACTTCAAGCCTCGGGAATTTATATGTTTATGTTCCAATACATATTTCTGGAAATTACATATTATCACTGGAAGTGATTTTAGCGGGGATAACCCAGAAAATCGGGCCTCTTCGGGTGCAACGCTGATGCAACGAAAATTAGCGATTGGTTGATTTGGGTCACGTGATTCGCAAAGGGACGTGGGGTAGACCTCGAGTAGGAGTCTTCGTTTCGTAGTCAGAACAGTTGCTTCTGGGTTTTCCAGTGAGACGAATCGTACTGCGGTACAAGTCGTGCAGTTTTTCGTTGCTTGCACTTACGCGCTTGGTTCAAGGCAATTATTATTTTTTTTGGAGAAAAAATTAACTGGAATCTCCTTAAATTCTCCTACTTCTCTAAACTGTCTGGCGAAAAAATCTCCAACAAGCTGACTTTTACCAATAAATATAGTGCAATTACTAATCAATAAATTATATAGTATCAATATATTATAATATAATAAATATCAATATATAATTACTAATTGTTGTTATTAGTAATTTATAATTATTCCAAATTATGAAGGTGCAATTTTTATCGTGTTCGGGGATTAAAATCAATCGAATATTATTATTATTTTTCTCAAAATTATGTTTCACGTCGCTATATAAATAATTTAGTATTTAGTACTGTTAACCAGAATGAAGTAGTAGTATTTTATAGAATAAGAAATCAGCGAGGAATTAAAAAATAAATTGAGAAATAAAACACGTCAGTGTACAAACATCCAGTGCTAGATCTCGATCAACGAAATATCTGTTACGGAGAGGCGCGTATCTCTCGCCACGTCGGAACAAGACGCCAAATCACGAAGAAATGTCCCATTTTCGCGTGGATCGAAGGAGATCGCCCGAGCCTAAGAGAGTTCCTCTCCCTCTGCGTTCGTCTCAACAGGCAAGAGCCTGTAGTTGGCAGAAAGCGCGTAGGGTTATCGACCCGCAGCCCCGCGGGTCGAATTCCCGTCTTTTCTTCTCCTTTTCCTCCGGAGATCCCGCTATCAACGCGTCCCTGCCCCTGTCTCGTCGTCGTTGCCCTCCGCTTCCGGCAGAGACGAAGAAAATGGCGGCCGACCAAGCACCGTGAAAACGTTCGACGTTGCACCAACGTTTTGATCCAAAAGTGGGAAAGTTTACGTAATCGTATCGACGACGACGACGACGAGGCGGAGGAGGAGAACGAAGGTAAGCAGGAAACGAGGAGAACAAAAAGGAAAAGGGGGTAACAAACGAGCAGCAGCGACGGGGAAAGGGCGGGTGGGAAAAGAGAAAGAAGAGGAGCTGGCAACTGGCCAAAATCCAGAGGGCGTCGCCAAGGCGGCCTCCCAGGAAGAAAGAAAGAGAAGAAATATAGAACAGGAATTAATGTTCCCCGGATCTGGATCCCTCGTCGATGCGGGCAAGCGGAACGGGGTAAAAAAAACCAGCGAGCCTTTTTTCAGGCTTCTGGCTACGTAGCTGGTAGTTTCGTACACGTGAACCGTTGCTGAAACTACGCGAAAGAACAGTTTCTTCCATTGTTTATTCACGAACAACGTTCCCTCTTAGCGCGCGCGCGTATGCAAATGTGTCGTCCATTGGTTCCATTGGTTCCATTGGCGCTGTGTGGAAACGTATCAGCTAGACAAGTTGCGACGACTGCAGTGAACGCCTTACTTTATTGCGAGTTACTTCGGTCAGTATCGGATCAACCGAATTCCTATCGATTAAATTCACTCGTACACACACGGTGGAAACAATCGACGAATCCCGTTACGTAAGCTCGATGCACGATGTGGCCACGTTCAAAGGACAGAGCGTTCTCGGGGGCCAGAGGTCTCGAGACGAAAAATCGAGGACGAGGAGTTCTCGTACGTATCGTAATTACGAGCATCGCTTGAAATACACACACACACACACACACACACACGGGCGAACCAAGTGGCTCGTTCCGCGCTACAGTGTGAAGCCTTATGCTACAGTGATAATTTCTTCCCGCTCTGTTTATAACCGTGTTCACCGACCGTCGATCGATCGAGAACTCGCGATGGTGAACTGAAAACACGCTCCTTTTCCCTTCGATTCAATTACCTCTCTTTGAACAACACATTTCTCCCCCGCCCCGCATTTCCAGTCTACCAGACTCGACTCGACGCACAATCAATTTTTCATCAAACGCCGTCTCTCCTTCTCTCTCTGTTTCGCTTCCCGTTCTCTGTTTTTCCCCGCGTTCGCGCGCAACTACGAGTGGAAAGGCACGAAACACGGGAGAGAGAACGAACGAGAGAAAATCGTGATTACGCGCGCGTCAAGGCGCGTTGTTCGGTGCGCGGCGTGTCCCGGAGCGTTGTGAAGGGAAAGTTGCAAAAGGAGAAAGAGAGAAGAGAGCCAGCCAGCCAGCCAGCCAGGTCTGGTTTAATTACGCGAGGCTCGCTGACGCGTTCAAAGAGCGTTCACGGCGCGACTCGATCGAACGAGCAAATTGAAATACACACCCGGGTTTAGGCTAATTAGAACAAACCGGCCGGTGAGAACGTGGCCGTTCGCGCGTACGCGAGCGTGAAAAGCGCGCCGGATTTCGAGAGGAAGAGCGTCGGCGGAATCGTGACAGGTGAAAGTAAACGAGATAGAGCAAATGAGACTCTCCACTCCGGCAGATGAATTCGAAATGAAAGTGCTTCGTTCAGTCGCTCCGTCGTCATCGTCGACGACGCGTGATGGTTGTCGTCTGCGACGAGTATACACGCGCCTCTCTCTGGATTCTGTTCAAACGGGATCAAACCGTACCCCTAGCCAGCCAGTGTCTGCGAACGACGTTCCGTTGCTGGAAGGTTTTTCCTTCTCCCTTCGATCGCGAGAAGGGGGAAAAAGGATGCAAGTTGAGTTTGTGAATAAATTTCCGCCTGGAGGATTTATATTAGGGAGTAGGAAATTAATTTCGATTCGTCAGTTTTTTCTACAACTCCTTTGAGCGAAGAAGTGGCAATTTTTTTGTGCAACGACGAGTATTATTATTCGTCGTAATTGCAATTTGTTACTTGCAATTTGTTATTGAATTAAATTTAGACATTTTAGAATGTTTCCATGATTCTTCAAAAAAAAAAAGAAAACAGAAAAAAATTATTTCTGTACAATTTAATCTGCGTTATTTCTGTACAATTTAATTTGACAAGTATATATAATCGTCATTGTTTTGTAGTTTCAGCGACACAATTTTTAAAAGCAGCCAAGAGGTTGAACGACGAATAAATTTAGAAATAGCTCTGTAGAAAGATATTTACCGTGACTATAGGCGCACGATTGAAATTAATCAGGCAAATTAAGTTGACGTCTATATACATATACTCTGCTCTAACACGTAACAAACGAAAAAGACGAGAAGAATTACGAAAGACCCGTGTCGCGCGTGGCGTGTTTCGACAAAGAGAGTTTCAAAGGCCCCGGGTAATTCTCTTCACTTGTCTCGTCGTCACGGAGCCTCGGTGAATCGAATGATCGGCCACGCTCGTTCCCACGATACGCCCGCGTTCATCATTCACTGAACTGTTCCATGAGGTGTAACCTTATAATTATCGACCCTTGCCAAAGGTGTACCTTTCGTTCTCGCTCCGTCGAGTATAACTCAATCTCAACACGTCCCAATTTCAATGTTACTACGAGACCAACGCCTCTGAGCTGCCTCTTTGCAGTTGCGATCCCTTTAATCGCGTCGAAATACCACGAGACGAAATATCACGAGATGCGCATGTGAAATAACGTTTATGCAACGTTTAGCGAAAATGGGGAATCGAACGGTCCGCCGATCAGTCCTGTTAATTGCAGCCGACTTTTAACGATGCCAGCGAAACGAGCGTGACGCGAGAAAGCGGCGAGGTCGTCGGCGGAGTAATTATATCGGGAGCTGTCCTCATCGTTCCTAGGATCGATGCGCCTATCTTTTTACAAAGCAACAGAACCTCTGCTGGCTGGCTGGTTGGACGAAGAACGCAAAGGAAACAAGACTGGTCGTCAACTGGTTCGTCAAACGTCGTCAAACGTCGTCAAACGTCGTTGTTCGTCAACTTTCGTCGTCAATCCTTAATCCTTTTGCTCTCGACAAACTTTTCTCGCATCATCTACCATCACTTCAAGTAGAAATGTTATTTAACACGAAATTTTGCTGTTTATCGTATCAACAACTCTCGAGGAGGCAACTGTCCGTCTAGGCGGGCCGTGTCGTGCGATAATGCGATCGAACCGGCGATATATTCAGAGTAGCTTGGTGTTCCGTTTATTTTAGAACATCGCCGTTTGTTAATCAGATTTGTTAGAAATTGGTTTGTCTCGTGTCGCGTGTATGTACCTATCTATCGGTTTGATACAAACTCTACATTTTAACCTGTTCACGCTACATACGTGGACAGTTAACACATTGCGGACCAATAGTTTTATTGCTATCTTTACGCAGTGGCCAGGTATGGTTTTGTTGAACGGGCACGGAAAAAGGTTTTACACAAATGTTTCAAAATTATGGTTCAAAGTCCTCTTTTGACCAATCATCGGCAACCAAATTAAACGCAAATTACACCTTATCATGCGGAGAATTGTTCAAATTTTCACTTGAAATTACTGTTTTCCATCTTTTCGAAGGAATAACTATATCACTACCACTGTCAGAACTTTCATCACTATTACTGTCATCCTCTTCTTTCACTTTCAATATGATCCTTACAAAGATCAACATCTTCACTTTCACTTGGAATATCTGATAAATTGTCAGCAAATGTATTTAGAATTTTTTCATGTTCTTCGTGTTCTTTAAAATACCAAACTGATATAAAAATCAAGTTATTTTTATTAGTAAGAACAAGAGACCAATCATTTTTAATTCCTTATGTAATAACTTTTAACTTCGAGTGTGTTTCCACGTTGACAAATGACAATACTGAAAAACCGGGAATTCTCGTGATTTATTTTCCACAAAATATTTCCTTTAAAATAGAAAATACGAGAATTTTCGTGAACTTCCATTCGTGAAACCGTTACAAAAATAAACGTAAATGCAACGTTCGCTAAATTTGCTTCCCAATTGTCATAACGCGAGTGAAAAATAAAATAAAATAAAATTAAATTTCTTTGTTGCAACATTATAAATTAAATTATATATATTTCATTTAATTATATATAATAAAAATAAATTAGAAATTCGTCCCTTAATTGTCGACAGTTCCGCCAAGTAGGAGTTCGGCTAAAAAGCAGAATTGCAACTTCTATCGAACGCTCCAGTTTGTACCCGGAAGCCGCAAACTGCAATCGCCGATACACGATATAAATATATTCATTCCGTATCGCGCGAACGATTGTTCGCCAGTTTGCCTGGCGAACAAACCGGGGAGGGGAAAGGTTACGTCGGTACAAATTCCGAGAGATTTATCTGGCCGATTCGAACGGATCCGTTCGCGCCAACGAACCGATGGCGAGGAGAAAAACGAGTCGAAAGGTACACAGGGTGTACCCACACAAAGGTATGCGACGACAGATAGAGACGGTCGGCTGAAAGTTGCAGACAAACGTCGCAGATTGTGAAAGTCTCTTGGCCGGTCGATATACGAGAGAAACTAGAGTTTTTTCTTTTTTTCTTTCATCAAGTGATTTTAGCAGGGGTAACCCAGAAAATCGGGCCTCTTCGGGTGCAACGCTGATGCAACGAAAATTAGCGATTGGTTGATTTGGGTCACGTGATTCGCGAGAGGGCGTGGGGTAGACCTCGAGTAGGAGTGGCGCCGTCTGGTGCTGAGCGATCGCGCCTGTAATTTGTTTTCTATCGATTGAAACGATCGCATATCGATAAAATTTTATGGCAAAAAAGTCAGAACAGTTGCTTCTGGGCCTTTCGGTAAGACGAATCGTACTGTGGTGCAAGTCGTGCAGTTTTTTTTTTAACCGTCGTTCGATTATATCCACGTGAAATTCGAGAACGTCGAAGCTTTACAGCAACCGTTGCACCCGTTGTAAAATGCAAATGTTACGTATCGCTCCGCGATTATCCGACGATGGGCTTCGGCCGCGTTCTCAAAGGTTCGCACGTACCGCCGATAAATTATACACACAAGCGTGTGCGCGCACACTCTACTGACCTTGTTGCGTATTCGATATCGCCTCTTTATACCGAGATAGTCGGTCGAAGTTATCGTGGAAATGGAAAATTTCGCATCGCGAAACTCCGCTCGCAGTTTCGAGTACCGCGGTCGCGAACAAAAGCATAAATTCTAAAGTCGGTTTCTGATGCGTCTGATCCCCCTCCTTTCCACCCCAATCTCGAGTAAGAATGGATTCGTTAAAAAGAAGAGAAACTCTCTAAAGTGCTTCCTTTTCTTTATCGATATCGAATGTTTTTTGAAAATGTCGCAGATTTATCGATGGATGGATCGATAAAAATGTTTAATTTCAACACCATCAACGTGTATAATAGGGGTATCCATAAGTAATTTCATTTTTTTTTTCAAATTTAATAAACATTGCCATCTAGTGACAATAATTTAAATAACATAAAATTTCTAAAATATATCTACGTGATCGTTATCACCAGAACATTTGTATTTCTGGTTTGGACGTTGTTTTCAAGACTATTCAAAAATACGGAGCACTCCACGTCTTTGAACAAAAAATTATTGAAGATAATACAAAAGAAAAAATACCAAAGAAAACACAAAAAAAGTTACAAAATGACCATTACTGCCATCAATCAAGGTTTACTGGAACATTTTTCAAGAATAGAAACAATTTGTCAGTGTGATAACTGCAAAATAGCTTTATGCTTGTACGAAATACCATCATACCGAGCAAAACAATTAATCTACATTCCGTCGTTATTCCAATAATAAATTTGAGATTTCTTTCTTTTTGCACTTTGCATTTTTATTATATCCTTTTTTTATTATACTTATTATCTTTATATCTTTGCATTTTATTATATCCTTTTTTTTTTTTTTTTTTTTTTATTACAGAGCACTTTTATTTATTTTTTGACGCTGTACAAAATTTTATTTTTCTTTTTAAATTATCGTCACTAGACGGCAACGTTTATTAAATTTTTCGCCTGTTCGTGTTTTTGAATGTCTGCGTTTTTATATTATCCTCAAATCTCTCGCGAAAACGCGCAAAAATCCGCAATTTGGCAATTACTCGCGGATCAGCCCAGTCCCGTGCACGCTGGTTTCGCCGAATCGCTGCTCGATCAAACGAAAAGTTCTTTCAAACGATTAAACCGGTTTTCGATATCGCTGAATGATATCGTTTTATGAAATGTCAGATGTTGCGGGAGATTGGACGGTGGACAGATAGAGTTGCGTTTCCACGAGATCTATAGAAAGATGATATCCGAACGAAGTAAAAAGAAGAATCCCTCGAGAACGATTTGGAATTTCGAAGAGACGAAATGAAATGTAAAAGTCGTGTGAAAGTTTAGAAATGTTACGAATATCGCCGAGCGTGTTCAACGTGTTTCCAATTCAATCTCGAAGTTGTTGTCCGTCGTTGTTATAGGAATAACGCTTCTCGCAGATATCGCGAATCGCATTGTGTCGGTTGTTTTGAACTGCGGACTCGATACGGAAATCGGTGGCGCTTCACAAACCGCTTAATCGAAGAAATGTCAAAGGTGAAGCCTACGCTTTACGCTACGCTGCAAACGTGTATCAATCTGAAACGCGTGGACGCGTTGCAATTGTTCTAACAAACCTCAAAGCTCGTAAGTCAAAAGTCGAAGTAACAAAGCATTTACTTTATATAATAAATACGATAGAAAAATTCCAGTGGCCATCTAACGATCACGAGCCATCCATCTTACAGCCATCTTCCTTCGCTATAGAAATACGAAACGCCAACGATCAGTGTTTCTCTATAGTTCAGTACGTACAGTCAAGTGATATTGAATAATTGAATTATTGACAAGAAGGTAACCATTTCAACCTTCAACCGCTACATCGCTGAATCATAGATACAACAGAGTTGTTTAAATATTTTTTTTTACTACTTAATATCTTAACCTATTGTAATTGCTGAATTATATTAATATTATATTAATATTAATATTATATATTATATATTACCACTTAATATTAAACCTATAATAATTAAAAAAAGTTTAGTGTTTAATATTTCTCAAAAATATTTTTGTAGCATTAGTTACGATTAGTGAAATTACAAATTAAAGTTTGACACTAGGATTTGGAACCTAGTAGCAAACCGAGCGTTAAATAATTCAGGGGGGAAATTTCTGTCGAACGAAATTAAGAACGCGTATTACATTACAATAAATCAAGCTCCGTAAGATAATTCTGCCAACGTGATCAGTTTGTTGTCGACGATCATCCGGTGACTTTGGCAACGTTAACGAACGTCGCGGAAAGAGTCAAAGAGTCGCGGATTTTTTTAATAAATCCGTTGTTGGATCGAAATGCTCGCATCGAAGCCTACGTAGAAACAGCAAAGCGCAAACGAAGACGAAAAGAAACCTGAAAAGCAACACGTTCGATCGAGCAGCAATCGCGACGGAGACATCGCTCGAAGGCTTCCCGGGAGTCCTTTTTCCTACTTGTTCCCACTATTTGTGCAGACTCGGGACTCGACGATTCCTTTTTCAACCCCGTTCCAACACGTAAGTTTGCAACAAAACGAAACAGCTCTGCTCCGAGCTGAGATCGTTATCGCCGTTAGTTCTTTTTTCTTTTTTCACGATATGCATACGACGTCACGTGTGCATTACGCTGTCTTCCGTTTACGGCGCTCCGTTTATCGCCACGACATTATCGACGACGATAATACACGCAACAGAGTGTACATCGCGAAGCAGCGTTAACAACGCTGTTGGCTCGTTATTAATTAAATTGACGATCGAACAAAAATACGTCGGGCAATTAACACTCTCGACTCGACGACCGTGCGCGCGCGGTTGGGTATCGACACGCACACGTTACGTAGTAGTAACGTAACTCGCAAACGCAGAGAAACGTCCGAAGAAAAGTACGCTTTGCGTTTGAGAAATCGTCTACGCAGGGGCCACGATCGATGTTACCATATGCTACCGATGCAAGGGGGCGATCGAGCAGCGAGCACACCCCGCTAAACGCACAATTCCATTCTTACCCCGATCCTTCTCGTCTTTGACGCACGTACCACCCCTGTCGCCGTAAACGTTCACTCTCTCGCTATCCTGCGTATCATCGTCCCGTAGGATCGTCCAACACGTTCCTCGCACACCAACTACCTCTACTCTAAGTTAACGAAGCGTGCAACTGGCAATTAACCGCTCTAGGCGGCCCAGTGAGGAGTTGCCAAGAGCGGAACAAGTGCCGCGGAGAGACGGAGAGACAGAGAGACAGAGGAAACGAGTCAACTCACCTTGACGAAATGCAGGTTCTCCTTGTCGAGGAGGAACTCCATGGATTTGTGTGGCCGTTGGTTGATGGTGGAGGCGGCGTCGTCGTCGCGGGGGCTCCTGTGCGAAGCGGCGACAGGCGACTGGGGTACGTGGAGGGCGTGCTCGGGCCTGGGTCGCGGGGCGGTCGAGGTGTGATTCAGATTGAGCAGACTCCTGGTCTTCTTGCCGGCGGCGTTCACGGTGGCAGAGGCGGCGGCAGCGGCGGCGGCGGCGGCGGCGACGGCGGCAGCCACGCTGTTGTTCGTCGACGTCGTCGTCGTCGTCGTGGTGGTCGTGGTGCTCGTCGTCGACGGCACAGCCTCGTCGAGGTCGGTCTCGAGCAGGCCGACCGGGCGCTCCTGGGCGGCCTGCATCGTGCGGGCTTTCGCCATCTCGATGGCCGCCGGATTTCCAAGGTCCGTGGCCGCGCGTCGGCGCGACGAACACGCCGCCGACGCGCCCGTCGACGCTCTCGAGCCCAGCGCCCCGACGCGCGGCGGTTGTGGAGGCAGGGGTGGCTTGCTGGACACTGGCGCCCTCCCGTTTGCGCTGCGAAAACCAACACCCGGTTAATACTCGCTTTTCTTCCCCCTTTCTCTTCTTTCTCTCGTCGTCGGTCACGTCGCGATTTTTTCATCTCGATCTTTCGAACGTCGTCTTGAGAAATTTTTGAAACGACGTTCTTTGATGTCTTTGGCGGATAGCGGTTTTCAATTATGATATCGTGTTATTTGAGAAAATAATATTCGCTCGATGCCTTTAAAATACAAACGTACAAAATAAATATCAATGAAACTGAAACATTCGAGTGACAAAAAAAGAAAAAAATAATCAATGAAAGAAAATGAAAATAATTTATCGTAGTATATGTTATCAGGGCAAAAATTTGTCTTTCGATAAAACTCGTTCCTCAAAAATTCAGCGATATCCATTTCAACTTGTATCTGTCGATAAACGTAATAACTATGCCGTGGTCTCGGAATAAGAAATAGCACGTATAAACATTGAACGTTATACCTCGGGAAACCAGTTACTTCTATCAAAATCAAATCAAAACAAACGAAGATCCTGGCAAATAGTAAATAATTTATTTCGTGAAATAACAAATGAATCGTTCAAGAAATAAATTGATTTAATTTTTATATGAGAAGAATTCTTGATAATATAATTTCGTTATTTAACAAATAGATCATTTCTGAAGTAATTTTAAAAATAATGTTGCTTTCAAAACGCCCAGGTCTAAACTGGTTTAAACTAGCGTAAACTAGCAAATCTCGTTGCTTTACGTTTGAAGATGATTTTGTTCGTACAAAGCGAAAAAATTATCTCACCTTTTCCTTTCGCGTTGTAAAAATGTATTTTATCGTAATTTTTTAATAACTTGCGATAAGTATGTTGTTTTCCTGATAGCGCGAGCACGTGGTTACGCAACTCGATAAATATTACAGAATGTCTATAAATATTAGAGTGGAAATTCTTGCAAGCAGAAAAAATATTTGTGACACACCCCTGTAGAATTTTCTCAAAAAAAAAAAAAAAAAAAAAAAAAAAGCAGTTCGTAGCAGCCATTACAGTGCAGCATTTCTCAAGTTCACGGTGTGATTGAATCATTCAGTGCTCGCATAACGGCCGATATATTAATAAATGCAACTTCCGATGCGTGAAATTACTGAAAAGATTTCTCTTCCAGAAAAGAATGTGAAAAACAGTTAGTCTTAAAAAACGCGATCCCATGGTTGTTTGATTTAAGAACTTGGTAGATTCTTCTCTGCAACAGCAGTGCTTTAATTTCCTTCGTTCTAAATGTCTAAAATATAGGGACTGAAAATCGTTCGCCGTGAGTGAGACTTAATCCCTTTTCGCGAGAAAGCAAAAAAAGAAAGAAGAAAAAAAACACGTACATAAATCCAACGTTGAACATTTGGTTTAGTTTCCAAGTCCACTCGAGTGAGTTCGAGGATCCTCTGATCGGAACTGACGCGTCAGAACTGAAATCGTCGAGTGTCGAAACCGCAAAAAACACGAGAGAGAGAGAGAGAGAGAGAGAGAGAGAGAGAGTCACGATACGCCGATTTCGTCGTAACTTCAACCAAAGAGAAAAGCGGAGAATCGTCGTCGGCGAAGCGAGTCGAAACACCGCGCTGGTAGCATCGTCCGTCGACTCTTTGGGAAATTAAACGCGGATAAGTGGCTCGAAAGCGCGTCCTCGTCGCGTTTCGTCTCGTCCAGTTGATATCACACTTTCCCGTCGCTCGTGCTCCTGTGTGCTCGCGGCTTTGAACTTCACCGACCTGTGGGCACACATGCACGCACGTTCCTCCGGTTCTCTGGAAGAGCACGCCAGCGAATTCGTAGCAGCTTTCACGCGATTCGATCATCAATCACGCGGCTCCCGTTACGCGGCGAAGAAAACGCGGAAGCGAGCCACCTCGGCCTTCTAGCCGCATGCTCGTTTCGCTCAACTACGTTTCTCTACGACCGTGGACCAACTCTTGCAAACGCTAGTACACGATGCTGCGGCTCAAGAGACCTGTTTTACCGATTTTTTGGCAGTGCGCCGTATGAAACTACGTTCGTTAGCAGGCAACTATTTACATTCATTTATTGCATCGTACAAACTTAAATTTAAACCTATCCTAAAACTAACCTAAACCTAAACCCTTTCAACTTTTTTGCAAATAAAATTCACCTTGTAGGCGAAAACACAAAAGTGAAGCAATATACTTTATTCCTTCTCCAATGACGCACTCTGTTGAGAAAGTTCGCTCTTGCAAGAAATATTTTGGCCAATGCTTCGAACTATGAACGATATATAGCGGGTGTTGTTAATCATCCTGTCGCAACGATTATTTTGTGAATATGTATATAAAACTACTTTCCCCTCTTTCCGCTTATAGATGAATGTACTTATGTGTATATAAATATTTTTAGCGTTAAACAAATATTTTATGTTAATTTTATGTTATCTTCTGTTTAAATATTATTATTATATGCAATAAAATTTTTATTAATGCACGTGTAATTTTTAACGACATTTGCAAAGTCTATTCTCTTGAAAATGAAACTTTTTTCTGCGTTATTCGCTTATTTTTGCACGTACGGGATAACCTCTCGTTAATTATTCTTTCGAAAATTAAATTGATAAAGTCTGACAAAGTCTCGACAGAGAAAACTGTCCGCAGATATTTTCTCAGAACACAGACTGATACTTGTTCGAGGTCTATTTCCGAACTATATTCGTTTAAGAATTGCTCGTGGCCAACGAATAATTATTCGTTAATTGACGTTAGGCTCAACAAAACTTGTCTGTCTAATATGGAGATTGTTTCTCCTAAAAAAAAAAGAAAATCGGCGCTCGCATTTTTACAGACGAAGATTCAAACTTAAGTGCACACTTAAGCATTCAAACGAACGTCTGCGGTTGACCGACACGACGTGGAATATACTGAGTGCTTAAAGTCAGACAGATCCAAATCGAACGATCGTCTCAATTGCTCTCAATCGTTCCTCCGCACCTTGTTCCTTTTCTGTCTGCCGAAGAAAGAAATCAAGCCTTTTCTCCGTCACGCACATCGTATTCTCGACACTTTTTTACGTTCGAACAAATTCAGACTGATTTTGATTAATTTTGAAACGATAAACTACAACCTCATAGATAACTATGTAAATTTGGTGCGGTTCGTTTCAGCTGTTTCCTCTTTTAAAAATTACCAAATGTATAAAAATGGCTAAATACTGTAAAATATTAAATGTATAAAATATTAATTATTGTTAAAATTTTTAACAGAGATATATTAGTTTTTCAAAGCTAACCAAAGTAACTCTTTTAAAAGGCTTCTTTACCTGACATCTAGAAAAAAGAATACCAAAAAATTATCTAAAAATATTAAAAAAAAAAAAATTATCCAACACAAGCGGATCTGATAAACTCTGACTCTGAGAATCAAAGAGCATTCAGTCTGCGATTTATCTTGCTCCGTATCGTTCTCCGCCATGATTAAAATGGCACGGGTACGATAAAATAGCCTTCAATGAATAGGCCTTTTATAATCTTCGTTCGGACCAATAGCGATTAAGAAGCAAGATACTTCTTGGGCGAGTACTACACTCTTCAATGGATGAACTTCAACGGATGAAATTTGAACTTTTTTTTTTTTTTTTTATTTATTCAGTCGTGCACGTTACGTTTGTTAGTAATTTGTAAGAGAAGTTCATCGCTGTCGATTCGAAGCAAAACGACCAGTGACAGATGGAAGAAATCCATCAAATCACAATGCGAACCGCTACGTAACTCCCGGTATCCCGGTGGTGTAGCTTCATTCTCGCGGCATGTCGTGAGATCATATTTATAAACGTGGTCGGAGTAATGATGGAGAATCGTCGAATACCTTCTCTAAAATTAGGAGATCGCCGAGGAACGTTTTCGAAATCCTCGCGCTGTTTCGAACGCTGGAAATACTCTGCGCTCGCTGCGATCGCGAGAAACGCTACAAAACGCGTATAAAATTCGTAAGATAATTTACAGAAAGATCAAACTTGACGTAGGAAATATTTCGAAACATTTCGTATAAATTGCGTTTCGTTTTAGCTGTGACCGATTGCAAAATTACCCTAGTTTGTATTCCCAATCGTGTTGATATAATAAAAATATCAATAAACATGAAAATTGGTTATATGGATGAAATTTTAAATTTTTCGTTTTATTATTGTTTAATAAAGGTAATAAAAATAAAATAAAATTAATAAAGGTAATAAAAATAAAATAAAATTAATAAAGGTAATAAAAATAAAATAAAATTAATAAAGGTAATAAAAATAAAATATTCTGGAGTGTAGAGTAAAAGCAGAGTTATATTTTTAGATTCTAGTAGATTCCAAGAGAAAAACATAAAAATTCGATATTGTGCAAAGAGGTCTCCAAAAAGTATTAAAAATATTTTTCCCCATTCGTATTTGTCGGTTGAAACTTGTAATATTTCGTTGCAGCTAATATTAACTATTACTCACAAGAATAATATTCATTATTGTTGTATAATAATTATTCATTATTTACTGTCTTTATCACATTATATAAAATTAGTACTTGCATCTATTATTACTTTATGAGAAAATTACTAACATTAGCAATTACTCATGTCGAAGCTACAAAGATTCTGCCACCTATAATTATTAGTAATCCAAAGTATGTAATGTAATAGTATGCTATTAACCAATTTTGATCGCAGCGAAAACAGAAAATGATCTCATTCCTCGAATTTCTTTTCTAACTACGTGAATTTTCTCACGCAAATTCATTCCTTGCAATGTTTTGCACGCGAAGCACGTAAAATAATACCTCGATAGTTGCTAACATTTTCTATTTTAAACTCTGATGATCTATTTTGTCGTACCTACTGGGTTGGATAAACCTCTTACTATATATTTTGAAATATCGTTCGAAGCTGCGAGAACAAGCTGAGAAAATCGATAAATATCAATAAAATACGAATCATCTGTTCAGTGCAACTACGACATGAGAATGAAGATCTGACATTAATATGCGTATGCATAGACTGAATTAACATTCGTCCTTCCACTTCATGATTTTCCTTCCTGTAAAATTCGCATCGCGCAAGCGAGAGACGATCACGATCGCTCGAATCGAGCTATCTTCTCGAGCGAGCGAGCGAGAGAGAGAGAGAGAGAGAGAAGAAGCGAATTATATTTCTGCTCCCCGAACGATGCCATGAACTCGAGCCATGCGCTCACCGACGAACCTATGGTTAAATATACACCTATATGCATGTAGGTGTACCAGCCTGAGGGGTCTTATTAATCTTATTTCATTCCAACGCCAGTCCGGAAGTCGTTTGAGGTGGTCCGAGCGCGATGCCTAGTCGTTTGCTTGCGGAATTCTCGCCAACCTTTTCGTTTTTCTTTTGCTTTTCTTCTCCATTCGTTATGTAAAGGGGCATTGACAATCTTTCTTCTATTTATCCCGGTTCCTTTATCACTTATCCTTCTCTAGAATCTTTGTTCGTGCTTCGAAACGATAGGAACTTCTTTTCTGCTTTTTTTCTTTTCTTTTATCACTGAAAGTGATTTTAGCGGAGGTAATCCAGAAAATTGGGCCTCAGGTGCAACGCTGATGCAACGAAAATTAGCGATTGGTTGATTTGGGTCGCGTGATTCGTGAGGGGGCGTGGTCTTGTCTGGTACTGAGCGATCGCGCCTGTAATTTGTTTTCTATCGATTCAAATGTTTCCTAGTCAGAACAGTTGCTTCTGGGCCTTTCAGTGAGACGAATCGTACTGGGATACAAGTCGTGCAATTTTTTTTTTAAGCTACTCCAAAAAGTGAAATTTCTCAAGTCAATACCAGAAGCTTCCTTTCCTCAAAGATATCAAAATTACAGAGGAAAATTGGATTTAAACCGCGGCTTCTGTTTCCCGTTATATAACGTCGCAGCTACTGGTACGAAACACGCATATAATAGGTAATTGCCTACTTCCTATTGCAACGAGCGGCTTTAATCTTATTTTCTCGAGCTTAAATTGAAATTATCGATGACTGTCCTTCGTCTTAACCGCACTATCTTAATGATATTGTATTCGAATCAACCACGGCAACTGTCAATTAAATTTAGAAAACTTTTACTTCTTGTGAAAGCAAATTCTTGTTATAATTTTTAACAAGTTTACTACGAAACTGTGTTTTGTGAAAAAAATATTTTCATATGCATCGATCTGATACCTAACTAACACACACGAACCGGCCAAATAAAGTATTAAATTATTACAAATATACATTTCTTTTTAATTAAACAGAAAAATCGATCCATTCAATCCACCAAGGTATCCCGCGAATCATCGGTACGCAATTTCAACATTACACAACGTTACACCGATGGTATCGAGTTTACTTCATTGCCAGCACATAGCAGACAGCGACATGTCACGATTATTTAACAGCTCGATGAAGTCTAGGCGTTGAAGTCACATCTCGAAATATACGAGCACGTCTCAAGGAAAACTCACGAGGAAATTCTCGAAAGAAGACTCTTGCCGCTGGCTATTGCTGGAACACGACCTATTTCCCCAAATTTCATCCGCGACGTCTTCGTAAATTTCGAACACGTGACACGTGCTGGTTCTTAAATTACAATTTCCAACAACTAAGTTAACAGTAAATAGCTAAAAGGCCGTTCATTTAGCTCGAATAATTTGAAAATTGTGGAAATTGTCGAAATACGTTTAAGTTGGAGATACATTTTATATGGCAGACGAGATTTTTACTACGGCGCATAAGAAGAGCTCACGCGAGAGAGCTGATTCGGTGAAATTTTACGCGATAAAACGAATGTTCGTAAAAACTAAGCAAGAGGGATTGGTTACGCCTGTCGTTCCGAGAAAGTCGTTGGTACGACGGATGGGGATCGGAGCAAAAACCAACTATGTAGATGGAGAACACCACCGCGCAAATACTTTCGAAGGATTTCTTTCTTGCAATTTCTTTGGTCGAAGCGAATCGACACCGAAGCGGACAAGCCGCTCGCGCGATCGTCCAACTACGAAGGAAATGAATCGTTAACGAGCAAGGGTCCCGATGGAGATTAACGTTAATTGCCGGAGATGCCAAATCGAATCTTCGTGATGATCCACCACAAACTGTGTAACATCATACAGGGAGGATTTGCAATTCACGTCGGGATTTACATTTATTTACTTAGTCGGGAAGAATAAATTTTCGCATTTGTCTTTGCAAAATATCCCTACGAAAGCGAAAGATTTGTTACGAATGTACGTAATAAGTTTTACAACCATAAACTTGATATTCGTATATTGGATATTGCGTCTTTATTCCGACAACGACCAGACGACAACAGAATGAATAAACACTGCCTGCTTTCAAACGGTAGATACGTTATGATCTAATCGAGTCCACGTGATTCACAGTTCGTCCATCACACAGCAATCGTTATCGGTAAGCCTGTGCTTCTGAAACTTCGTAGACACCCCTTGGAATGTTCAATTCGACGACTAAATGTTAACATTTAATGCTCTGTCTTTGCCTACGTGTACTTTTTTTTTCTTTCATCACTGAAAGTGATTTTAGCGGGAGTAATCCAGAAAATCGGGCCTCTTCAGGTGCAACGCTGATGCAACGAAAATTAGCGATTGGTTGATTTGGGTCACGTGATTGATTCGTGAGGGGGCGTGGTCTTGTCTGGTACTGAGCGATCGCGTCTGTAATTTGTTTTGTATCGATTCAAATGTTTGCGTATCGATAAAATTTTGATACGTAAAAAAGTCGTCTTCATTTCCTAGTCAAAACAGTTGCTTCTGCTTATTTTATTTGTTTATCGCTTCTGCTGTACCATTATATTGATATCAAGGAACGTATTTATAATTGTTGCCGGTTAAAATATTGAAATGAAATGAAATTTGTCAGAGTTTTCCAATAATATGCAAGTGTCCTAATTCTTATAGTTGACATTATAATTCTACGTAGCATATAATTCTTGTATTATATTTGCTTATATAATTTTTGTATATAGAATTCTTTTATTTTTATAGTTAAATAGTTCCGGAATGCCAATATTACACTCCTCCAACAGAGAAGAATGATAATTGAGACGTTGCCACGTCAAACAGTATCAAACAATTTATGGAAAAATTACTTCCGATGACTCTGAATGAAGTCCTGTATTTTCCCAACGCGACCCGTATTCGTGTCCCACGGATCGTCGAGACGTTCCCGATGAATCCCCTGTCACGCCGATCCTCGGTCGAATTTCCGAAGGGGGAAACGCTTCGTTGGAAGAAGAGGGATATGACAAAGGTTAAACGACGCCCGTTTACTGTTACAGAATGCAATTGGGTCGAATTACGTGAAAACGGCACGGGGAGAGAGTGAAATTCAATTAAGAAGAAGCGGACTCTGGTTCCTCCGTGGCGTGGTTGCGCGCTAGTAGGGGAGAGGCAACGAATCCGCAGGGGCCGACGATCGGAATGTGTTGAACGTACGCGCGCGAAACGAGAGTGAAATCCTATCGATCGGATAACGAGCGTGAAGCCCCGATCAGAGGGAAGGAATTAGAGGCGACACATAAACGCGAGTGGGCAGTCGACGAACAGCGGCGAATAAATGGCACGAGGATTTAACGAGGCGCGCGAAGAAGATCGGGAAGAGAGTGGGTGGGCGCGTTACTTTGGTAGCTGTTCGTTGACTCTGGCCGCCATTACGAAAACTTCTTCGTCTTCGGCTACCGCTGACCTCGTTGATGTCACTCGCTCTCGCGAGGGAAAACGCGTTGCGGAAACGAATTTTCTGCGTGTAAGTTTTGTCATGAAAAAATCGACGCGTATCGATTTTTGCAGCAGTATAGCAAGTACAAACGTCGACTGCCGCCGAGCGAACCTGACGTCTCAGGTACAAATGAAAGGCGTGTACCGAAAGGCATGTGTATACACACGCGTTAGATTCCTTTCATAATCCGCCAATTATGTAAGATATATCACGTTATATACACGCTTTCGAACGTTCGCGGCATTTTGCGCTAGAACATTCGCAACACACAGACTACGAATATACGGTTCGCGAGCGGAATGTTTGTTGTTGTTAGAGCGTGCGACGTATTCGTTCGTTGTCTACCCGTACGTACTAAGAACGTTAAATAAACGATAGTGTTCAGAAGCCGAAACGGGTGCCGACATATTTTCTACCAGCGTGAAAGATAAATGTTTACGTGTAGAAGCCGTAGAAGGCAGCACGAACCGTGATTCACGCTGCCTCTATACGTGCCCGCGCGAAAACCGTGTAAACAATTACTTTAGGTCAAAGTCAACGCGATCAACGTGCGAAACGGCGTTCGATGGGAACGGAAAGAAAACGGGAACAAAGAGCGTTCTTCCACGATCGACGACGACGATTATACGGGGCCTTTGATATAAAGAAAAGCCAAAGTGGTACACTAACCTTATAATGGAGGAACTCGGTTGAACGGTTCTGTCATTGCCAGTGTCTATTCTGCGCTCCGCGGCGGCGTACTGCTCCTGCCTCTGTCTCTCCTCTTCGGGAGGATGCAAGGGAATGATGATGTAGTCCGGCTCCTTTTTAACCTTCTGCTCGGTCACTTTGGCGCGGTTCACTTGGCCGATCGTGTCACTCTTTTTCTGCACCTCGGACCGCGGCACTTTCGACCTACCACTGAACCGAAGCCGCGAGAATCTTTGGAGAAATCCACCGAGTCCACCCTTTTTCCGTTCCTCCTTCACGGTGGTCGCGGACGACGCGTCGACGACCATGTTCCGCTGGAATCTCGCGGCGGATGGCTCGTTCTTGGGGACGGGTGCCGCGACGAACAGCCGTGGTTTCGTTGTGGTCGTCGTGGCCGACATAGTCGCGTGGCCGTCGTGTTTGTCGTCAACCCTAACCGGCGTAGTTGTTGCCGTCGCGTTCTCCTCGTGACGTTTGTCGCGATCACCGCGATGATTCGTATCAACTGCCACGGCCACCGCTGGATTCCCACTCCGTTCACTGGGTTCCAGGCCGTCGCTGTTGCTGCTACCGCCGAGTGGGGGGCAACGAACACCGTGGACAGTATGTCCCCTCGCTGCTTCCGTTGCCGCCTCCTCCTTCTCCCTTGGCTCTTGCTCTCTCTCGTTCTTCTTCTCCTCCTCCTTCTCTTTCTCCTTCGTAACCTTCTCCGCGGAAGCCTCCTCCTCCTCTTCCTCCTCCTCCTTCTCTGCGGCCTGTTTTTCCACTATGACCCTCCACAGCAGTTCTCCACCGTTTCTATCGTTGCATGCCGACGATCTACCCGACGACGACGACGACGACGACGACGACGACGATGACGATGATCGAATCGACGAGGAACTTTCGTTTTTGCTACCGCTTCCGTCCACCTCGAGCTCGACCGCGCCACGGTCCTCCTTCTGTCGCTGCAACCGCAAGATTTTTTCCGGATAGAAATCACCGATGAACAACCTCTTCGAAGAGCTCGTCTCGTTCGCTGCGTCCCTCGTGACCGCGACTTTGTGCGAAGGGTTTGAATCAACATTTTTGCATTCCGGGGTTAATGATACCTGAAGTTCCTGGGCGCTTGTTTCCCGTTCGCGTAGTACGCCCCCCTCCAGGCTGGAAGTTGCTATGGGTTTGGTTTCCAAGCAGGGTAAATCTATTTCCTCGTCTACTAAGGCACGGACATTAGAATCGTCTCCATAGGCTGAAAATGGATCCGAGTTTTTTTTTATCTGGCTAAAGAGCGTTTCCTCCTCTTGTTTCTTGAGCCGCTGGCCCAGCTGGTTGATCGGGACCCTGGTGAACGGGGCTATCGAGAACTGCGTCGAAAGATTCTCCGTGGACTTTGAGTATCTCCTGAGGTCCACGTACGGCTCGTTGTAGCTAGGCAGATTCGACGTCGAGCTACTGCTCATTTGCTGCACCAAGTCGGAAACTCTGAGTCGCGACGATCGCCCGGAGATTGACTCCTCTAGCTCGTCGCAAGCGTCCATTCGTTTGAAGGCACCTCGGGAGGATTGGAGAGCCTTGATGTAATCGCACTGTTGCGCCAGTTCGTAACTGGCGTTGTTCAACACTCGTTTCCGTCCGCTTCTCAGCGATTTTTCATCACCACCGTCGTTGCCGACGTTCTTGCGATGTTTGCTCGGCCTGAAGTTTCTCTCGTCGACTTCGAACTGCTGGGCCAGTTCGTAGCTGGCGTTGTTCTTCATTTTCCACGGCCGCTGTCTACCGGACGGAGTTCTCTGGATACCGTCGATACCGGACAACGTTCCGACGCTGCTGCTGCTATTCGAGGTGGCCTCGTCGACCTCGCGCTTCAACTGCTTGATCGCTGCGTCCACCGAGTCGATGTCGTTCTCCATGACGATCGCCATGTCGAGCACACAGTTGCCGCGATCCTGCGTCTTCACCGTCGAGATCGGTTGCTTTCTTTCCCGCGGCTTTGAACAGTGCTCTCCTACGCACTCCTCGCCCTCCTTTCGCTGCTCTTTCGCTGCTTTCTCGCTCTCCATCCTCCCGTCCACCATCCTCTCCGCAAGGTTCTGCGACGCTTGCGTTCTCACGGAACTCGTCAGCGAGTTCTTCGCCTGTCCCTCGCCCCCCTCACCACCGCCGCCGTTCTGTCGAATTTCCTCGGCGCTCTCCAGCCGCTTCTTACTCTGAACGACCGAGGCTTCCGCCATTTCGTGGTGCTCGTGGTGCGTACTCACTGGAGAGCGGCGCGTATCATCGTCCTGCGTCGCGTGAACGCCGCAGAGATTCAAATCGACGGGCACGCTGGCGACCCTGGTGTAATTCTCGAACAAACTCGACGTGGAGACGAAACAGGCCACTCTCGACGACGAGGCGTACGAGGTGAACGAGCGTGGACCGTGTGCGGACTCGTCGACGCTGCCAGGCAGACTGGGCGCGCTTTGAGATTTATCCGTGAATCTAAAATTAAAGCAATCGTCGTTGCTCCACCCTTGACGCTGGTGCTGCTCGTGCTGCTCGTATCCGTGGAGCTGGTGCTGCTGGTGCTGCTGGTGCTGCTGGTGCTGGCGCTGGTGCTGCTGCTGCTGCTGCTGCTGCTGCAACTGATGATGATGGTGGTAATGACGATGATGATCGGCGACCATGTTGTTGCGACCGTGCGCCATACTGCCGGCTATATTTAACTTGGTCTGTAGCAGACGAAACGAACTCGACACGGCCGCCTGGCCAGACTTCAAGTCCAACAACGTGTCCCTCTTCGATTCGACGCCGATCTCACGCAGATCGATCGTGTTCCTGTAGTCCAACGACGTCGCGTAGTTGCACGCGGAGTCGCCGAACACCATCAGCCGATCCTCCAGCTCGGTCCCGGCTCGACTGTCGTTCGTCATACGATCGTCCTCCTCGTCGAGGTCCTCGTCGTCCTCTTCGTCGTATTCTTCGTCCTCGTGGACGAAGTGCCTGCTGCACCGAGTGAAAGAGAACCGTTCCAACTACAGTTAGCAACAGACGTGGCTCGCCCGCGTGTTTCTCGAGATTTTAGATGCACTTGCACTGCTTCGTGCATACGTTAATTGCAACGTATCAATATTAATATCGCATTGTGCGTATTGACATTACTTTCCAAGTGCATCTACGACTGCCAATTTACTACGTACGTCAAGTGCGCAGGGTTCGACAATAGTACCGTGCAGTTGCGTAATCTTGATGAATATTGGTAGCTGATATCAAGTTCGAGTAAAATCTTTTTATTCGTAAGACGGAAACAATGGAGCCGAGTCACGTTACTGACTGTATGACGTTCATTTGCAAATCGACAAATTCGAGGACGGTGAAACTCGACTCGCACAAAAGCAGAAATGTAAATTGAACAGCTACGAAACGCTACTTTTCCCTTGATAGCAGATAAGAATATTCGGAATGAAGCACACGGGTGCGTCACTTTGGATTGAAATCGTGGAAGTTTATTCAGGGTCGCGATTGCGGAAATTTGGCCGAGGAACAAGGGTCATGCGGCGAGCTCTCGAGCGGCCGAGAGTCATTGCCAAGAAAAACCTGCGACCTACGATTGTTCGTCTCTCGTGCAAGGTTTTGCACGCGCGCGAAAATCATAACTTGTGACGATGACTGTCTTTTGAAGAAAAATGACTGCAACAATTTTCGCTCGAGCGCGTGATAGCGAAACATCTTCGCGAAGTAGAACCTCTGTTATCGACACATTTGTTATTCAAACAGCGCTCTGGCGGTTCTAAAAACTGCGATCTAAATATTTAAATATCGACTGAAACTCACGACACGGAGCGGATCAACGCAATTTTGATAGAGAGGTGAAACGGCTCCGGCTGAATTCATCGTAAACTTCATCCTCTGTTTATCTCGCAGACATAGCCTCGATAGATTCGATTTATAAAATCAATAACCACAGAGTTTTAGATAAACGCGAGTTTCATCGCATTATTTCTTCCCAGATGCAAGATAATCATCACTGTGAAAAATCCCCCTCTGCAAACAAGTCGTAATGTTCGCTTTAACTCGAATAACAGAGGTTCTGCCAGTGGCGCAACAGAGGAGAGGAGACCAGCCGCTTGCCAAATGAAACAAACCGCGTGTGCGTTACCTTGGACGATGGTAGCCATTGCTACGCGTTCTCAGCGCGTGGTCTGTGTTTCGTTTCAGGTACAAAGGTGCGAATCCGTTGGTGAGACCACCATGGCCAAACTCCTCCTCCTTTTGACACGTGTCCAGACTCTCGAAGCTACGGTAAGGCCTGATCCTGGAGAAATGGTCCACGAAATGGTTGCCGAAACCGTTTGGCAAGAGCTTGTCGTAGTCCTGCTCGAGGCTATCCGGCGACGTGTTCTCAGTGTGAGAGGCGTTCGATCGATTCGGATACTCCAGCGAGTCGAAGCTGTAACTGGACGGCGACAGTGTGGCACAGGTCCTTTCTAAAGATTCGAATTGTAATAGGGAGCTAGACCTTGAGGAGGCGGACGACCTCGATGACCTGGGCGACGCAGGATAGTCGTCGAAGGTCGCCTGATGCTCCCGTTGATCGCCGGTACCGCTGTATTTTCGACGTCTCTTCTTCGGCACCACCGAGTTGCATTCGCTGCCGCTGCCATCCAGCCTCTCGTCTTTCCAGAAATCGGCAACAAACGCGAAACGATCAGCGAAGGAAAGAAGGGAAACGAGGAAAAGAGAAAAAATGTTCATAGGCCAATTTAACAAAGTTAAATTCGCTACTTTTACTTTACTCAACGCTGGAACTACTGATGAAATCTCATTAATAATCACTAAAGATT
This sequence comes from Melipona beecheii, assembly GCA_032399605.1. Lineage (NCBI taxonomy): Eukaryota > Metazoa > Arthropoda > Insecta > Hymenoptera > Apidae > Melipona > Melipona beecheii. The sequence continues at coordinate 2,661,126 of JAUCMO010000243.1, read as the reverse complement.
ATCAAAAAAATGAATGGTAAAAAGTTTACAACGCAACAATTTATTCGCGTACTTTGTAAAAATTACAATATTCTGAAAAATTACAAACTGATCATTTTGACCACATTTTGTGTAGTCCCAGTGTCTTTTATAAGCTATAGAGATTTGATCCATTCCAAATTGGCACAATCTTATCGCATTCAAGAAATCAAAGCTATCAAATTCAAGCGTCTCGAAACGTCTGCAAAACAGAAGGGTACAACGAAACATAGTATTGTACGCATTTCAAGCTACTAATTACGCTTTCACTCGGAAAGCTATTCATCCTACGTACGAAAGTCCGTACACGTAATTGCGTCTACTTACGAACGATCGTCAAGAACCACGAAGCCATGCGCGACTAAATCCGACGTCTCTCGCGAATCTGCATTATATTTATTTCGCGTTCCTCCTCTACGCCTCCGCTACTTTGTAAAGCTTCGTTCAAATCGAATAAGTTACTCGAACGCCGATCGCCTCGATTCGGCTAATTTCAGTTAACGTTTGCGCTGCGAGACTAATTGATTTCCAGGGCAAGAAACTACGGCGATAAAAATGCAAATTCACGGAGCATAATTAGGGGGAGGCCGACAGCGTCGCGATCGAATGGATCACGACGTCGTGAAACGCGTCGTTTGCCGATTAACCTAGCCGTTATCGAGGGGACTCGCGTCGTCGATCACGTGTCGGGCGACGGTCACGAAGCCGACAACCGGTAAGCGACCGTGTAAGCGTCGCTTCCGGTTGAACGAACCACGGCTTCCTGGCCTGTCCGCCGATGGAACGAACGCGGACGCGACGATTGCCCACCTACTCCCGTCCGAAGACCCAGTTCCGTGACTCGACTTTATAAAACCGGGCTATGGAATTCTCAAACGGTCAGCCATCTCCAGCGACATCGAACTTCTAATGATAATATCACCGCAAAAAGGAGCAAGAAAGGGTAGGTTTAATTTGAACGATAACATTCAAACGTGTCGCAATAATAACGATTGTAATAACGATTGTAACAAATGCAACAAGCGTTCCAATAATTTATCCGTTTATCAGGCAAAAATATAAAAAAAGAATTCATTTGAGGCGTTTATTAGTTTATTACTGACATTTAGCAGTTGCGAACAAATTATGCCCGGTGTTCGACGAATTTTTCCACACGGGTGAATGCGGGGTAGCCTAAGCAACGGGGAATGCAGTGGTTCTCAAACGTTTATTTCGTAGGTAAAAGGACACTAAAATCAACTTTGTGGAACTTCTAACAAGGAAATTGCTGTCATTTACAATCTACAAATTTGTTTAGATAAAGATCCGTTAAAATGAAATTTCGATTCGAAAGAAACGCACGTGACGTCCAACAAATTTACGCGCTAAATTCTTGCACCTGCGGTTGAATTATTTTTTTTTTAATTTATCATCAGGCTATGTGGTCTTACATGGTGTAAAACTTCAATATATAGAAGACAAATTGCGTAAGATGGTATACGTAAGAAAAGTGACTTGTAACAGTATATAAAAATACATAGGAAAATAAATAAGAAAAGAAAACAATAATACTAGAAATGTGAGTAATGTTTCGAGCTTAATGTTGGCTCGTTCTCGAATTTTCTCTTTTCTGTCGAATTATAGTTATATATTTTCATGTTGTTTTTATATAATTGATTAAGGAGTCTCTTAAGAGCTGCTTTATTGCGTATTTCATGCGATATTTTTTTTTGGTTTAGGCTAGGTTGTGTGCGGTTGAACGTCGATTTACTTTGAGAGGAGCGACATCTGCAATGTTTTCCAAGAATCCAAGCAGATAAACACTGCACGCTGCATTTCGGTGTCTCAACGAATCTCGTTTCGTCAACGTCAGCTGACTTGGAATTCTCTGCCGGTCGGTCGGACAGTGGCAATTGAATTTACTCTGCGACGCATTGTCCTGTCCGGTTTATTTTTGCATGATTGCATGCACGTGGAATTCAACGGCTAGTTCATGGTAATCCTATATGAATCACATTGAAGGTGATCTAATATTAGACGCGACGGAAGAGAATCGTGCGTAGAATTGCAGGATGCAATCTCGACACTGAATACGAAAAAGTAAGGGGATCTTTGTTTGCTCAAGCCTGAGAGGAAAAGAAAAATTCGGATCGTTTGAAGAAAACAATATATTTACTGAAAAAAAAAAAAAAAAAAAAATAGAAGGGAAAACTAAAAGAAACTTTCTGTTCAAAGGTTCTGTCGATGTAGAAGAGAAATCAGTGACATCGAAATGTTGATATTGTTGTTCGAATCCAATCTCGCAACGGAGTTAGAATGTAATTAACGAGGATGATTAGTAGTTTCACTGTGATCCAACAACTTTTAATGAAAACGCTCAACGGTGCTTGTGCGAGAAGGATCTTGCAAGCCAGCGAGGATCTTGTAAACAAAAAAGATTGATCGCCCAAGATGCAATTACCTGCTTAATTAGCGTAACAAGTGGTCGCGAAGTTCACTTCGAAGTGAAGATGCACGAATCAAAGTCTTTCGACGGTTAGCATCGATTGAGATTCGTAATAATAATATATATCATTTATATTTATAATATAATTTATATTAATTTATATTATTGCGACTCGCGAGACGTTTAAAACTCGCTGTAAAAAGGTGCGCGAGTTATACGACGCCTGGGAAATGGCAACCGGGCATACCGACGCGTTACGCCGGTCGCATAGCCGAAGGAATCTGGTACGAGATCTCAAACCGAGATAGAAGAACAACGTGTAACGTGTTTGATAACAGACAATGTCTGAAAGACTGGAAATTACTTTTACTTTTAATTTGTCAAATTAACGCAGTAATTATTTTCTAGTTTCGAGGCAATCACATTAAAAAACAATTCGAAGTCTCTTCGATGACTGAAGGACGCAAGTATTTAAAGTACTTTTTAGCTGACTCTGTACGTCAATTTTTATTGACTCAGCCTGTAAAATTTCTTCCTTCGCTATCAAGAGTTGAGTCTGTTACGTCACTTTGTTCGTGCAGTTTTTCTACTGTTTACGTTTTTTTTCTTCCTCCTGGCCTTTCGTTCGTTAATACACTCGCACTTCTGCTTTTAAATAGCCTCGTTATCTCACGTTTAAACGCTGTAATTAACTCTGCTTGTTCTGTGTGTCAATGACACCGTCTCGTAACCATGGTTATATCGTTATATTCGTGCTGAATTGCATTCCATCGTGGTAATAGAAACAAATTGGCGAGTAATAAATATTACATCCTGAAACTTCCCGTTAGAGGCAGAATTTCCTACTTACACGATGTTCGCCGCTACGTGAAACGCGAGATGAAGTGCATTTGTAACAATTGTTCGTTACTATATACAAGGGAAACGGGTTAGGAGTTACGAGATGTTTTTTGAATGAATTACGAACGATTCTCTTTTGAATGAGGCATGATTTCATTATTCGAGAGTCAATGAATCAGAAGATCAAACTGAAAAGAGAAAGTAGACCTCTGGAGAACAATGCTCACCGACTCGAGTACCGAGTGAGTGATGTGAGAATGAGATTTCATAAGATATACATTCCAAGACAAAATATCGCTTAACTTATTTTCAACGTGTTGCACGCAACAGTGTAACGTAGATGATTGACAAAACTCGTCATACTGAGGCTCATTAACGAACACAATCTCAGTTTTCTTTTCTTTCTTACAATGTTATCTCTGAGGCACAATACTTCCACTTTTCACCTGTCGCTACTACTACGTTCCACTTCTCCATCAATTTTCTGCATCTACGCCTAGATCTCCTTTTCTCAAAGGAAAAAATTATCTCGTTCCAACAACCAAAGGCAACGGAATCTCACTCATAGGATGGTAAATCTTGCTGTATATAGTCCGGACAATAAAGTTCAGTTTCGACACTGAAACTCAAGGCAAAGTCTAATTCCGATAGAGAAGCGATTCCGCTACAAGCGGTTAACAATAAGTAAGTTAATTGTGTTCCGAGAACAATTAGTCAATTCATCATATGATAAACCAAGTCAATAACTTCCGTTGTAGCTTAACGATACAACGTGACACGATACACAATAATTCATTATTAAAAATAACCGAATTCGGCTTGCAAAGATCGTGCGAGCGTAGCTTGGCAATTAGTCGTTGAACAGCGCAAGAATAGATTGTCGCAAGTGCAAGAGTAGTTACGTAACAATATCAGTTATTAATTTGATTGTTAAAAATGTTTCAATTTGAATCATTTGATTGGTTACTTGGGAAATTCAAAACTGAAAGTAGAACAATGTTTGGGAGAGCGCGGAATACCAATGATTATGTAAATTTGCGGACGTTAATTGGTAATTCAAAATATTAAAATTTCTTTCTCTATCGCGAATAATAAAATGCATTATTACGCATTTATTATTCGTAAAAGCTTGAGAGTTTGTAATAATATCTTTGTACTTATCTGAATCTCAGAAGAGCAGGTACTTGTTCCACTGAACTGATTCACAAACGGAACAAATGGAAATAGAAAAGTTCGGCAGTTTTAGATGGAGATTCAAAAATAGTTATAAATTATCCGTACAAAGATTTATAGGGCGTACACTACGATCTACGTAAAATATTCTCAAGTCAAGAAGTCTCTTTCTAGAGTAATTAATCAGTTTCCATTCGAAAAACCACTCTACGTCTCTTATAGTATGACTAGAAACAAAAATTGAGAAAAATTTCCATCGAAACGTGAGACAAAATAAATCGTCTCGTTGGAATTCTGCTACGAAACATCGTGGCAGGGGTAAGTTTGTTTCAAGTCCATTAGAAGGTAACGAAACGAGTGGCACGCAGCCACCATATTTGGAAGAGTTGCCAAATTGATATTCGACGACGTAATCCAACAGTTGTGATATTTTTGGACTTATTGTTGGACAATACGTGGCGTACATATCAGTCAGGGGAAGATACGAGAATCGTCTCTAGGTTTCTTACCGGCCAATCTTTGCCTCGCCCGTATATGTATCACGCTTTCGGTTTCAGAGTCTGAGCCAACCCAATAAGTGGTCCCACTTCGATCGGAATCACTTTGCAGATCGTCGGATGTTTCTTCCAGGATAGTCTCTAGAAAGTCCACCTGCTGCAACAGCACCGTATCTGCAAATCGAAGCGAGATATGTTTTAATAACAACAAGTATGGCTTTCACATTAACTGGTCGTGCATGATCTTAATTGGTCACACGTTTTGCAACATTCCTCACTGTTCTGAAGAAAATACACAGATTCAAAATTATTGCGACGAGAGTACTTGAATTTTATAATAGAAAGAATATAAATAGACGTTCCAGTGTTTTTCATTCATTTTCTCGAGGGAAATATAATAAAATTGCATGATTGCACGATTCTTCCTTTGATTTTTAAACAAGTATTTCAATGAAAGTATTTTCTTGTTCGTTTTGTCAAAATGAATCGGTTGATTAAAATTAAACATACTTTCGCTTACGTAAAAATTAAATCTCTGATCAAGATTTCGCTCATGAAATTACTGATTATGATTTATTGTCCATGCAATTCGTTCCAGAAACTTCATGGATGTAAGACGATTTCAGGATATTGTGTAATTAAAATTAAGCTATTGTATACGTACTATTTCCCACGGCACTCGTAAGGTGTGCAAAATAATGAATATTAACATTAGAATATAAGAAAGAGACAGTGCAATCATGAATGTCTGATTTTTGTCGGTTGTTAATTATTAATAACAAAAAATACGACCTGTTCCTGACATCATTTACTATCATACTATGATATAACGTTTATTTTTCCTTTTTCTGCTTCAATATCGTCATTTTTCTCTGCTTTTCAATTTATGTAGTCGATCAATATGGCGTTTGAATATTTGCATTGTAACAAATTACAATTATATTCTCGAAATTTTAGCATAATAGCTAATATGCAGGTAAAGTAGGTGAAATAAATTCAATTAAACAATTGTGTTATTTAATTTTTCTTCTTTTTTCGTCTATCACCTTCTCCTGCTCTTCCTTTTTTATCATTCTCTCCTTCATCTTTCTTTGTCACGTTCTCCTGCTCTTCCTTTTTTTATCACCCTCTTTTCCTCTTCCCATCTTTACTGCCCTCTGCTCCACTTCTTTGTTTTATCATCCTTTCCTCCTCTTCTTTTTTTTTTTTTTTATCATCTTTATCATCTTCTTCTAACCTTCCCTATTTTCGGAAGTTTTTGTTCTTGCGCTATCGATCCCTATACACAAGGTGATCTAAAAAAAGTTGTACAATTTAATCAGTAGGCATAGCGATCTTTCTCTTCAATTAAAATTTAAATTTAAATTTTTATTTTTATTTTATTTCAGTTCTTGGAAAATGTCTCTTCGAAGAAAAAAAAAATCGTACGAGCTTACGTACAGTGTACGTAGTTTCTTATACATTCTGCGTTAACATGTTAATGTATTTATAAATTCGAACGAATTGTGAAATATCATCGTTCGGTCTACGTGTTTGTGTCTATGTAAAAGAGAAAATTTACACATCATGATTTCAATCAAACTCGAACGTTTGTACGATTCGTCAAATTTCTTATCGCGATCAACGTATATCCAATTATCAAAGAACAGACAATGGAACAATCAGTTGGTAAGTAAGTTGGAAAATTTTCATCAAATTGAAAGAGTTTTTGTCGTCAAAAGTGAACGTTCTCAATGAATCATAAATATTTCACCGACGCAGGCTCAAGCGGTTGCTTCTTTTTACAAAACCCTGCAACCATTATATTCGTCTTTACATTTGCATACTTGTACTTCATTTTACGATGCGGTAAAAAATGTATGAAAGATAAGTCGGCGTACACTCTGCACACGTTCAGATGTTACAACATTTTTCAAATCGCGTCAAATGGATTGCTCGCGTATCATGTGCTCAAGCACGGACTTTACCAATTCTTGTTACCCGGCTGCGGTGTGCCCGATCCCGACGTTCCTCTTTTGGCACAGGTACGATTAAGTCGAACATTAATTAAAACGTTGAGACTGAGTGAAGTTCAACAGAGGTGACAACTAACTTGAATATCTGTACTTTATGAATAATCCTTCGTTTCAAACGAAGACCATCGAATGGTGCATACTGTGCTCGAAATTTGTTGATTACATCGAAACAGCCGTGTTGTTGCTCGAAAAGAAAGAGAACGAAATCACGTTGTTTCACTTGTATCGCCGTATTTCCGCACCATGGATAACTTGGTTCGCCATGAAATACTTCATCGCCGGATCGTCCCTGACGTTTGCGTTACTCAATTGCTCGGTGCGTGCGATGACGTATACTTCTAATCTTCTTTCGTCGTTTGAGCCGCTGCAAACGTTGTCAAACTCGGCGAAACCGTTGATCACTGTCGTAAAAATGGTAAGTAAGAGAACATGTTTGCGTATTCTAAATTTTATATCGCACTGCGTACGTTATATGATATGTTACAGGCGCAGCTGTCTATTTCAATATTGTACACGCTAAATTGTCTTCCTCTGCTGTTCTATACCAGTGCTTGGAACTTCTGTAATACTGTTTGACCTATTAATCAACATCGTTGATTTGTAACTTTTACGACTAACTAAAATTATTAATAATTGTAAGTAGACGTTATTCGAGAAATTAAACGCAAAATATTACTGGTGAGACTGACAATTAAAAAATTACCTAGCAAAGCTCTGTTATCCTACATTTGATAAGAGAGTAGAATACTATTCCTTGTTTTCTCCTTGGTTGTTTTATACCAACACTTTGCAATACTAGTTGACTTATTAATCAACCTCGTTTCTTTATAACTTCTTACTAATAATTGTGAGTAAGGAATTCAAATGACCAATTAAACGCAATTAAAAAAAGTTAGCTAGCAAAGCTCTGTTATCCTATATTTGACAAGAGAGTAGGATCGCGATACTGTTCCTTGTTTTTTCCTTGGTTGTTTTATAACAACACTTTGCGATACTAGCTGACTTATTAATCAATCTCGTTGCTTTGTAACTTTTACGAGCAACTAAAATTATTAATAATTGCAAGTAAGAATTAAATGCAATTAAAAAAAAATTACCTAGAAAAGCTTCGTCATCCACATTTCCTACATTCGACGAGAAAATAGGATCGCGATCTACTTCGATGTTGGAAAAAAAGCAGTTTCTTCTTTCCTACGCAACGCCAACTATAACGCCAACAATAAATATCAACCTCGATTCGTTCGCGGCAAATATCGCGCGGGAAAGCAGGTGTAACGCGTTTCTTAACGACGGTATGAAAAACAGAAATGTTTCCAAAGGAGGATCAACCAGCGCGTTTCCATTTCTTTCCTACGCTCGGGCAAGAGGAGCAGGCCAGACCGTAATGACCATTGTGAGAGCAAAATCGCCCTACGGGAACGTGCAATTTGTCTTGCACAAGTGCAGAGGCACGCCGGAGCTATGCAACGTGATGGAAAAGAGAACCACCTGTTGCGGGCAGGCGCCTGTTGCCGCGGCTCGTTCCGCAACTAAACAACGGACGTGAATAATCCGTCGCTTTGCATTAAAAATAATCGGTGATCCGTCATGTTTCACGTGCCCCGTGCGTCACCACGCCGTTCCAATCTAATACCGAATGCACGAGGAAGTGAATGAATCGCACGACGCTGCGCCATATTGCACTCCTTTGCGTAATCCGATTCGCGATTACGAATTAAAGAAACAACGCGCGTGTTTCGTACAGCGATCTTTTACAACCGGCGTTTTCACCGATCGTAGATAACTTACCGATGTGAACGCATCGCAGGCGGACGAGTTCGTATAGTTCGTGATTAACGAGCGATTAATTGAAGAGACAAAATAAGAATGATCGAGACAAGTAATGAAATTGTACTGATGGTCAAGGTGATTCGATATATCGTGAACGTCAAAGAATTTATTATTTACGTACGTGCGTCTGTATTCTTGAGAATTTCGTAAGAATTAGCAAGAGTAAGCAACAAGTATTAATAAGAGAATTATTATTTAATTCTTATTATTATTCTTATTACATTATGTTATATTACATTATATAAGAATACTCTTATTCTTGTATAAGAATAATAATAAGAATTAAATTATAAAGATTAGATAATTAAATATATACAAATATAATACAATTCTTATTAATATAATATAATATAATATGTAATCGTAATGAGAATTGGAACAAGAGTATTCTTATACGTAATAAGAATTACAGCTATCGTATAACACGTATATCGGTTACATAAATTTGAAAAATCGATTATCTCTCTCGAGTATGAAAATTACATGGCCATCGCCTAGCGTTAACTGGTATATATTCATATAGTTTTCCATTGACTCACACGCTAGCCAGCAGTTATAGAAAGTAGCCCGTATCAAGTCTGGCCATTAACAGGCGATTTGTATTCAAACTCGCGCTGTTTTCTATCCAATGGAAATTACGATAATGGAACAAACCTCCGTCGATATCTAGAGCGTAGAGGGGCTCCCGGAATTTGTATCGAACGAGACTTTCCGTATACGATATGAAATTTTCCGTACGACAAATCACAACCAGATCTGGAAATACTAACTAGAGCGACGCGTAAACCCATTCCAGAAGGAGTAAACAATTTTTACTTCCACTTGTTCGTCCGTTCGAACAAACCAGAATTTGTTCACCAGTCGAAAGATACTGCGCTTGAGCTCGCAGCGTATCGATCATTATCATTTTTAACTTATGACCGAACGGATGAAAGATATTCCTCGGTTCCGTGACTCACGATCCATTCGAACGAATTAACGCTAAGCTAACATAAAACGGAAACTGAGAAATCCAGGCGAACCGGCTACAATTTTTTTTTTCTAGACGCGATCGCCGCATCCGAAGAAGCGAAGGAATCAGAAACGACGAAAGCGCGACTTTTCGATGCAGAATGACTCTCAATATCCTAACTCGATTCGTATACTAGGAAAGATTTTATTACACGTTTCAACTAATAGAACATGATCAATTTACTTGATCCTTTTACTTGGGGCAACGCAATTTTAAACAATTTTCTTTTAACATAAAAAGAAGGGAAAATATTTCTTAAAACGAAGAAAATTTTGTTAGGTAGATTAAAAATATCCCACCACGTTGTTGCATTAACAATAAAAAAAAAAAAAAAAAATGTGGAACAATTTTAAACCCACCCAATCCCAAAAAGTTTCGACAAATTGAATTCACACTACGACGTCATTCATCAGTGATTTCATAATAAAGAATAAGCGAGTGATGTGTACTTTCGAGCAGTAGAGTATATAGTTTCCAACGGTAACGGACAATCAGATTGTGCCAACAGACAACTAAACACGCCGTGTCGCAGAGCATTGTTTAAACAATGGTAGAAAGTGAAATAGTAACAGTACGAACCATTAGTCCGTAGATCCTCGTGCACCGGTTGAAAATGGGAACGATGTTGTAGCTGGAAGCCGTAGGCCGGAAGCCACGGATTCGGTCCGTTCACCAGATCCATATCCAGCGCCTCGAACGTGGTCGGCGGCTCCTCGTCGTCCTCGGCCTCGACGTCCAGCTCGGTGGACGACGCAGCGAGCGTCGTAGTGGCCGTGGTCATCGTGCTCGTCGCGTTCAGCTCCCTCGTCGTACTCATCTCCAACCTGAAGCTGGAGAGCTGGAGACAGAGACGTGCCCAGCTGCGTTCGGTGACTGACAGTCATTAACCGGTTCGCCGAACTGTGAACGTTCTTTCCGCGTTTCCTCGCCGGCCCTCATGCTCTGCCCTCGAGCCCTTCCGGCTACCGAGTCATCGTTTTCTACAACAGCGAGCGCACGCGAACTTTCATTCACAAGTTCTGTGTTTACGAACCTCCGCTAAATAAGAGAAATGAAAGTTTCTTCAAAAAAAAGGAAAAAAAGAAAAGAGGGAGAACGATATGCGTCGCTATGTGCGTATTTGTGAAAGTTTGTTGAACTTTTTTTATCACTGAAAAGCCCAGAAGCAACTAGGAAATGAAGACGACCTTTTTGCCATAAAATTTTATTGACACGCAAACATTTGAATCGATAGAAAACAAATTACAGGCGCGATCGCTCAGTATCAGACAACGCCACTCCTACTCGAGGTCTATTCCACGCCCCCTCGCGAATCACGCGACTCAAATCAACCAATCGCTAATTTTCGTTGCATTAGCGTTGCACCTGAGGCCCGAGTTTCCGAGTTACCCCCGCTAAAATCACTTTTTATCACTTTCAGTGATAAAAAAGAGAGAGAAAGAGAAAATGGCACGTAACGTGCATTGTTTTTTTCTGTGAGACTTTGTTGACTTGAATTCGAGCGTGAGCGATTTTGTAACTTTTGAACGTGAGATTGGATTCACTTCCAGGAACGCTACACGTGCGTCCACTCTGGACAAAGACGCGGTACCTTTGCCAACATTATAAATAAACCCCCCGAATCGGGGGCATGAGTAGATTCGAGTTAAGAACACTACAACTCTCTTTTATATTCAATATGGGCAGATGTGAGCGAAGGTCCGGAATATACAACGAAACAAGGAAGTTGTCGAAAAATTACGCAAACGCGGGGAAGATCACTGAAGGTGACTGAACGAAGAACGGAGGAGAATTTATTAGGCCTACGAAGCAGCGTTGCCTGCGCGGAATCGGAATGATTACGAAGACGTTGCCACCAGTTTATGAACCGTGGCGGATTCGCGGAACTTTCAGCGGCTCTTTCAAACCCTAAGACGCAGTTTGGCCAGCCAGTGATTGCGCTTTATATACAGTTGAAATTTAATGTCCGTTAGATGGAATCGTTAAGCGGGAGTAAATGGCGGCTGTGCAACTTCGGTGACGCAATTTTCTGCTTTGCGGCAAATGACGAAACGGGCGCGGGATTATTTACTGCCGTTATTGTGGTTAATAGGCCAACTGGTACAACCGTTATTTGAAAAAAAAGAAAAAAAAAAGAAAAAAAAATGGACGGACGAATGGTGCGTCCAAGTCCCTGCGGTTTTACTATTCGTAACTGATTTGCTTTGTGGATTGACTACGTACCTCTAACTTTTTAACGTTTGACACTAAGAACAACCAAATTTTCTCTCTTCGCACTTGCTTAAAAGACACTGGTATTTCATGGCAGAACCGACCATGTATTAATAATTTTTATAATAATTTTCGTTGGACGTAGAACGGTGTATTTTTCGCGTGCTCCACCACAAAGTTTCTCTGTCTTTTTACTCTGATATCTCTGATGGAAATTTCGCGCTTTGATCGTCGACAGTTCCAGTGTTATAAAACCGCGTCTGCCTGTACGAACGATTTATGTATTTATTCCAACGATCCTTCGACGACGACGACCGTGAAACAGTTTGCTCTCACGCCTCTCACCGCCCATTGAAATCGAGGTTCCACCTCGCGTTGTTTCGATTTAAAAAGAAAAACGTTACTCGCGCGAAGGAAACGCGTGGGTGTAACGATCAGTTCCCCTCCCCACGGGGGGCTCGCGCACCGGTACACAATCACCGTAAGGATCCACGGAGGAATCCGTTGGCCGCTCGTACTCTCTCTCTCTCTCTCTCTCTCTCTCTCTCGTACGCGAAAGAAAGAAAGAAAGAAAGGAAAGAAAGGAACGACGACAGATCCACCTTATTGCGCGCGGCGTAACGTTAAGTATCGCCGCGGGCCGCGCAGGAGGATTCAAACGACGCGGCAGGAATCCCTGCGCGCAGAAGAAGCTACGCGTACGTAATTGGATAAAGATCGAGAGAGGTTGTCGCCCCCTCAACGATCCACTCCCTCTTCCTCAAACATCCGTCAAAAGTAGCGGCGAGATGCGTGTTTGCTCGTAAGCTGAAGAAACTGAAGAAGACGAGATATCCCATCGATATCCCATCGGACACTGTTACAATTTGGCAAAAGGAAGTCGTGCAGTGAGAAACTTGACTCCGTTTTCTCCTCGGAAATTTTCTCCCTGTAAATTGTCGTGGCATTTCAGAAACGTCGAACGACAAATTTTTGTCGCGACTGAATTATACGAAGAACTCGAAACTTACGTTTCCCCGCCGATTTTATTGAATCTCGTCAGGCGAAGATGTCAACGTGGTTTCTTCAACTTTCAAAGCTGAAGACGAAATCGTACGTCCAATTTTCGAAGATCGCTGCAAAGCAAACGTGGGTGGCTTCAATCTTCAAATTCGTCGTAGATTCAATGACGAATTCGTAATAGTTTGGAGAAGAAGAGCATTTTAGGATAAAACGAACGATGCTTTTCGAAAGTATGAGACTGTAAAATGATGTCAGGTTTGTCGTTCTTTCTTTTTTTTCGAGTAACTTTGAACGCAATTACGCGAATTATCGCGGAGAAACACAGGTGCACTACGATCGAGGATACCGTGGCCAAACGAACGGAGCACTGACGGAGTAATGCTCGATCGGGGATGGAAAAACGTTTCCTAAATTGACGTTCTCTCTACGTCATTCGGACTTATATAATACGATGCGTGCTCTCTCGATCATGTGATCAGTTGCTCTAATTCAACGCGGATCGCGGTTCTGTACAAACAACTGTGTTCCTGGTACTTCGTTGCATTTGTCACAATCAGCTGACGAGCATTTATACACGAGAGGTAGGGTTAAATGCGCGTGACTGAAGTGGTTATTGAATTGTCCGAGATGAACGAGGATCGCTCCGCTCGAAAAAAAAGAAAAAAAAGATCTGGTCGACTCTCTGGATTTACAAACACGCTGTTTCCTAAACGTAAATTTTTCACAGTTTTTTTTGTAATTGTGAACAAATACCCTGTATGAGAAAATTTGTCAACTGTTTCGTCAACAAAATAAAATAAAAAGAGAATGATGAAATTTACGATATAAAACAGAATAATGGAAGAATTTTATCTAGGATTTTAATCTAAATGTTTATTCCATTGTTTGCAGATTCAGGAAGCTTCTTTCTCTTACACGTTATCCACTGAAATAAATGAAAATGAGAAACAACTGAATGAAACGAAACATCATTTTACGGCAATAATTCTCAATTATCGTTTTACAATTAAATCGAGAATATTCACTTCAAGATATTGTCGTGAATATCAATGACGTTAAAGTAGCAATTACTTCCGACGGGATAAATTTGCCACTATTTGCAACTACTTTTCAATTCCGCAACGTAACACGTTAATGCTTCGCTATCTTCGGAACAGACGAAAGAACCAACATGAGAAACTGTTACTTCGAAAATAATTTCGTGATTTATTCATAGAGTTTTTCACAATGTTGCTAGAGACATTAGTGATAAATTAATTGCATTTAATTCGAGATAACGGTTATCAGCGTGGTGATACGGTAGTACAGTGATATCATGCACGGCAAAAAAATAGAAAATTTTTCTCTAACATTCGTAACGCGTTCGATGATGAAATACGATCTTTCGTTTCTTTGATTTGGATAAACACCGAATATGTCCGACATCGAATATTCTGCAAGAAGAAGAAGAAGACTCTCAGCACCGTTGCTAACATTTTCCAGAGTAAACCAGTTCTGCAAATATAATACAATACAAAACGATCGATCATGCGCATTTGATACTTCAAACGTTATTAACTTATTTCAACTTCGATAAATGTCTCATTTCAGCCGACCGAAGTTGGTTGCAGCATTCTCGCGTCGTTTGTCAGTTGTCCTTGACGAGCAACTTCAAAGGAAAAAGAAATACTAACTGTTTCGTTCCACTTATCACGTCACGTCAACTTTTTTTTTTCTTCGATAGCTCCGACCAAATTGCTCGCTGCCACACGCTGTTCAATTTGTTACGATATACGAGAGAAAAGCATTAAAAATTGTCGACAAAAAGTGCAGCGATAAAAAAAAGAACCAACTCCGATTTAATTTTCGAATCCCTTAATTATTCCTTGTGTTCATTTTTCGGGAGATAAATCGGGACATTTAAGGAAGTAGGAGGGGAGGGGGCAGGGGAATTAAGCGTTCAATGACCTGGATTTACGATATATACATGATTTTGCATCAGGTATCGCAACCTTTAACACGTTTCTGCAGTCACTTTCACTTTACATAACACTCTGCTTTATGCCGCAGATGTGTTTAGTAACTCAACTATGTCGCACGATTAACATCCATTGAGAAAAAAATTAATTCGTCCGTTCATCGTGCTAGTGGAGATTTACGTCACAAATAGATCAAGAGTTGTCGCTACACCAAGAGCAATTTAATTCCAGGTTGAACGTACACGTATGCTGTACGTGCAACACCTCGAAGCTAGAGACTTGCAATTAGTTGCACAGTTAATGCCGTGGTGTACGTGTCTAAACTAATTACTCGAAGCTCATCAATGAAAACGTAACTGTAAATAACAACGTCCCACGGAGAGCAACCAACGAATTATCCAATTGCCATTGCAAAGGGAAATGTATCAAGAAAGAGAAAGAAAGAACGACGATACGTTGTTCTTTCTGCTGTATCGACATCCGACCGTCTTTGTACACGCTCGTAACCGTGACAGCTGTCAAAAGTGGCGAAGCGTCCACGGTAGGGCGCAGGTGCAAGAGCGATCGTTGAAAGGAGAGAGACAGAGAGAAGAGGAGAGCGAAAGCGAAGGAAAATAGAAGAGAAAGAGAAACGAGAGGTGAGCCGACGATCGGCGTAGGGCACGCAGGTCTCGCGTTGTCACGAGCGAGAAGGAAGTAACGAGTTAAGGAGAAAGGAAAAAGAGAGAGAGAAAGAGAGAGAGAGAGAGAGAGAGAGAGAGAGAGAGAGAGAAAGGTTAGAACTGCACAGTGAATTCCGAGTGAGACGGCGCGCGGTTGTGGGTACCTGTCAGCGCGCATTCCACGGTCTCACAGCGTGTTTTCGCCTCGCCACCACTGGACTTTTGCCTTCCTGGACGGTAGGAACAGCAAGCTACGTACGATACAGGATGGGATTTAAACGCACACACTGCAACTTATTCACGAGAATAAACGTATCACTTGCCACGGATAGCCGGTTGATCGCGTGTTGCTCGCGGCGCGAACATGGCGCACAATTCGTACGACATTCACCACGAAAACGCACAACGACCGTGGAGCGACGGATATATGTTTTCTACCGGTGCGAGAGAGAGTTGAAGGAGCGACGCGAACAATGGAACGTGACTTAAGGACACCGGAGAGCGCGAGAGCCAACTTTACACCGCGGGGTAAATACTAGAACAAAACTCGCTGCTTTCGCCCGCGGAGCGCGGCCGTACTGGCCAATCCCCACCCGCGCAATGCCGCCACGTGGTACACTGCTCGACCAATCACAGAGTGGTTACGCGAGGTCCCCCGGACGTGTTCGTAAAGCCGGCTCGCTACCGATCAGTTTCTTCTCTTCTTTTCTCGTGCCGATTTAACATTTGAACGACGTAAAGGAAAACGAAGGACCGTCGGTCCTTTTGTCTGTATGCTCGAATCGAACTTCATTTTCTTTTTCTCTGTTTGGCGCAACAATGCTTCATCGCTCCATGACTGAGAAACCATCGTACGTACGTATGATTCGGCGAGGAAGATTGCAACAGGATCAAATGGAAGACCGATTAAAATATCTTTGCGTCGATGAATAAACACACCGGTATCGCCTGCAGCGCTTGTAACTTTCCGGTTTCTATTCTCGCTAGTCGGGATAAAACACACCTCTGAGGAAAGGATTACGTATAGATAGATAAATTTGCCAACATTAGCCATTTCGTGTATACGTTTATCTTGAACTGATACAAAGAGACGCGTATGTGTGTAGAAATAACACGTGAAAAAAAAACTCACGGTGACGTATCCCGTCGCTTTTGTTTTGAAAATGCGCCGTCTACTTGTCAAAACGTCTCGCTGTTATCACGAAACGGTCTTTTGTAGATACATTTGTATGTACTGTGTATACGCGACTAGCATTCGTTACATATATTTGCATACACAACTCAATGGATCTGCGAGCGACTGAACAGATAACTACGAGCATTGCCTTGAATCGTGATCAATAAAATCGACTCGAGAGATATATCTCGTGGTTTGTTCCGTGGGAACAATCGACATCTAAACAGAAAGATTAGTCATACCTGTTATGCCGTCACGTTCTCTGTCAGAATAAAATAATAATGAAACTCGACTAAATTGATGAGACAAATAGAGCGATGAGACATCTTTAGAAATCGATTTATTACTTACATAATTAGCAAACGATTAATATTAGAATATCTCGTTTCTCACATGAGTGAGTCAATCTCTTATATTATATTCACGATAAACCAGATTCTTTTGTTAGTCACTACAACACAAGCTCTATCAGCTGATCATCCGGTGTAATAAATTACGAATACTCGCTATCTGTGCAAAACCGCACGTAATCGATAGAGCGAACCAATTACCTCTTCGATCCAAATTATCAATAACTAAACAAAGTACCGTCGTTCACACATGCGCAATGAATGTTAAACGATAGAAATACATCGTAACGATTGCATAGTTTAATTGTTGATACACGATCGCACAACGTTCGATCGTCAAACGATCTGCCATGCTTCACGCGAAACATAGATCGTCTTGTGACGGGCAACGCTTCGTCCCGGCAAATTTTCTAACGGGTAACCTGTTTCGAAAAGACAGTTCGATCGGTACATCGATCCAGTCACCGAAACGAACGACAGGCGGCTCTGAATTCGACTCGAGAGGTCGCGGACAATCCGTCGTCTCATGGCGATACGTGCGACGAGAGGAGTGTGTAACGGGCTAGTGGACCACTTACGTACTGGTTGGTGAAATTAGTTTCTTTTTTTGAGGCAGGTCATTGACACCAAACGACGATGGATTGACGCGGCGGGGTCAAGTTCTACGTACATCGACAGTACCTACGTGCCGAGTTTAAAGGTATCGCCGTATCGAGCACTTCTTGCGGGATATCGCGTTACAGAACCATGAACAATCGTCTAAACCTAGTCTATGACTATAGAACGGAGGATGGAAATTGCAAATCGTTGAGAAAGCTGCGTGAAACGCTGTTGCTTGTAAGCGACTCGGCTGTATAATACACGTTTACCTTAGAATGAGAGAAAGGTGTTTCGAATCTTGTTTCACATTAATTTATGCTGAAATATACAATTGATCCCGTTATATATTTTGAGTAATAGTCGCGTAACCGATTGAAATTTTGGTTCGATGCGCGCGCAACATTACCTACTACACGAAGTGTACTGTTAGAAAAATATACGAAACTAGTTTTCCTAGTTGACATTAATTTTCCAATTTGTGCACGAACAGCAGGGTTATATTACACGCTGCTTAAATGCTGCTGTCAAATTAGCTTTTATATCGTATCGTAGTTACTCGTGTTTAAAATGTCACGTATTCGGATATTAAGTTATACTTGCTTCATCAAAACGTATACATATATCTCGCCAAGTGTTGTTTTTATTAGTTCTAATTGTATAAAATTTGAATTCCAAGAATCTTTGAAATCAAGGAGCCTGATGATTTTATACGGTGATTTCTCATGAAATATGTACACCCATAATAAGAAACTCATAATATTACAAAAACCATAAAATCATCGAAGAATGAAGAAGGAATGATATACAATGAATTAAAACGTAATTACAATTTTCCACAAATGTTAGCCACGTTGAAGTTATAAAATAAAACATGTATATAATACCGTGCAACAATTTTCAAAGCAATCTTTGAATGCATCTTTCAAAGCATCTTTCAGAGTCAGAGCGAAAAATGCAGAAATAAATTTCTAGCATAAATAGGAAAATAACGGTGTGAAATCAAAGTAAGAATTTGTAATTAATTATCGAGCTGGGGGAAATACTAAATTTTATTTCATTTTTCTTCGCTTAATTTTTTCTTCTTTTCCAGTATCACGTTATAACTTCAGTATGTTCCAATATATTTCTACGTTATTAAATATATTAGTTAAATCTTAAAAATAGTGGAAAGTAAATTAATACTACTATCAATGTAATGTTTTTTTCTTTTCGATCAAATAAGTCTTTCGAGACATTATATCTAGTTTAATATGTTCGTATTAATGATAAATTTGAGAAAGTCAAATTTAGTATTTATAAAGATAATAAAAAATCACTTAATAATGTCCAAAAAATATTTTCAACACAATTGGAATTATCGATGAATAGTAACGGCAACGGTGGTGTAAAAATTAGAAATAACCATAAACTCTTTCGCCGAGTGTGCAAGTAATGTAATGTCGGACCGACATTACGTTAAAATCTCTCACATAAATTTCAACGCGAGACAAGTACATCCTTTCGTTTATCACTTCCTGAAATCTGACTTCAATTTTATGGTCTGATCCAAATTTCTATTTCCGCGTGTGTAGATACACAAGATAACATTCTTAATTGAATATTTATTTGCTTTCATTGATTGATTAAATACTTGGAACTTGAACACGAATAAAACATCATTGGATAGAAATCAATTATCTTTCCATTATGCAATGTTTGTTTTTCATTGGAAATTTAGTTATATCAGATATTGCTTGAATATAGATTGAAAAAGTTCTAAATATCTACAAAAAAAATTTACGACAGACGTTGAGGATTCACTTTCTCGAATAATTTAAATTCACAGTGAAAGTGCCTCTCAGAAGCATGCAGCATTCAACACCTGCAGAAACCTCGCAGCGAATAAATATTGTAATTAACTAGTTCCTTCCTTTACTCGAGGAGTTACGATGCAAGAAAGTCATAGATTTACGTACGCTGTCCGAGATAAGAGGAATATCGATTCCTTTGATCTCGGCAGTTAAACATTCACAGATCTACAACGTGCTAAAGAAATCAGATCTTCGATAAGAGAATCTTCCATAAAATTCCTTTCTATTCGTTTTTATTTCCCATATTTTGATCTATATTTCTATCACGACTTATTGTTATTATCGTCAATTTTAGATTATTATAATATGTTACAAAAAGTTATTATTTCTGGTAATTACGATACCATTATATTATATTATTTCCCAAAATGTTGCGTTTATAGTTTTATTTAATTATATGTCGTTAACTTTTGACAGTGACGGACGAATCTCTTCTTTTACTTCACTTGCCCGTCAGTATTCAGCGAACCAGAATAAAATGGACATTACTATTAGTTCCAAGATGAGCCCAACTCGGTGTACATCGAATGATATATTTCCACCAGATTCTGGAAAAGATATAACAGATTGTTACAGACAAAACAAAAGGACATAGAAGCAGCTGTAAAAATATATAATTATGCGAATCGAGGTAAACTTATAAAAAGTTCAACTTTTTGAGTTTGGAAGATAGACAGTGACGAAGGTAAGAAATCCTTAAAAAGTTATTCTTCTCCTGCCGACATTTTCTCACCGTACTCGTAATATTGCAGTGGCTCCGTAGATTCGTCTTCACAGTCCTTTTTAACGGATCTGATCTCTACGAATCCCTTTTTTTCGGGTTCGTCGACCTCTTGCTTACCCTCCAACGCATTCACCGCGTAATCGGATCTTGCCTCTCGAATATACTTCCCGGGGCTCCGACGACCCTTCGCGGAACGTAAAAGTCCGATCTAGAAAACCCAGGAAAAGATTCACGCTTAAGTACTAACCGTAATTGAAATAGTGTGCCGCCTCCGACTCGGTCACCGTCTCGTCATTGTTCTCTTCATCCTCCTCTTCTTCGTCATCGGCGAAATTCTCGTCGTCGTCCTTCTTCTTCTTCTTCGTCGTCGTAGTCGTCGTTGTCGTCGTCGTCGTCGTCATCTTCGTTTTCATTGGTATAAGCGTCATCGCCTAATCGACTTCTCAGAATGGAACGATATTCACGGTTGCATTTAAAGTTTTTGTTTGCCAATCTATTTTCGCACGATACGTAGCCGTTCTGTCGATAAGTGGCGAGAGCTTGTAAAAGGCTACGCCGTGCCACTCGTGCTGATTCTGGCAAACGGAATGCTAAATTAGTGAGTAGATTTATTAAGTGAAAAAGATTTAGCTAAGAGATTAATTAACCGAAGCTTGATAAAAAGAGATTAAGAAATTCGTAAAAAATTCGTAGTAAAGATATCGAAGTTGTTAAATTCGAGATGTATTCGGTATTTTTCGATCGGAAAATTAAAATTTGATTGACATTAAGTGCCTTCGAGGAAGGGCATGTTTAACAAGGACGTAATTTACGAAGGGATATCGTAAATATAAGCAAGGTCTATCTCGTTTCGCTCGGTCTCGGGATCAATTAAAATAACGAGATCAATCAAAGTCACGAGATCACTCTCGTTTACGTATCATCTAGCTTACATATTATCTAGAAAGTTCATGAGTTCAAGTTCACGTCGCAAGTTCAAGAATGTATAAAAATATCACCATGCCAGAATTTATAGAAAATATCATTTATAGTATTGTAACTTGAAATTCGTATATTACGCGTGAATTTCGATCAGTGTCTTTTAACATTTCATTTCTTTCTGAAATCTATGTAATTTTCATTTAAAGAAATATTGAAATATCTTAGTAAATATTCTAAAGTCTTAACCTTTAAGTATTCTTAGTCTTAACCTTTTTTCTGTTATCCTACAACATTCCAAAATCGTAAATATAACAAGTTAATTACCTTCGAATCTTTTACGTTCATCGTTCTCATAAACTTTGTCGAAATCCATGCTCTTACTAGAATCTTTGAAAGTGAATGTCCCGATGTTGCATTTTTGGGCAGAAATGCATGGTTCTGTGAAACTGATCGCTCTCACGTTTACTTTGCAGTAACCGAAGCTATCCAGACAACTGGAAAAGTTTTCATATCTTTCATCACGGTTGACGAATTTTCTAGAAAGAACATTGACTCACCAAAATGTTCCTAGACCAATGCAATCAATGGCTGATTTTCCTCTGAAAAATCAAACGATCCCATCAATGTACTTTTTTGGCAAAAATGATTCTTGATTTGTAAAAATTTCTAGAGTATCTTTTGCACGCGTATGAATGAAATCGACTCTAATCTGTAAAAATCTTTAATCAAAATAACACGACAAATAAATGAGTAAAATTTCAAACGCTCAATGTCAATCAACAATGAATATTTCTTACATACTTTTTTTCTATCGTCAAAACAACAAAGATCACTTTGAATTTTTAAAGTACAATGATATTAGGTTTAGTGAGAAAGATTATTATTTAGTTGTTATTTTTTATTTACGTTACTTGATCTTGGCATGATGTAGTAGCTGTCACGAATCCTCTACCACAAGTATTGTTGCATTTTGGAAAGGACGGTCGCGTCCGTAAGGAATTAATTTCCGCTGGAATTGAAGTTGGAGGCCCAATTTCTTTGCAGAACTTAAATTTGAATATAATGATATCAGTAGTCGATAGAAATTGGAATAAGATAATATAAAATTAAACATTAAAATGAAAGAAAATTATAACATTCAGTTTATAACATTCATTGCAATTGCTTAAAATAAAGTAACATTACTGGTTGTCTCTGATGACAATTCGAGGCACATTGAGCGGTGTGTATTCCTTTGATCGTGGTTGCGGTGCACTGTGTAATGCCACAAACCCCACGTGGAGAATACAAACTTTCAGATAAGGGATTCAGAAAACACGTTGGAAACCCTGAACATATTGATTTTAATTCATAAAATTCCTGTAATTTTTTATTGTTAATTGAAATACATTATAACCTTTTGTCTCGTACAATCCTTGGCCTGCTAGGAGACTGGAACAGTTACAGCTTGAAGCATTTTCGACAAGCCAAGTGATATCGCATAATCGTCTATGAACTCTAGCATTTGTGTTTGAATGTGGAGTAGCTTCGTTAAAAGAGCAATCCGTTTTCCTAAATCTTGTCAATTCGGGCGAATACAAATCCCAGGTGTGAAGAGTCAAACAGGGACAAATCCGAAAGAAAAATTCAGCGACTCCAGAGTTATCGAGAACTTTTGATTCGGAAGATATGCTACGTAATTCGACGAACAACTAAATATTAAATAGAACTGTATTGCATGAAAGTTTAAGCTTTGTACTATGCGAAAAAAAAGTTTGTAGTAAAATTGTTTTGCAAGGAGAAAAGTATTTTTTGTGAAGCATTTTCTGCTTACAGCACAAAATCCTTCTCCGATTTCTACGAAAGCACATTGTTGCAGATGCAATTGCCATACCGAGCGTGTTATATCGTAATTTGGCGAGTCGTTTAAATCTCTGGATACTAATAAAAATGGGTTGCAATTGTTGCTATTCACATTGAATCCATCAACGATACAGCGAGCTTTCCAACGAGAAAGTATTAATACTATCGATGAGAACGTAAGTATAAACATGGCCCAAGTGTTGACATCATAGATTGAATCATGATAAAAGTAGGGGACAAACAAATATATGTATAATAACTTGAAGTTGCTTCGCTTTTAATAATTTATTGATACATGTTACGTATTCTACATATTGCTTCCTGGAAATATTAAATAAATAGAAAATTTATAAAAAATATATCTTTTCTGATAATAGTTTAATAAACACATAGATATAGTTTCCATATATATTTTTATGTACACTATGTCATTTTAAGAAATACATTTTTAAAATGCCGTTTAGTACCTAAAACAAACTTTTGAAATAATAATTTGCCTCAAAACCAATATTCTTATATATAGAGCTTTTAATCAAAATGTAAAACATTTTATGATAAGTAGCATCCTGTACCTAAATGCACAAGTTATCATATATAATCTGTAATTCGCATTTTTCGCAAAACGTTATTCTAGATTTTTTTCCAAATATGCTTTTGTTACAACGTCGGTTCGAAGATGTTTAAGTGTTACAAATTCTGTGCTTTTGCAACCTACAACTGGACACCTATAAACACAATATATGGTTAAAACTATTTATGTTTGACAAATAAACTTTTTTAATAAAATATTTACCTGGTCTTTTTATTAACTTTCAATATCTGTATGATACTTTGTCGATCATAGGTATGGCCACATATAATATTCTTCACAGGGTCCACAATTCTTTTCTTAGAGATGGGATCAATTACGTTTATATAGCCTCCTACTAATTGTAATTCAGCATCAATATCATTTTCTTTCTCTACTACTCCATCTATAATACAAAATTATTACCATTATTGATAAAACACTTGTATTTAAAATACTTTATTCTCCATGTTACCACAGCTTCAAGCATACCTAATAATGCTTCTACATGTTTATCAAATTGTATAAGTTTATCATCATTTGATACATCTGTACTAATTTCAGATATAGCTTGTTTATATTCCTAAAATGTTCAAAATATATTACTTTTTCCATGCATATATTTTATAATTATTTATATTGAATAATTACATTTATGATGGATCCAATATTATTTGGTGTAACGTGGTTGTCATTATCGTCATTGTACAAACTTGTTATTCGACATTTTATTATCTCTATTAATTTTAATTTCTTATCTTGAATACAATTATTTTTCACTATATCCTTCAGTTCTTGCAACTTTTCATCTCTTTCATTGGATCCTACAAATATAAAAATACAACTAAATTGAAAGAATTATAGGAATATTGGATACTTCTATAACTATAAAAGAATAAACTAAATGTTTTAACCATTTCTTTAACATTATTGTAATTTGCAATTATTTACTTTTTAATATTTGGATATTTACCTCAACCTGATTAAAGTATTGAGAATTAGTTAACCTTACATATACTTACCATAGTAAGCAATAATATTTGCAGCAGTTTTTGTGTAAGCATCGTATAATTCTTCAATTACTTGTTGAGATTGTGTCATTTTTAATGATACTTCTCCGACGTTCTTTCAATTTTACTTCTTACGTTTCAACGAATTTCTGTAATATATTATACATACATATCTTCATAATACGTAGACTATTTAATCTATCATAAAAATTATGGATAAAAATCATATGATAAATGACATATTTTTAAAATCAGCCTTTGTAAATTATAGACCATCTATCATCGTAATTTAAGGTAAGATGTAACTTTTACGCCTTTCATTTCAAATGTAGGCAAATTATAAGTTTACAAATACTTTCTAGTTCCAGCAGTTTCCAATAGGCGGCAGCACACATCTTGTTTATGCAATAACTGATAACAGACTCGTATTGTATGATAGACAAAGAAAACATTAATGCGTGACAAGGACAGCAATAGATTGTAGTTCCATCGTTTTATCTCTGTGCAGGCGACGTAATAAAATCACTAGAAAAATCTAGGAATTTTATTTTTTAATAAACAACTTGTTGCATAAGTTTGCCGTTTTAATAAAAATGTCACATTATCATTACAAGTACTTGCAGTTGCAAGCAGATAATTTTATCCTGTGTAATTGGTAATGTAAGCTATTATACATTAGTGTAAATTCTTTGATAAGAATTCAATTCAATTAGATTTATATTGATACAATGATTGAATTACAATATATTTATATTTAGATTAATAATACTTTATTATCTGCTATTTAACGTTGACGTTTAAAAAATTTAAAAAAACGTTAAAAATAGAACACTTTAATACGCAATTTGGCAGACATTACAAATATCTTATCCAAGTATAATAACTTCTTAAATTCATGAAAATAATTTATTGTAACTAGTAACTAGTAACTAATTATAACTAGTAACTAATAATTATTTTTTATTACACGTGATTAACAAAATGTGGAATATTAAAAATTAAATGTAAAATCAAATCTTTTATTCGCTGTTTTACATTTATTGTAAATGTAGTGCTAATTTTCAAATGCAAGATGTAAAAAAAAGGAAAAATGAGAATTAGATGTATATATTGTAGCAAACAACAAATTTTTGAGAGATTACAACATTGTTTTAACATTTATTGTTTGTGACTATTTCTAGATGTTTGTTAAAATTTCTTTGTCTACAACCATCAAAGCATCACTTTCTTTATCCTCATTAAGAAATATTCAAAGTTATTCTGTTGTCATGTCTAAATTTGACCTTCCTGATCGCTTAAAAGGCAATGATAAATCAGTATGGTAAATAATGTTTAATGGATTACATTAAAAATTTAAATATATGTGTAAATACATGCTTTGAATTAATTTTAGGGTAGAATATATTCAGTTGGCTTTAAAATATAAACCATTAAATTTAGGGCAAGGATATCCAGATTTCTATGCTCCAAAAAATGTAACAAAAGCTTTAGCTGATGCAACAACAAGTGACAATCCTCTTTTGAATCAATATACCAGAGGATTTGTAAGTATTTCAGATAAAATATTTCATTGATTTAATAATATTGAATTTTGATTATTCGTGATTACAATAATTTACAGATTTTATTTTATAAATTTAAAATTGTATATTATTTCAGGGTCATCCACGTTTAGTAAATGTTATTGCAAAATTATATTCGAAACTTTTGGACCGTACTTTAGATCCAAATAATGAAGTTCTTGTAACTTGTGGTGCTTATGAAGCATTATATGATGTATTTCAAGGTCACACTAATCCTGGTGACGAATGGATAATTATTGAACCATTTTTTGATTGTTATGTGCCTATAATTAGAACTGCTGGAGGAATTCCAAGATACATTGCTTTAAAACCAGTAAGTAAAGTACCAAAATTTGTACTATTTATGTTACAGTGAGCATGAACTCTTTATACCATTTACATTATATATTTTGTATTTCAAAGAAAAGGACAAATGGAGTTCTTTCTTCTGCAGACTGGGTATTTGACAGACAAGAATTAGAGAGTCTTTTCAATGAAAAGACGAAAGGGATAGTTATTAATACTCCACATAATCCCATAGGAAAGGTGTTTACTTTAAATGAGTTGGAGTTTATTGCAAATTTAGCTAAGAAATGGAATACCCTTGTTGTATCGGATGAAGTGTATGAATGGCTTGTTTACGAGCCGTATAAACATATTAGAATTGGTAAAAGTGTTTGATACTGTTAATGTTACTCTTATTAATTATTTTATTTAAGTAATAAATATATTGTAGCAACATTACCTGGCATGTATGAACGTACAATTACGATTGGATCTGCTGGTAAAACATTTAGCGTTACTGGATGGAAAATAGGATGGGCCTATGGTCCAGCAAATTTACTACATAATTTACAAGTTGTTCATCAAAATTGTATATATACGTGTAACACACCAACTCAAGTAATTATTGAATTTTTAGGTTTATTGTTTATAATTGTAATATAATTTATTGTAGTTATTTCAAATGTTTTTTGTTTGTTTCTTAGGAGGCTATAGCTGTTGGATTCGAACAAGAATTAGAAAGATTCGGTCAACCTGACTGTTACTTTGTGAGTTTAGCTAAAGAATTGCTGCCGAAACGGGATTATATGGCTAAATTTCTTAGTGATGTAGGGATGATTCCAACAATTCCCGAAGGTGGATACTTTATGATAGCCAATTGGACTTCTTTAAAGGATAAGATTCGACTGGAAGAAGAAACAGATGAGAATAAAGATTATCGCTTTACAAAATGGATGACGAAAAATGTTGGAATTCAAGGAATTCCACCATCCGCGTTCTATAGTCTCGAACATAAGCACCTGGCTGAAGATAACGTACGATATTGCTTCATAAAGGTAAAAATATAAATAATGTCAATATCATATTTTTTTATTTGTCATCAATTATTTTCGTTTTTACCGTAGAAAGATGAAAATTTGAAGAAGGCAGCTGATATTTTAATGAAATGGAAATCTCAGTAATAGTAAGAATTTCCATTATTCCAAGTAATTGTCGAATTACTTGAATATCGCTAGACTACGTTTGATATTTTATTTAAATATTCTGTTGTATGAAATACAATAGACAATTTTTCACACTTGTATCATGTACAATTTCTGTAAACATATTGTTATTTTTGTTGTATTAAAATATTCTTATAAGATTATTGTACATCACATTTTATGTAGAGAAATCGCCACGAAGCCATCTTTTCGCATCTTTGGAGTCAGCTCCGAAAGTTTTGCCAAATCTAAACGTAAGATTTAATATTCAAAATTAAATTTATAATATACATGCTGAAATGATTACCTGAACGTTTCTCCAGGGATATGCCCAAGATAATTTGGAAGCATGCCAACATGTTTGTGGTAAATAGCAGTGGGTTGAATTATAAGTGGTGGATCAGGTCGTGAAATTGTTACTGGTGCCCATTCTGTACTTTGTCGTTTTCGATAATCAGATGTAAAATCACAAAGGGCACTATTTGTGGCGGCAACATTTGTTTTTCCAAAATGCGCATATCCGTATGGTATATAACCCGTATACCCTTGAGAGATACGATATTAAAAATTTGTTATTACAAGGAAATATAATTAACGTTTATATTCCTTCCAATTGTCACACTCACTTCTTGCATTTTCTCGAATAAAAGAATATCGCATTCGTTTTTCACTCTCCGTAAGATCCATCTGTGCCACTATCTATTGTTAATATGACTGTAGAAATAACATTGCCTGTTTCTTATATGTACATTCTTTAATTCATCTTTAGTCGATTTTGTGAAAATCATTAACGGCTGAATATTTTGTAAAACAGTTGAATCTTACGGAACATCGCTTGTGTATACCGTAGGATTATTTGAAGGCAAATTCAAGTTAATAGCGATTTGACAAATTCGACTCACCACTCATAAAATATTTTTGTGGGTTTGCATTGTCCATGAAGTAAGGGGATGGGGAGTGATCTCTGGGTGTTTCGTATTGTTCGTCCAAAAATAAATTCCTCATTACACCCACGCAATCAGGTCGAACTGTTAGCATAGGTAGTTTGTACTCACTTTTTATGAGCTACGTAAGAAATCCAAAAATAAGTTTATTATTCTTATCCTTTTCTTTTTTAACTAAAAAAGATAACGTGTTAATGTATAAGTAGTTTACCAAACGGTCTTCTAAGTTTCTTGGTTCGCCCTGTCCACTTTGTATGGCTACAATTTTTTTAACTTCATTAAGAGCTGCTTTGTTTTGTAATTGTTGTCGTTCAAATTCGGCAAGCCCCTCTGTAGCAAGCACCGTGTACCTTTGTCCATTTCTGGCGATTAACTTTGGAGTAAATCCTTAAATAAAGAATTTATTTTCTCTGTTTAACGTTCATTTTCATTTCATCGTTTATAATGTACCTTCGTATCCTGGTTTTATAGGATGAATGAATATAGGATCAGTCGTTTTATATCTAGTATTTACTGTATCTATGTCGTCTTTTGGTGGTCTCTGGACCTACAGTTGATCATTGATAATTATAAATATGTTATTCTAATTAATTTTGATAGGCTCAATAATAATTATATTGAAATATATCACAGTACTTCATAATCGTCGGTGACACGATTCGACAAAATGAGAGTCTCCGCATGATTTACTGTGGGATCAAGAAGTAATTTGTGCGTGAGACTTCCATACGTTTCGCCACATCTGTAGCGATATTGAGGACAATATCCGGCATATCTAAAACGGACTTTAATGAAAGTATACGAGAAAAGAGAACAAGATGTATAAAAGTTAAGAGGTAATGGTTTAAATACTTCCTTGTGCAACACTTCTTAGAAAACTTGTAATATATTACACTTTCACAGATAATGTATTTATATCTTTAATGGGTAAACATTGTGCTATTTACCCTGGAATAAGATGTGGTTCCACCGTGGATAATAATTCTGTTCCAGCAGACATTTTTCTGATCTGTACTTCTAACAACACGTCAATTTACTTGAATGCATTATCTCCAGATTAACCGGAGTTCAAATTACAGGAATTTTAGTTTTTTGGAAAAAAATTAATTTATCGACATGGCTGACCGAATGGTTATACGCTGAATTTTGCTTTAGAACTCGTTTCCCCTTATTCCCCTTGAAACTTGAAACAAACGAATCTTAATCAAGAAGAAGAAGCACTATTTGTGATGAAATGCGTTTATCATCAAACAGGTGCATCGTGTTAATTTCAATATCACATTAAAGCTATTCGCAATAATTTAAAATTAAAAAAAAATATATTTTTTTAAAAGATACTCCAGTTTGGTGCTTTTGGTATTAGTCAACATTCTTCACGAATTTGCAATGTCGAAGAAAGAACGAGAGGGGAAGCCCAGTGACTCGGTCCTTCCAGTCGTTAGTTGCCATTAGAGCTTCGGGGCAGGATTAATTACCACGGGTTTGATTTCACTGTGACTTTCCACGGAATAACAAATTAAGGGGGCTGCTAATTGACCGCCAGAAGGGCCATCCAACAGCCAAGAGGAGCGGAACGAATTTACGCAAGGGTAGGGAGAAGGACACGTTGCGTGTACACAAACGAGCGAGGTGTGCGATTAACGTTTCGCTTTCCAGTTTTCACTGGGCTACCGCGGTGAAAAGAACGCGCGATTGTTTCCACAGAAGCAACGTTTCACTTGAAGGTGTCTCGGCGCAGCAGATAAGCGGCGGTCTTACTGTCTAACGATGAAAGAACATTACTTCGTATCGTACGCCGTGGTTCGAGTGTATCGATGTACGAATATTTGCCCGTATTTATATTTATATTTATAAATAATTTGCCGAACGTGACATTTGTCTATTTTAACGAATGATCTTAACTAGAGAGATTTGATTTTGTAGTGATCGCAAGTGGTTGCATTGTGTCGACAGAGATGGCACGATAGAAACGTTTGACTCTGATACAATAGAAACGGAGCGACCGTGTCCACGTGAAAGAAATAATAAAAATGAGTCCGACGGTTTCTTACAAGAAAGCGCGTCGTTGAGTTGCGCAAGAGAAATATGTGGTTTCACCGTGAAATGAATTCTATATTCTACGTGGACGCTGACGTTACGCCTGCGAACTTGACTAAAAATGACAGGGTATGTTATTTAACTTGCTTTCTTTTTTCATCGAACAATGTATATTCTATGTAAATTGACTTCTAATAAGAAAATATGAAATATCTCACAGAATAACAACGAATCAATTATAAATCAAGGTATATTAAACTACAGTTTGTAAAGAGAAACAAAGATATAACAACGTGCGTTTGTATTAATCTTCCAGATTAATCTTTTGATCCGATCTTAAATATAATTATTATTAAATACATCGGTTATTATTTCATCGTTGGATAATAGCCTCGCAGGTAGTGCACTCGTTCATTCAGTCTGGAGTTTCTGTCAAAGAAAGTACGGTGGGAAATTCCGCACGATGCGTCTAACGTCATAATAAGAAACAGAAGCTGGTAAAAAGAAAAGTGAAACTTGTAAGGAGCATGTAACAGTTAACGGTGTGCTACATCATCATCTGTGTACGAATTCTTCGACAGTGAACTAGAAGAGGAACTTAGAAACCGTAAAATTGCCCGCACCCGATGTGTAATTTAAACGACATTTTACGCTTTTCCCGCTTTTACCGTTAATATGTTACGTCGGCACTGTTGGACTTTTTATTTTTATATTAATCGTAAAATTAAAAATTCTTTTTGGAATTTTGTTTCGTCGTAGTCCATTCAAACGAACGTTATATTGTTTAGAAAATAATAGAAAAAAATCGACACTATATATACATATATATGTGTACGTGCATTCCACTTTATTTGAACAGTCTTTTTTTAAACAACTATCGCGCCGCGATGTTATCAGTTTATCTTTGATTAAAGCAGCAAGGTAAAATTCCAACGTTCAATTGCTTCGTAATTGAGTTCCAACGTAGGAGGTATATCCTACTCGCTCTTTCTGCGACTCGTTTTATCTATGAAAAAATGATACCTCTGTTGCTTCGATTTGACTTTGATACTTTTACGATTTTTCGAAATGTGTTTGATCAACGTCCTCTTTTTATCT
Organism: Melipona beecheii; assembly: GCA_032399605.1. NCBI lineage: Eukaryota > Metazoa > Arthropoda > Insecta > Hymenoptera > Apidae > Melipona > Melipona beecheii. The sequence continues at coordinate 2,629,313 of JAUCMO010000243.1, read as the reverse complement.
AATGACACATATATATGCGTATTCGTGTCTCTTCGTTAGCCGCATTGTGCTCGAAAAATAGGAAAATCGCTCGGCGAGTGATAGCAGCGAGAGCAGCTCCGCAATCAACGAGAACTCGATCCAATAAATAAGATACCGCAAACTGAGATTTATCAAATTGAAAAATTGTACAATCGATCAACGGCAACAATTAAGGGTCGATCTAGGGGGATAGCGGCCAGGTGTGGCTCGGTAAAGGTAAATCAAACACGTTACATCCGGTTCGTGTATCCCGTGTAGCCTGTACACGCGCCGCTGTGGCAAAGGAATAATAATTTTCTCTTCTCTTCCTCTGACGTTTTGTTTTCTGTCCCTGCGGCTGGCACGACCAGACCGGAAGCTTTATTATCGCGCAGCTCGTTGCAAGTCGTGGGTGGACGCATAGCTGAACATTGGCAAAGATATGCGCGGTACAAATTCCCTCTCTGAGATTCATTCCGCCGGTGTAGACCGCGCTCGAAGCTCATTTTCACTCCTGGGTGAGAGTGTTTTACACGTCGTTTCGTTCTTTACGTTCGCGAATCTTTCGCAAACATCGGCGAATCTTTCGCGTGACCGGCAAGCACGTGGCTTCGAACGTCAAATAACTTAGTCACTCGCCAGCCAGAACTGGAGAATTTACGATCGTTCAGTTACTTCTCACACGCTTCTGTGCGTTGAGGCAAGCCTATTAAGATAACGTCCGTCATTCGCCACTTCCGTGCGAAAGTTCGAAACAGATTATTCCTCTGTCATCCCGAAGAGGTTACCACCTGTACGTACGATCATGCGAAACGACGTTGATCGATCCTTCGACGCCTCGTACGTACGTTCGTCTTACTTTCGATAAATAAATAAACTCACGGACGATTCTTCGTTACACATTGTTTGATTTGTCACTAGCCTGTTTGATCAAGGATTCGTTCTCAGACAGGATTTCCTGTCAGGAAATGGAGATCTATTTGCATCGCGATGACACAATTAAACAGAACCAATCTCGACTGAAGATTTCAATTCAGTTCAACAAGACTGTCTGCACAGTATTATCTCATACTTGAATCGTTTGAGGAGGAATTTTGCAAAGTTAATGTCTGCTTTTCAGACACATCATACGTACGTGATCAGTTTTCGATTCTTTGTATTTTCTAGTTCCATCGACCCCGATTATCTTCAAAATTCAAGTATGTGTTTATTGCAGATTCTTATACCGATCTTTACGTAACATGTATCGCACGTTCGCGCACATATGACGTCTTCATCCGTGGCAACGGGCCGCATCATTTCTCCAGTTGCATAAACAAGCGGCTGCAATGGCCAGCAGGGCAAAGTATCGCTAAGTACCGATCAACCTCATTAACGTCATCGAGCGAGGTGGACAGTGATCGATCGCGCAGGAGGTAGGACACTCCGTGTTGCTGTTCGGCAGCCGCGCATGCATAATCCGTGTACGCCGAGCAACGGCGCATGCGCCTTCGATCGATCGATAAATTATGCAGCCTATTGCCTCGTGCACGTAAATCATGCGCGCACGTTCAACTCGACCCTTTGCTTTGTCGTCGTTCCTTCTGTTTCTCCTTTTCTTCTCTTCTCTTCCCTTTTCTCCACTCGTCTTGCGCTCCTTCCTCTTTCTGTTACTATCGTCTCCGATATATCCGCCTTTTCGTCTTTGTCCCATCCATTTTGAGACACATCCACGTGCGAGAAACGTATCCGCACGATCGCCGTGACTCGCATTGTATTCGCTGCATTTTCATTGTCCCGTGATCGCACGGCCCGGGAATATCGACGGGCATCTAATGCCGGATGACCAATCAGCCGATTGTCGATTGCGCCCTCGCCATACTGTTGCTGTCGACAGAATTGGTGAGGTTCTGAGCGAATATACTTCACTGAAATGACGACTAAAGAATTAGTATCGTCGGTTGGTTATCGAAAAAAACTGCACTTGTACCCCAGTACGATTCGTCTCACTGAAAGGCCCAGAAGCAACTGTTCCGACTAGGAAATGAAGACGACTTTTTTGCCATAAAATTTTATCGATGCGCAAACATTCGAATCGATAGAAAACAAATTACAGGCGCGATCGCTCAGTACCAGACAACGCCACTCGAAGTCTACTCCACGCCCCCTCACGGATCACGTGATCCAAATCAACCAATCGCTAATTTTCGTTGCATTAGCGTTGCACCTGAAGAAGCCGGATTTTCTGGGTTACGCCCCCTAAAATCACTTTCAGTGATAAAATAAGAACGAAGAATTTAGACGACAGAAAAGGAGGCCTGTCTATCACAGGTTTTGCATTGTATCGCGCGAAAATACGCAATATCCGTAGGTGTAACGTTTCAGTTAGAAAATTCACGTCCAGCCGGTGAAAAAACCGCGTTTTTCACAGCGTTACGCGCAATCAGACACTGACTCATCGACGCGCGTATGCACATCAGCGAACAAGGGAACAAGGAGCGTGTGCGTTTTCATCCTTCCACGAGGATGATCTTCCGCGCGCGTTCTGTATTCTATCCGCCATGTCCATTGAAATGCTATCGAAGTCTCGTTTCGATAATTGTACAGGGATACAAAGGATTATATGGAAGCTTTTTTCTGATTCGTTCCCTGTTCTCAGGTTCGATTGTTTCGCGGTGTACAGTTGTGTGCATACGCACACAATAGAGGGATTATTGTAAAGATACTGTTTCTTTTTAGTTGCGTATAATCCTAACTTTTACTAGTTCTCGTGTAATTCTTGATTCCAAAAGATATAATACAAAGGCATAATTACATAAACAAATAAGTATCAAAAGTATACGTATATTAAACATAATGGAAATAGTTTCTTTGACAATAAACGCGATGTGGAGAAAAATTTTATCAGCCAATATCGATTGATCCTCGTTTATTGAAGAAATATTTAATCTCTATTAAGTGATAAAAATTTCTCATTGTAAACTGATGATGATCTTATCGAGTGGTGCAATTGTAATAAAAGAAGAAAGAAATGTGTGTATTTATCGATAGATATGAGAGGAATGCTGTCAGTATAGAGATCAGTATGATCCTCCAAGATATTTGACAATAATCAAACACCTCATTTAACATTAACTGAAATTTTTAAAGAACTTTAAGCTTTATCTTAAATACTGAGATAATATTCTCATTTCTTTTTTTTTCTTAATTTCTTGAACGCCTATAAGAGTAAATTCCAAAATGTATCCTCCACAAAAGCAGTTGTTCTCGACGAACGGATTTCCCACGGATTCAATGTTGCTATCCCTTTCAACTGAAATCGCTAATGGAAAGTATTTCACTGAAATATATTTAGCCGGTTATCAAGGACAATCGTGCGGCTTGCGGTTTTATCGGGTTCTTTCGAAAACCGCAGTTTCTCGTGACTGTACTCCTCAGGAAGTGGTATAGACTTCCTCATAATCTCTCACGATGCAAGAGTTTTTGAATAAATTTAAATTTACTGAATAAAACAGTGCCGTAGTCTAGTCACTTACACATATTCATTATAATATTTATACTTTTTTGCAAAGGCAATTGTACTGTATGATAATTTTCTGTGACAGTGGATCTTTTTACGAGGACAAAATTCGTTATTACATCGTGTGGGAGTCGAATCACGCAATTATGCTTACTTCATGTGAAAACAATAAACAAACGAATCAATAAGTACCGAAAGTAACAGATAATTGGTGAAATACGCTTGATTGTGTTACTCGGTTATTGCAAGAATCTTGATTGTTGCTTCAATTAAACATTCAAACATTTTTCGAAGCTGTTACTGATAGCAATAGTGATATGTAAGTAGTCTCGGAACAACGCGAATTCAACGCATCCTTTGAATTTCCGTCCTCATTTTTCTCGGAATTAAACGCTCGCGTTTATTCGAGTTATACCAATTTAAGCGTTCTAGTCGATCCAATTAAGTAAAAGTATACCCACTGATGCTGTAGTTTTGCGCGTCGAAAACGATGTAAAGTGCATTCTGATAGGCGGAGACACAGATTCTTCCTGGAATGCGGTCAGGTTAGAACCGAATGTGGGAGAGCCGTGCCAGGGAAAAAGATCGCGTAGGCAAGAAAGAGATCAGCAACCGGGAATGTCGACATTTGCGACCGAGCTATTGTCTCGCTGCGATCGAATTAAGCTGTTTCAGCTGCTGAAAAACGGATGGAGTGAGATGACAACTGAAATACATTTTAGCTATGCAATCGTAAGAGGCAGATTTAACATGATTATAAATTCATTGTTAGAATCGTATTGCGTGTAATATCTGTTTGTCTGACAAGTATATGTACGAACGTGCGATTAAAAATTAAAATTATTTGTTAGATAACGAAATATATTTAGTGCAGGTCTGTTGAAAAGTTCAGCTAAGCTTGAAAAGGTACAAGAGCTGATGTACCTACACTATTGATAGAAAGCTTCCCTTGGAAGCTTCTCAAGGGATAAGCCATGAAAAAAAAATAAACCCAGTAGTATTAAATCTTTAGTATTAACGGTAAATGGTAATTTTCAATATATGGTTCAAGTAATAAGGTACAAGACAATGAATTAAATGCCGTTGGTATCTAAATTGGTAAAGAGAGATAGATAATAGCTAAAAAAATCTTCAGAGTCACAAATCTACGTACAAAAGAACATACTATTATTTAATCATCTTCATCACTTATCTGAAAAATGAAAATCAAATAAATTAGCAGAATTGAATTTTCTTAACTTTACACTGCCTCACTTCTTACCTTCAATTTATTATACTGAATTTATATTATAACAAGAAACTGTAGAATATTAATGCTTTCAATATATTACACTTTCCACTTTACATCTCAATCAAACAATATCCACGTCCGCGTAATTCATTAAAAATATCGGTTCTAAATAGACAAAAGACGACGACGTGAGAATTTTTCTTTAGTGCCTCGAACGAAATCACCGTTGAACACATCGTGGGATTGATTTTTTTAACATTATTGCTAGTTATAGCTGGGCATACGCGCGGCTGCCTCTCAAAGGGTGCAATCGTCCGTCGATTGATGGTAAAAAGTTATTTGACCTTCTGGAAAGTACGTGATTGCGTAATGGCCCGGAGGTTGTCTGGTCGTTTTATTCTTGCGCTTCTGGTATTTCGCTTAATGAAATAAATAAAACGTCGATTGTACTATACAGGCGTGGAGCTGAATGGGCTTAAATGATACCTCTGTTGGCCGTGGGGCAGCGTGTTCCATAGGTTTCTAATAAATGAGCAATATTAACATTTATACCGCGCACCGTGATGTTTCCTTCTACACCGTAAGCGTGACTCATAACTGCCTATCCCGAACGTTTTATAATGGTATTAGTACCATAATCTATACACCCTCTGGGGAACAGTGCACACGATAGTGCGCACCAAGTATATCATCAAAGTACAAGAACACAAACACCGTGGAAAATAGTTTGCGTCTGCTTCGCCATGTACTATACACGGCGTGAAGAAAAAAGTGCCGTAAAATTTAGGGTGTGTCTCGCTAAAGTAAAATGTGTCCTGTCAACTTTCCTAAATATAAAAAAATATATATATTAAATTGTAATAATAAATTGTAATTGTACATTAACATAAAGTAAACTAATAAATGATAAATAAATTAAAGCAAATCGATATTAGTAAACTAAAGTGATTTGACATACAAAGGAAATGGTATGAAAATGTTAAATACTTAACGTGTTTGAAGTAAGAGTCATTCAGAACGGTGCTTAATGTTGAACAGCTGAAGAATAATAGCTGCAAGCAAGAAAACAAAAGCGTTTCAGTAACTTTTAATAGGCAAATTTTTGATCTCTGAGCTTACCATTTTTTTTTTTTTTTACTTTGTACGTGTTACGTTACATGCATACGTGCGCGGAAAAAACGTCTTCAGGATTGGTCAAATGGCGACAGCCTGTAGCTTGTACATGTTAAACAAATTGAATGGATAGTAAATTACTTAAGCCAATACTTATTGCCGCATTTATACGTCCTGTGATTACCAGGCTCCGTGAGTTTTACTCTTACAAGGTACACGATTGTTCACGGTGTGTTGAACTTCGTGTACACACGGAGTAATCTCGCTTCTCTTTAGAACATTGTTTCTATTCTACGATTTTATATTCTCCAAGATGAATGTTTTCTTTCTTTTATCTGTAATTATAATTGTTATTTTTTTCTAACCGATACGTCTATGCGACGATTATTTTCCTTTGCGTGTTTTGTCGTATTTTACTCTTTCACGGTGTATTTAACTCTTACGAAGGTTCTTCATGGCGTGTTAAATCGCACATTGTTTTTGTATAAAGCTCCTTTTGTTTCCTTTAACGCGTTGTTTATATTCTGCCTAACGTGCTATTCACTGCGGCTCTTCCTTTTCCTCCTTTTCTTTTATTCCTTTCTTTTTAGAATTTCATTTTACGTCAGGAACATGCCCGAACTGGTGGAAGTTGGAACATTACTAGCTTATGTTGCACATTCTTTCATGTATATACGCGGGTATAATATAATACATCTTTCATACCTGTCACATACGTATATCATCATATTGTTATATTCACGCATTGGTGATACATAAACGAAAAGCATAAAGGGCTGCTATAACATCCTTTCAACTGTCGCTTATTGTGTTCAACCCTGTTTAAATCTTACCAACTGTCAATTGTTATAATTCCTACCAAATAATATATCCTTCTAATAATATAACCTATTAGAAAAGCTAGTTTTCAAAAATTCACAAACCTCAGGTCGCATCAATTTTTTGCAAACGCAAGAGTATTTCGATCGCAAAAGAGGCATCGATAATTCGTTTGTTGCAATTTCGTCTCCAAATTTAAGGTCAGCAATGTTTGCTTTTTCATAGAAAACCGTCAAAGGTTGCTTACTTGACGACTTGAGCAGTGCCCGAAGGGAAGGGGTGACGGAAGCATGGTGGGGGATTTGCGAGTACCATCTCGCTCAGTATCGTTCGACCATTGGTCAGGTGTGTTTCGCAGTCCGTACGCTGATCCAAGTGTATTCGTTTTGGTAAACACGTTGGCAAATAAATTCTTCCGACCTAAATTAACGAAACGTGTTCAAAGCGTTGAAGGTCGAGACGAACACGGTGACGGAGACGCGCATTAATCGTCGAAGTGACAGTCCCGGTGTCGAGCTGTTTTCAAACTTTTCCTATCGTTGTGATCACGCGATGTTTGTGGTTTCCCGGCACTCTGATATCCGATCCAAAGGTGACCAGTGAAACACCAGTGGCCGTATGATCGTGTCGACGATATTCTCGAGCGTGACCGGTTTCCATCGGCGACATTCGAACGACGCCGGACGAAATGCCGAGTTGACGGTGAGTAAGTTGCACTTTTTCAAATTCCACGGCGAAGTTCGCCGCGAAATGCGTGTCGAATCGCGCGAAGTTCTTATCGAGTCGCGACCAACTTCACGCTGCTGGCTCGTTGACAGGTGGTCCTTGCCTCCACCGTACGCTGATTGCGTTACATTTTGTATCTTTGTTTAAAAGACGTGAATTATTACAAAAATTTATAATATTTTATTTTATAATTATTATAAAAATTAATGAAACGTTACAACGTTAAAGAATAAAATTTTTTTATTAGAGTCTTTATTTCCGAAAAAATCGAGTTTGAATATTTATCAAGTATACTTGAATTTGGTTAACTTGGTATTGGTTAGGCGCGAATAAAGGAATATATTAGTTGATTAAATTTTTTTGTTCAAGGCGTCGTTTTCAAGAAAATAGACTGAGTATGTTTCGTGAAAAGGTCCAGTTACGACTCAAGTATATTTGATAAATTTTCAAACTCGATTTTCTCGAGAACGGGGGCAGACTCTAACAGACAAATTTTATTCTTTCTTTTCGACACATTTTTATATGTAGAATCACCTTTTGGTTAGTTGACTACGAGTTATTCGACTCGATTCTGTATAAGTTCCATGAGGCAACGTGTTTATATTACTTCTTCTTATTTACTGAAATTTTACACGATAACAAATATTAATTTCAAAGTACGAAACGAATCACATTCTATTCAGTTGTAACACCATATTACGGGACACCCTGTATATGCACAGAGATATCGATATGAAACAGTAGTTCAAGTGCAGCTTATATCAAAATTTTTCAGTTATAAATAGATTTGTTGTTGGATCAATTACAAGGATTGTAAATAATGCTACTCAGAATAACAAACAATTTCAATTTCTTAATATGGACTCAATTTGCATCGATATTAGGAAAAAAAGCGTAACGTAGGAAATCAAATGTTACGTTATTATATAAGTGTACGAGTGAAAATATTTGATAGACACATGTAAGTGGAAAATAAGAGAGTAACGATAAGTTATTCTGTCACATTCGACTGAACTAATCGAACAATTTCACTTTCTAAAGTTTGCTTCGCAATTTGAAATTCAATTATAAAGTTAATGGCATAATTTCATACTGCGTTATTATTAGTCACCGCTCATAAGCAACGTTGCAATTCCTACCAACGTATGAGCACATTTTTTCCTGAGAATGGCGCAAGTCCAATTTTTGAAAAAAAAAAATAAATAAATAAATAAATTAAGACTAGTTCCACATTTATGATAACAAAGTCAGTGCTATAAATTCCTTCGAAGAGGAATTCAAATTCATTTTAATTATTATTCTTTCTGCAAAAGAGATATAGATTTCAAAGCGGCCTACTTCAATTAAAATGTTAAAATTTGAAATTGGCATTGTTCGTGTTTCTTAAAGTTCGAATTATCATCGAAAGTGGTATAAATTTAACAATTTTATTAATTATCGTTACACAGTGAAATTTTCACGTGTTTTTTGAAAACGTCTGTTAAATTAAATATTTTCTTAGTTAATTCAAACGCAAACCTTCAAATACCTCGATTATCTGAGACTTTCTTGCGCCACTTTCGAGAAAGACAGCCCACGTACTGTACTAATCATAATGTAGCATATAAAAACAAATGCCAGCCGTTTCCTCTGTACTCCAAAGAAGAGTACGTGTTACGTGAAAACATCTGCAGTTTGCAAAACAAACGGCGAATCCTGGCGGTCGGATTTACGCGGAATTATTACGTGCATTATATACGTGCAGAAGGTTCGCGCGTCAATGATACGTATTTCGAGCCCTCGCGTGGACGGCCTCGCATTGTCGTCGGCGGTGACAATGGGGAACAAAGTAAACGGGCTCGTTCACCGCGACCGTTATTCATTGTTATGCGCCGTGACGTGGACCACAGCCACGTTTAGCCTCGTTAAGAACAATTAAAAGTAACCGACGAACCGAGTATTGCTTAATTGCCGCCCGCGAACGCCCCCCTCCCCCCTTCCAGAGACTTTCATCTCACGAAGTCGGAGTCAAATTAAGAAGTTCCGCACGCACGATAACTTCTTAATTTAGCACAATTTAGGACGAAGGATCGTTGTGTATTTCATTGGGACGAATAAAGTGAAGCTAAATTTATCACGACGGTGATTATTACGACAACGCTCTCGTCAACGTTCCTCTCTCCCTGTTTCTTCCTTTGTGAACCGCCTAGCAAGTTTGGTCTTTGGCCCTTTTCTTCTTCCTTTCTGCAAAAGCGACGCAAGTCTTCACCGACTGTGAGAGATACAATGCCGACCGTTAGCCGGATTTTCGCGAAATTTGCAGGATTCCCACGAGACTCTCAAGAAACTTATTCTTCTTCGCCGTTCCCTTTCTGCGACGATTCGGTCGTTTCGGTAACGAGGACTTGGCGTGTTATGCAAATCGGTGGACTTTGTGGGCAACGTACAAGACAACGCGATCGTTCGAAACGAGAATCAAGGCGGAAAGAAAAGAGGAGCATTGTCGATTGTCGAGCAGAGCAAAGTCTGAAAATCCGAGTTCTGGGGGAAGCCGTCCGAGTTTGAAAAGACGCAGCTGAACAAGCACGCAAATGCATCGATCCTTTGAGCGTGGAAATCCGTGTCCTCCTCGTCTACGAGGAACCGCATCCAGCTTTTTCAACTATCGACGCAACACGTGTGCGCGATTCAGCTCGGCTCGTTAATATCGCTGGCCGAAGAAATCAGCGATGGTAGCGATTAACGAGTCACGTTTTCTCAAACGGTGTTTGAGCTTTCATCTTTAAATGGCGTTCTCGATAAATCAGCACCTTGAAACCGCCCGTTTCTCGCCCGAGCAACGGATCCGCTATCTCCTCCAGCGTGCACGTTCTCCGTCGAGATTCCTCGACGCGTTGGCCGATATGTTTGATGGAATTGAAGACAAAGGGAGATGAAAAGATGGAAAACACGGAATAGGAGAGATTTTTCAACGTTGTTGCAGCTCAACCACCTCGAATTATCTTGATACTTCGGCGACGCGAGAAGAATCTTTTATCGATGGAAGTTATTCAGTACAGAGGAATTTCGAAGATTTCACCTCCACCTTTCTAAATGGGATGATTAAATATTTTCATTCGTTGATCGATAAAAAAAGTACTAACCTATGTATGTGTTGTGTACTCACAAATTTCTTAAAAACCACAGTTGGCATCTATAATTCATTTGTATCGAGTACTTGGCAATGACTATTAACAATTTGACAATATCCTCAAGTTCTAATAAAATATAGCTGAATTTCTCTGTGTACTGCTAGCGGGTTTTATAGCGTAATAAAAAAAAGAACTGTTTAGAAGACAGGGATATTTTAATTTTAATTCTGTACAATTTAAGGCAGCTTCATAATCATCCTTGTCCTTTGTGCATAGATTTTACAAAATTAATGTTAAAATATCTCAATATCTAAGCTAATAATCCTCTGAAATTGATATGTCATTTTTGTATCGATTAATTGACGAAAAAAAAACATGTTATTCCATTTAAAAAAAAATGGGGGTGATCTTTAAATTATGGTTCCTTCTGTAATAAAATTTTTTCACATCTCTAAAAACAACGGTAAACTTAGCTGGAACATAGCTCGTATAATTGGCAAGATTTTTATTTATTGTTACGTTGAGTTTACAAGTTCTCTTTCCGCTAGTATTTCTCTGTAAATATTCCAACTATATATTCATAAATAGAAGACGAGAAGTTAAAAATCTTTCCTTTTTCACCGCAGTATAATTCCCTCCGCTAATCCACGTCCCTCGGGAGACGTCTTTATCGCGTAGTAAATAATTTTCCGTGGTCATTCTACGTGACCGCGTGGCTGTAAATACGTCGTAACCCGGATACCTAATATCGAAAATTCTCGAACGTCGTGGCGCACGATGGTTCGCATTAACCGGTCACGATTCTTAATCTTTTAGCCGCGTTAGCGTCTTTAGTTGCGACATAAGTTGCCGTGACGCACGTGTGGGTGCGCGTCTACTCGTGTAGGGAGGTTCGTAAGCCTCGAAGGGTAAACCGCGTTTACGGCCGAGCAACAAAATGGCGAAGTTTACTCGCTTGCTTAGTTGGGGGGGGAGGGGGGGGGGGAGGATTACAACGCGCGATAAAAATACAAAGATGGATGAAGATACTGCAAGCGTTGGCTAATTGTATTTCCTAGAAAAAGCAAGAGGACGATCGTAGTTCGCGTGATTTTCATTTTCCTTATTTTTACTACAATTTATTCCGTGTCTTGCGTAAAGAAAGATTTTTTGTAGAATCGTTAAATACTGGTCTTTAAATAAATCTTTAAAAATGGCGCAAGAGGTTCGTTAAAATAGCATCTTCCCAATAAGAAGAAGGGAAAAATCTCTCTTGAATAATTCTTTTTATTAGTAGTAAACGTTTGAACCTCCCTCGGGGGAAGGATTAGTGGCGGCCGTAAAGTGGCAAAGATACGGCGAATGTTGTTAATCCAAACTGAATAGCCGCGAAGAAGTTGATTTATAATCGACCGGAGTTATAATACCTCCAACAAGTACATAGATTTCTGCCGTGTATCGACGTACGACGATAATTAATTACAGGATTACATTTATCTTACAAATATCTCGAGTAAATTAAAAATGGTTAAACAAGAAAGGAACAGTTGACATTCATCAAAGAACTAGTTCTTATCGACCAGTTTAACACAGTAGTACGCGCGAAGAACACTAAGAAAATTGTAACAAACTTCCCAATTTTCCCTTTTCTCCATTCTTGTCTCCTTTAACGATAATTGCGAGTATGAACATGAATGGAGCCATGATCGTGCGTACGTGTACGTAAGCAAGTTAATATCAAATAAAAGACCAAAGGTGTTGCTTCGTTCAACCATTGAAAAAGCCCCATCGAGGGAGACTGCCGTGTCCACTTGGGCATGATGCCTACAAACATGGGGGATGCAGCCCTAAAGTTAGCGGACTAAAAGCATCCTCTAAGTGACTACTTACTTACTTACTTACTTCACGATGGTGGTGGCTATTATTTTTTGCCCCCCAAATGTTGCAAGTTAACCCCGTGCTCCTTCGCCCCCTTTCAGAGTGCGCGCAAGAAGTGGAGGGCACGTCCCGTTGGCAGACGCGCACGAGCGAGGCCAAGCTCGCCTACGTTCACGGTTATGCCTTATTTATGAGCGCGCCGATGCCTCTGTTCGCTTCCGAGCGCGGACAAAAGACGAAAGAAATATGCACCGCGTGGAAAGCGGAATTCCAATCGCCATTCGTGGCGGACACGCGTCGCCGTGGAGGAGTTGCACGGGCACAAGTGTTTCGCTACGTACGATTTTTGCCTAATGTGAAGATTCCTCGTCCTAATCTGCCACGAAGATTGAGATAAGCAGAGTGCTGGTTAAGTCAAATATTACGATACGTTACAGCGTAATGTTTTCCCTTCCCAATTGTTCATTTTTCCAACACACGGGACAAAACTTTAAAGTGACAATTTTTGTTTCAAGTTTCAATTGTAAAAGCTTTATAAAAGCGCGGATGTTAAACGCCTAAACAAAGATTTTTTTCACGCGCGTACACGCGTTACATTTATTTTGCAGCAACGGTTTTCGAATAACGCCCGCGATTACAACAATAAATCACGCGCAAGAACAAGAACAACGTTACAACATTACATGGTCTGAGACCAAGGTACTATGAAGAGAAAGGAACTTTCTTGGCTCGTTTGGGAATAAAATAAAATAAAATAAAATAGAACAACGGAAAATAAAGTAGCGCAAGATGGAAAGGAGGAGGAGGAAATTGGAGAAAGAAAGAAGAAAGAAGGAAACGAACACCTTCGATTGAGGGGAAGTAATTTACGACGACTCGCAGACCGCTCCCTTTTCTTCTTTCCAAACCCGCAATCTCCCTGAAGCTGCGTTTACAAACGCACATTTACACGCACACGCGCACACACACACATGCACGCAAACACAGACAAAGACGGGGCAAGTAATATCCATGCAACGAGTTTTGCAAATCGGCGGTCATTGCAAAATCATCGTTAAACAACAAGGCGAGATTGTTGAAGCATTATTGCATACTTAACAGGGTAGCATGTTAACAATAGGTTTTTTGCAAAAGTGTACAGAGCGGGCGCTCCTCGCTTCCTGCTCGCCTGGTAACATTAATTTATTGGCCGGCTTTTAAAGCATAGCCGCGCACCCTCGCGCAACTTACAGCCACGCAGATGCAAAAATTCTTTTTGCAATGAGCGCACAATGCCGGCGAAAGTATCGGGTTCAGGGGCACGCCACTAGTTGTCCTCTCCTCCCTCTGCTGCCTTTTCTTCTCCACTTTTAAAGATTTGCTTGCGCTTCTCGTAGGGATCCACTGGGACGAGTATAAACGAACGATTGCAAAATGCAATGTAATGCAATTTGAATCAGGGTACCTTTGACTTTCTGTTCTCGTTAATTTGTGGATTTTTATAATGTTAATAATTAATCATTTAGTGTTTCTTTTTCTTTTTTTTTTTTTTTTCATTTAAACGCGTTGGAAATTACAACCAGAACACGAAGAGAGAATCTCTTCTTCTTTCAAGTTCTTTTGCTTTTGTATTAATTATAATTCCTTTGTGTTTCTCAATTTACATTACCTGAACGTTCTCTCTCGAGTTTTATATTCAATATCCTCGGATAATCAACATCGATAGCAACTGTGCAAGTACAATTGTGCAATCGCGTATAATTGTTACACGACGGGTAACATAATTATCACGTTACACGTTTATTAATTGCACGACGATGACCGGGGACAGTCGCGCGGTTGAATAGCCGCGTGACGCGTTAAATTCACCGAGACGAAATCATTGAACTCGAGTGAGTTTCGTTAGCCGAAATCGATGACCAGTCGCCGTGCACGTGGCTGCCGGCCACGCTGCTGCGCCGGTGTGGAACGGCGCGTAAATCGACCACGCGTACGACGTACACCCGCGTGTCTCTCACCTCGCCCAGCCTCTCCGCACCCGCGTACTTACGCGTGTGTCGCTCGCGAGGTCACGTGGCCCGCGACGCGAGGCGACGCAACAAAGCGACTCCGACACACGGTACGCGGGCTCGCCTGCTCCTCGAGCCGATGTTCCCCTGATACACGAGCGATCAAGACGTTTGCGCAAATCGCGTGCCGCGACGCCCGCTGCGCGTACGTACGCGTTCCTTCGTCGCGCCTGTCCTCTGCTCTTCCCCTTCGATCGCCTCGATGCCGACCACTTCGGCCCTCCTACTATAGCGTGATGCGATGGTCTATTTAAGCGAGGTTTTCCGAATTGCAAGGAAAAAAATATTCTTTTTTGCCCAACGTAGCATGAAACGGTGTCGGATGGCCAATAACTGGTAAGGATATTTTTTTGCCAAAGTCAGTCAGAAAGTAAGTTTCACTTCTGTTTAAACATAACGAGTTACTTAATTAATATTATATTACATAACAATCCTTGGCCAAAACGTGACAATCGACAAATCGTTGCCTTCCAACAAATGTAAACAAAGACGTTTGTTATTTGTTACATCGCGATAATCTCTTTTAGTTGCTTGAAATCTCGATCAGTGTTTTTGTAATTTAATGAACTACTCAACGCATAGGATCGATAGGATACTCATTTCACGGTAAAAGTGACTAGTGTCTGAGGGGAAACAGTAGAGAAGCGTGTGTCTACGTGCTGTGACGCACGATTCCGCCTGCATGCGGGGTCTGGCGGAAAATTTCGAACGGATGGACGAATATTCGTCGAACGATTTCTTTCGTCCGGGTGATGAGTGATTTGGCGCAAAATGAGGGAGCACCTCGGTCAGTGCCTCCGTGGTACGTCGTCACTGTTTTACAATAATTTACGAACTCATTATTCCTCCATTATTATCCCGTACACGTCCGTCGTGACGTTCTGCTCTCTTATGCAAAATTCGATCACGATGGAGAATAGTTCAGTCTTAGTTAACCCCCCGGAGTTGGAGAACCTTGGGGTATTGGAACGTGTAAATTTAAACTCGGTAAAGGCGACGGGCAGAAGAGAGTGTAAAAAGGGAGAAGAGCACGACGCGAATCCATAATTTCCGTTCAGTTATGTCGTTTTAGAAAGAATTGAAAGAATTTAGAAAGCTGATGTCGTGGAAATGTATCAGAAGCCACTGGCTTCTTCGTCGAAGATCACGCAAAGAACGAGGGATATTTATCCAAGCTCATCGAAGCCCAAAGCTTCTGGATGACTTGGTGACTGCACTTTAAATTTCCCGTGAAATGAGAAATATTCCATAATTGACACACACACACACACGCGCGCGCGCGCGTCGGCACAAAAACACCATCTTCAATTTTCTGCATTTAAACTCCATCTTCGCGATCGACCGCCATCTTGTTCCAAAAATTTCGTCGAACGAAAGTCCGCTCTGGAAAAGATTGTAGAACGTAAATAATTCCACGGAAAACGAGATTCATTCAAATTTGTGGGAAAGATCGTACAATCCGTCGTTTCCAGAAAGCAACAAAAGTTGGAAATTGTTCGCTTGAAAATTTATCATTCCGTCCTCGAGTTTGAGCATTCGGAACGAGTTGTACGAGCTCGATGGACAGCGCAATCCGTTACGTTCAGATTCTTGCACATTTCAAACGGTGAAAATCGTGCGAGCGAGGAAAGTTGATGACGAATAAAGGCAAATATCTCGCGTTGTCGAGATCGAGACCCACGGTCCATTAATTCCAGTATTTGCGTCCACGAAAAATTCTCTTTTATTCTGCGACAACATTTTTTTTACAAGTCGAGCAAAGTTGACTGACTGATGCAGATGCAGTTCAACTGTACTATAGTAAAATACTGTACTACAGTAAACATTAGTATAGTAAACTATATTGATAGTTTATAAATATTATTAATGTAGTAAACTATTCTCATTACCACAAAAATGTATGTCAACGTCTTGACAAAGGTATTTTCAGAACGCGTCAATCCCATTAAAAGTTACTATCCGATTATCATTTTTCCTTGGTGAGTAATGGCCACTTATCGACATGGTGGCTTGGCACACATTTTTCTCCAAAGTCATCAACCTCGATCAACACACGCGTCACACGGCTGTTCTATTATTACGAAAGCGCGATTAAACGTTTAATTTTAATAGTTTGAATAATTCTTCTGCCAACCTATCATCGCTCCCCCGAAGGAAACTTATCGTCGGTGGATAATCCTCGCGTAGATATACTTGACATAATTGCATCGCTAACAGCAGGTAAACGCGTATGGCGAATGCCGTCGCTTTCTAATACGGACGCGGGTTTTACTTTTCTTTTCGTTAGCACGTGACTCGTCACGTTCACTCGTTCCACTAATTCGCGCGCGTAATTACCATTTAAACAGCACGTACGTACACATTTTGCTCGCTGAGAGAGTCAACGAGAGCACGAAAGAGCGCGGTGATGATCGGCACCTTTCTTTACGGCTTGTATCGAGACATGCTTTACAACGTCACGACAGGCTACAATACTATTATACGTATATACAGGATCTCTGTCTTCTGTTCTATACTGCCTTCGTGTATATTACATGCTAACAAAGATTTGTAATCTTCTCGCTTAAAATTGTACGTAACGTTAAACACGTTAGGCGAGCTTTCTCTACACATGAAATAATTCGAGGGTCGTCTTGTTTAAATTGTTTTGTTTAAATCTATAAACATTAATCTCAGAAAGAGTTGGATTAAACGTTAAGAGTTAGTGCAGTGTCTATACACACACACACGCACACACAAAACTATAAAAATTAATCTTGGAAAGAGTTGGGTAAAACCAAGAGATTTAGTGCAGTGTGATATCTAAGATATCGAAGCAAATCGGAAAATTCTAGTTCCAGTCTAGATGTTAATTTCAAAATCATGCCTTTGTAGTCGCCATTTCTTTTCTAATCTGCACCACCTAATAACCATTACGTATGTGATTGCGTGAAAATCCCGGCGGTGCAGAGGAACTCGGGGCACTCGGAGGGTGGCAAACCGCCACGTCCGCCGGTGTCACTGGCATCGGGTATACCTGCGGGGCACCCGACGTGCGCGCAAGCGGCGTGCCGGACAACTCAAAGAGAGCAGAAAGGGTGTATCCAAAGGACGTCAGCTGTACGTCGACGTCTGGCGCAGACGTAATACCACGCGTGTATCCGGAGAACAGAAAGCACGTGGCATGTGCGCAAAGTATCACAACTTTCGCGACATGCGCTATATGCCTTCAGCGAAGGAAATACGCATACACGTGCCTCTCTCTCTCTCTCTCTCTCTCTCTCTCTCTTTCTACTTATCTATCTCTCTTTTTGTTTGTATCTTTCCCTTTTCTTCTTTCCACATTTGCTCGTTGCTCGAACGCGAAGCAGAATCCACGGTGACCGCGAAAACCGCGGGAAACGCTTATCGTTCGTTACGCATTGTGCGTGGAATGTGCCACCGCGTAATGACGGGACCGCGAGCAGTATATATCATACACATGCACGTTGAATAAATTTTGTCCGTATCTTCCATAAATTGGATTTTTGAAAAAAAAAAACTATTTGTACGCGCGTGCGAAATTTATGGAAACTGTTAAGTAATTTAAAAATTACAGCGTAAAATTGATTATTAAATTGTAAGGAAATAATATTTTTTCCTTTTTTTTTTTTCTTTGAAAAATCAATAATTCTATTATTCGACTTAATCAATACCAATAGCAAGGAAATGATGCAAAAAGAACTAGTCGAGTCTGACAAAAGTCTCGAAATATTCTAAAATATCTCATTTTATTTTAAAATTCTAAAATGTCCTATTTTCCACAAAAGATTTAACTCAAGTAACAAATTGTGATTGCCTTATACGTACTCGCCGTTGCGCAAAAGATTGCCATTTCTATATACCGCTGCACAACAGAGAACAACTGTTTTCGAATCCCTTCATAAGTCGCAGCTTATGTAACTTTACGTACGTACACTTCGAGATAATATATTTTTATCGGTTCGTGTCTACGAGCTGATCGCCAGTTTCGTAATACTACGAAATCAAACTCGAATGTCGCCACTGTTCTCCGTAATTGTTTCCTGGTAAAAAAGAGCGGAGGAGAAACGTTCGATCTACGTTCTCTGTGTCAAATGGTAATGCAGATAATGGAGCGATCCCGCCGGGAGTTAATTATGACTGCGAAGTCGGGCTGCAGAGCAACGTAATTTGAAATATTCCTTGTAAAAGCGAGTAGTGCCCGCGATAGGGACATTGTTTCTCTTCCGTCTCCCTCTCTCTTCTCCTTTCGCTCGCTGGCAATTATTAATAATTGCCGGCGTAATATAATTATTTTTTTTTTTTACGGCGTCGTTAAAAGGAGGCACGGTCGATAGACGGAAGTGATCTCGGAACTTTCAACGTTTCTTTCGAACGATCAATTAAGCGCGATGCAAAAATACGATAGAGATAATCGAGGTGTTCTTGCAGCAGCAAGAAATATATCGAGATTAACGTCGGTGGATTTTGGATTTCAAAAGCAGAAACTTCTTATAAAAGGAAAACTTTTTGGGATAATATTTGAAGATGATGTAATTATTTTTAAAATGATGTTTTCTGTAATTTTAGAATAATTTAGACTGTTACACACACTGTAGATTTTCTATTAAAGATTAAAATCGTTTTATCCCGTTGCAACTGATTAGTTTAATTCCGCAACAATTTCTCATTGAGGAGGAGCTGTTACATCGATATACCTTCTCTTCTCGCGAAGAGTATAAAATAAGATGATTATAGCTTAGCACGTCGCTCGTTGCAAGACCGTTTCTCATACATTTAATCAAAAGATCTAATTGCGGTCTATTTTTAAACACGCGTATTTGATAATGAAGCATTCAAATATTCTTGCTCGCGAGCTAATTAATATCGCAACGACCAACCGACTGCGTTTATAAAAAGAATTTTACAATGTTTCAACGTTTTATGTTTTTTTTTTTCCAGAAATAACAAATAAAGTAAACAGGATTATTTTAATACGCCGTTATATTGCACGATCGATATCTCCTTCGTGAAACAAAACTTTTTGTTTCACCGAGAGTTTTACAAAGTAACTATCCATCTTGAACTTGATACTTTTCTTTCATTTTCTTAACGCTAGACTCGCAAATATCTCTCGAGTTCACCCGTAAATATCAGATTGCGTGCACTTCGTCCTCGGTCTAATCCGCGATTCGACTCTTGAAGAAGAAAGTACGTATTCATACTCGTGTACCGGATAATCCTTGCAGGTAGCAAAACATTAATAAAAACCAAACGCTCGATCTTGGGGAGATCGTGCTGTTCGTAGGCGAGGAGCGATAAAATTCATTGAAACAGCGGCTCGCTATCAGAACAAATTACTTAATTAATATCTCCCGTGGCCGACAGAAGGTAAAGTAGTACGCAAGAAGTACCAACGTCGGGAGATTACGTCTATTTCGCGCTTTTCCCCGCTCCGTGCCGTTATATAGCATCGTAATAAATTCTGTCGCGGTGAACACGTTCTCAAGCAAGAAGAACCCCGATAACGAGTCTTAACATTGGAACATTAACATAGGAGATGACTCGTTTCGACCCGTAAAAAATATTTAAGAAAATGACGAAACGACGCCGACGTTAATATCCCGTCAGTTCACGAATAATCGTGACCACCATCTATATTTAACGCGAGTCAACAAAGTAAACACGATTATGACCATCCTGCTAAGATACATGCGTTCGGATTGCATAGAATTAGTTACGAATATTTCTCGCAGCGTACGTTTTTTACTTATCGTCAAATAACACACACATAAATCAATGACATCGTATAGTAATTGCCACCTGAGCGGACTACGACCAGGTAAATACACGATAGAAGTATATTTTTCTTCGTGGTCCAAATGGACGGTCATTTTCTTTCATTGCATCACCTGGTGCCAACTACGAAAACTATGTTTTGTAAAATTTACAATATACCTATATATATATAATATATATATATATATATATTGTATTGTGTTGTATTATGAAACAAATAAACAATTAATTTAAAAAATTAAGTAACTCATTATGTTTAAATATGTTGAAACTTACTTTCTGTCTTTCGTAACTTCTCTTATATGCACTGATCAATGCATCAAAATCACACACGCGATGTTCCAAACATTCATCATACGTACATGCGAGAAGAAAGTACAAAGGTGAGAAAACGAAATACAAAGGGCAAGAAGTAATAGCAATGCCATAAACGGTTGTCGCGACGCCGTGAAACAAACGGGGCGGTAGGGAAAGGACACAAATTTCTGTTGAGAGAGAGTTGGTCGGAGACACCGACCCGAGGTCGCGCGTAAATCAAAGTCAGGGGCCATTAAATTCTAGAGTTACGATAACACGTAGGACTTTTTCCTCGCCTAGCCGCGCGCAATGCGTCTCCATTGTTACGAACAAGCAAGACAATGGACAGATATTACGAGGCAGAAGCGGGAAGTACAGAAGTGGAAGAAGAGGAGGAGAGGGACCTGGAGAACTCGAGTTCCACGGCATCTCGCCGCGATGGCCCGCGGCTGTCCATTAGATCGAACGTGCATGATAGAGCCGGACCACGCGATTGTCGTGTCAATTTTCTGCAAAAAATGATAAATCGCTACGAACTGCAAAAACTACGAAATGTTCGTAGACATTGGGATCGTCCTCTGTCGATCTCTGTTGGATTTTTCTTTTATCATTGAAAATGATTTTAGTGGGGGTAAACCCAGAAAATCGGGCCTCTTCAGGTGCAACACTGATGCAACGAAAATTAGCGATTGGTTGATTTGGGTCACGTGATTCACGAGGGGCGTGGCGTAGACCTCAAGTAGAATGGCGTTGTCGTATCGATAAAATTTTATGGCAAAAAAGTCGTCTTCATTTCCTAGTCAGAGCCAGTTGCTTCTGGGCCTTTCAGTGAGACGAATCGTACTGGGATATAAGTCGCAGTTAAAGTCTCATCGTATTATGTCCATCAAACATTGGAATATTCTCTTCAGATGATTTCTGCTGGATTTTGTTGATTGAAAAATTAATAAAAATTAAACGCCCCCTTTGGAGGGGACGAAAAAAGGTCAGTGCAAAAATTGAATACGAACGCAAAAGAATAAACCAGTGAGAGAAAAAGCAGCGGGACTAAATGGAGAATGGTATAGTACAGGTTGCACAAGTTCGACGTTCATGGTCGATTAAAAGTGGCAAATAAAGTTTAAGGATTCGCAGAAGGGGCGCCAGGAAAGTCGATAAGAAATAATGGAATCTCTCTCTCTGTCTCTCTCTCTCTCTCGATCGTGTTGAGGCTAGACGCCAACACACACGTGTCGAATCTGTAATTGAGTCGGCGAAGCGGCCGGTGGGGCTGGTCGTACACCTTTTTACGCGTTTCCACCTATGCTTTCGCAGTATGCTTTCGCGCTTCTTGCAATAGTCTCGTAATACGGCGTATATCAACTTTTCATCCCGGTTGAACGTTATTAGAATTCTATTATCACACGATTTTCCAGCTTTCTTATTCGGTGAAGCGCAGTGCGATTCGATGAAACAGCGAACAATTTCTTTACTTACGATTTTCCAACGAAGGAAGAATCAATAATAATTCTCTTGTCACCAATTTTTCTTTTATCACATTTAAGTAGAAGCAGTAAAGAGAAACTTCATATTTTGGTAATTTGTACGTACATCCCATAAGTGCCCTGCAATAAAAAATAGAAACAAAAATATAATAAAAACTGTCTAAGAAAGAAAAAAATCTCAAAAATATTATCACGTATATATATATATATATATATATACATGAAATAAGTATTATTGGTACAGGTATTACAACAGGAGTGTACTAATTGTTTTGTTCAGTATGATAGTACTTGAAGTGGTCGATGCATAAAACTACTTTGCAGTTATCACACTGATAAATTCTTTCTCTTCTTTTCTTTTGAGAAAATAAGACAGAATAATACGTTTATTTTTGAGAAAATAAACGTACGACAGAACGCTTTTAAGCTCTTTTCGATAAAGTTGTTTCTGTCACTGTTGAAAAATGTTGTCCAGTGAGTCTTGATGGCAATAATGGTTTTGTATTTTGTAACTTTTCGCGTTTTCTTTGGTATTTTCAGCTTTTTTTATATTATCTTCGATAATTTCTTTAGCTAATTATTGTCTGAAATTGTGAAATGCTCTGTTTTTGTTTTTTAGATAGTCTTAAAAATAATATAACTGTTCAGATCAGAAATATAAATGTTTTGGTAATTATAATCACGAAATTTGAGCGTATATATATATATATATATGATGATGCAAATTAAGCATCGGCAAGTTAAGCTTCGTTCAGATCAGTTAAATTATTTGAATTCGTAAAACTAATCGTCTACTCGACTCGAAATGTCTTTCAAAATGTCCATTAAAATTAGAAACAACTGCTTGTGGATGAATTAGATACAGTTATTGGAGAATTATAACTGTTTGTTTGCTGCTCAGCAAAATATAACAATGAAGAAGATGATCTGAAATTTATGACCGATAATATGTATGATATGCCTATGCTGTTTCTGAGCGATCGTGCACGTACCAGCTTGATAGTAGGGGTATAGATGGAAATTTAACCGTTTCTATAGGGTGTATTACAATGTTTCGCAATAGTAGATAATAACATTTTATGAGGTGGGAAGGCTGGCTAATTTTTAAGTACATAATCTTTTCTTCTTCGTTTATTTATCAGAGTATATCGTTAACAAAATCATGTATATCATGTAGTTAGCAGTTGTTGTGAATAAAGGTAAAACAATTCGTTTCTATTTAGTGGGTATAATTCTTTTTACTAAAACGAGATCAACGTATGGACTCATTGATCATTCTCCTTTTGAATATACGTCCATCTTCCAACTATTTATCAGCAAAAATCCATCTTTGCTGATCTTGAGAGTAATTCTCTCCTCTGAATTTTTGCTTCAACGATGGTATCAAAAGAATGGTATCTTCGATTTCAAGAGCAACAATAAATAGTAATAATAATTATTGTATTGCATTGGATAACTATTTAATGCATTTCGTATAGTGTTAATATTTGCTCCGTTTATTTCCTCTAACGACATACAGAGAAATCTGCGCGAGCATTAAGCTTGACTTTGCGTCAAAGGTATTTCAAGTGGATGGTACCGAGGAGGAATCGATGTATTGGATACGTGACTTTGTAAACTCTCTCCGCTTTAAACAGTAATAATACAACTCTGATGTCGAAGCAACAAGGCCGTACTTTGTGATCGAGATAAATCGATACAAACGGACAGCTTGACAACAGCATTGAAGACGAAAGCTCGTTTTGAGAAAATCGTTAATTTTATAAAGTAAGTACGTAAAATAGTGATCTTTTTTTTCTCCGAAAAATTTCCAAAATAATCGAGGAAAATAATTTTCTTTGTCAACTAGAACTATCGGCGATTGAAATTTCCATCAGAGATGTCAAAGTAAGAAAACAACTGCACGATTTGTGAAGCAACTGTTCTGGCTAGGAAATGAAGACGATGTTTTTGCCATAAAATTTTATCGATACGCAAACATTTGAATCGGTAGAAAACAAATTGCAGGCGCGATCGCTCAGTACCAGATAACGCCACTCCCACTCGAGGTCTACCCCACGCCCCCTCGCGAATCACGTGACCCAAATCAACCAATCGCTAATTTTCGTTGCATCAGCGTTGCACCTGAAGAGGCCCGATTTTCGTCACATGTAAAATATCCAACAGTCATTTTAATCATTTTCTTTTAAAGTAATTCTAACATTAATATCGCGGCATGATAAGAAAAGAAAATTATTAAATTTCGCATTGGAGTTGTTCTACTTACTAAAATAGTAGAGAGACACGAAAAACACGACCTCTTTATCTTTCAATGTTTTCAAAGTTGAAAATTTTCGAACACCTTAAAGATACGTAAGTACGACATTACTAAAATTATCCAAATTCGCGTCGTCATGTAATTTATTAACACTTAATCAGAATAATATTGTACCTTTATTTGCGTTAAAGAGTTTTGACGTTCACGTTGAAGCAGTTAAATTCGTTCTGTTAACTGGAAACCAACGCCCCTCCCGTATTTTTGTAGCGCGTCTTATGTTCCATCATGTATGCACGTATTATACATTCCGCTCTAGTTGTCACTCATTCTCCTATCCATTTGCATCCGTGTATGTATTATTTCACATTCAATGAAATTGATTTAACGTTAATTCGTCAGAGTGTATCCTCAAGTTATACGGCTTGTGTGCAAGCACACACACGATACGATCGATCGTAGTGGAAACAGAGTAGTCACTCGTTTCCACGAGTGAAACGTTGTGAAATTTAGGTCGATATTAAGTTAATATTCTTTCAACGATCGTTCCGCTCTAATTTTTGCTCGCATTCCGCCGATCGCGTCGAAATATCAGTTCATTTCTCAACGTTCTCAACAGGGAATTTCTCAAATTTCTCTCCTGCCTTTTTCAATGGCAAATCGCAGTCTGAGGCAGATAATCGTCGCCGCGTGTTAACACGTCAGTCTTGAACGATACATTTCGCGTGGCAAATGTATCATTACGTTTCCGTTGACGTAATTAGCACAAAGCAAGGGAGGGCTCGTAATGATCGAGCTGTTGGCTTCAGAGTCATCGAGTAAAACGTTATTAAGTTCATCACTGTTCGCCTGGTCGTTTTTAAGAATTCAAAGTTAAAGTTGATCGGGGGCATTCAACTGTGTTTTGCTTGAGCAAACTTCACCGTTCGCACTAGCGAACTCATATCAGTCCAATTAGAATGCCCAAGTTTCTTTCGCTTCTTCGTAAGGTTGAAATCGGTCGAAATAACTCGATCGTACTCAATTGCACGATGCGATATTAATCGTAATATCGTTGTTATAATTATTACAATCACAATGACAATTATAACATAATTATAACATTATAACATTATAATATGATATCTGAACAGATGTCTAGAGCGAAAACTATAACAACGTTGTAAGAAGAGCGAAAGAATTTCAGAAGAAGGAATTTCTCAAGACAGTCAATTGACACTCGACAATTCACACAAACTTCTTAGACTTCTTATTGGTTCTTACGAAAGTTTAAAAGATGGCAGAAGATATATGATTATTATTTTAAAGAGATTGGAACTACGCGCCATTGACTCTTACGTTAGATATTTGCTCTAGCAAACCTGCGATGCACATTAATGATTGTTTTAAATTTAAACAGTATCACACGTTGGAAAGATACAACTGTACAGAATTTCGCGTTAAATGCCATTTGAATGATGTCATTTGATTTGACGCTGGTAATAAATTGCCGGTAGATGATACGAAAAAAGTTTGTCGAGGGCCGCCCGTATACTTTTGCTTCCATCGCTGTACGATTCGACTCAACAACAGACATTTCGCACGCGTTTCTCGTCACATCCCTCGCTCGTGTTCTATAACGAGAGAGAAATTTGACGAGATACGATTTAGGTTGGCCGGCACCCATTAGGCAACCACGGTGTGTTCCCCCTTGGACGAAAAGTACAGTGTCAAGTAGCGGTACGCGGCTGGCTGAATGTGTGTTTAACCCAGATCGTTGCGCTAGGCGTTCTCGATAAAATCACGAACATCGGTAATGATAGATACCGGCGCGCTGCCGAATGACCGCTCCTTTTTAAAAGTAATCGACCGTTCCTCGAGGTTGGCACGAGGATGTGAAACCTCGCTCGCCCTCGTTCGTCCCGTTCCCTCTCGTCTCCTCTCGCCGCTCGTACATGCGTGTGTATCTCAAACGAAATCGTTGCCGCGCGTGGCGCGATCGTTTCGTCTATCGACCGAGCAAATCGAACTCGAGAAAGCGTGACAAACCGAGAGATAATTATTAAATTTGCCGGCATTAACGACGTTGACGAGTACGCACTTGGTTTGCTCGGGAGACACGCGCGATCTGTCTTTTAGTTTTTTTGCGCGATAAAACGATCGAGAATCTTTCGAAATTCTGAGTGAGAGAGAGAGGAAAATTGATGATGCGTGGTTAATGATTAGTCTCGCGTTGCAAGGAACATTTTGCGCGAACGGGATTTTATCCGATCGATTGAATTCGTTTATTTGGACGCGAGCTTCTAATTCCACCGAATGAGAAATCGTGGATAGTGAAGAGAAACGAGAACCGTGTTTCATCAAATGCGTGGAAATATAATACAGGGTTTCTTCTCAAAAGTTTCTTCTCATCTGTTCATTTTGACAAGGCAAATCAAAATGTAAGGAAAAGCTAATTTTATTAATTTTGAATTATAAATTTAATTTCAGTGGAAAGTGACTTTTGGCCCGCTCTGTACAAAGATACAGAAAACATTGCTGGTAGTCGTGTCTGCGTTGTATCGAAACTCGTTTGCTAAGTGTCAGACACGATAACAGCGCTCTTGACTTGATAATAAGAAAGCACGGCAATGTTCTCCAGTCGTAGATCGCTATCTATCAAATATCTCATAACCAGTGAAACTTCCATTAACTGAACGATTAGAGAATATTTTAATTGGCCCGACCCGATATATTTATTTTATCACTGAAAGTGACTTTAGCGGGGATAACCCAGAAAATCAGGTCTGAGGTGCAACGCTAATGCAACGAAAATTAACGATTGGTTGATTTGGGTCACGTGATTCGTAAGGGAGCGTGAGGATAGACTTATTTTATGGCAAAAAAAGTCGTCTCCAGTTCCTAGTCAGAACAGTTGCTTCTGGGCCTTTCAGTGAGACGAATCGTACTGGGGTACAAGTCGTGCAGTTTTTCAATTTTCTATCCATTTACAAAGCAGAAGAAGCCGCGTGTCTTTCAAAGTACATCTTTTATACAATCTGGACTGAAGGGTTTGAAAAGGTCATAACTCGGCCATTTGAGGGACGTTGCTTTTCACGCATAATACTGAAAGAAATAATTTAATAAAAACATTTAAAAAACGTGTTTGTAAAAGTTATTTTTGTTTTATATCATTCAGGCTTTCGGTGACCACCCTGTAGTACTGTAAAAATGCCAAAATTTGCTCTGCTTTGTTAAGAACATATTTATACCATTCGTAACAGTAGTTGGATAAGGGAGCGGGGAATTGGAACTCCCACTGATGGCGGAGAGCGTAAGTCGTCGCGCGAGTGCGGCACCGTAAATTTCGAATATCGTGTAAACCGATCGAACAATGCGACACCCGACTATGACGCAAATTGTTATCTCGCCAAGGTATCGATTCTCCACTTTATTCCTTTCCCGTTGTTGGCCATATGTCACGGTGGTATTGTTCCGAAATAGCGACAAAGAGATCGGAAGCTGCGTACCGGTAGCTTTCATTCGCTAAAATGAAATGACGAGAAATTAATCACTCCCCTTTATTGCCATGTTATTGTCGCGTTTGCCAGATTTTAACAGTGTTAACAGAATCTTTCTTGCCGAACTTTTCGGAAAATTAACGTTTTTCCGAAAAGTTGTTAGTATTGTTATAAAATTAGCAATTATTAAAAAAAGTAATTTATTATTAATACTAGTGATTAATATCAACTGTATCAACTCATTCGCATTTTCTTCAAAGCTGAAGAAATCGTACGACGATTCGAAAAATTCCGATTAGGTGAAAAACGATCCACGAGTGACGTAGCAAAGTTTCAGAGAAAAAGAAAAGGATGAAAGAAAAAAGGAATAAAAGAAAAATGTGGGAAAAGATGAAACCGGATACCAAATGGTCGCCAGCGTTGCGAACCGCTCCGCCGTGTCCGATTGCGAGAAGTTGACGCAGTCAGCTTGTCAAGGCGTATCGCTTAAAAGGTCGTGGAGGTACGGAAAGACCCGCGCAGAAGGAAGGTATCCCTTTGTCGTACACCTGTCTTTGCTCGGCTCTGTTCGGCCTATGCAAATATAACACGAGCATATGTGCCCGCATGACACGGCCACCGCTATTAACGCCATGCTCGTGAAGTATTTTCACGTGGTGAAAGATTACCAACGATGGCGATTAATGGGTCAAGTCTTGTGTGGCTGTAGACCAGCATTTTGTGAGTCGAATCTAGGCCAGTAAATAAGATAAGCTTTCATTGTTCAAGCTTGACACTAAACGTGTTCGTGCTGAAATTATTACTGAAAGACATTATTATGAGTCGTTCGTCTTTTTTATACCAAATAACAGTCGTGGGTAACTATATTAAAAATTGGAAACACGTGCAGAATTTTACTCTCGCCAACCAGTGTGATATTTCTTGAAAAACTTGCGTATCACCGCGATAAGAACGTTGAATGATAACAACTAGTCTGCGCGACACCGTGATTCGCCACGTGATGACGTAATGGCTGACAATAAGCAGTGGCTTTCCCCTAAAACCGGAAACTGAACGATTAGTCGGTTTACACAGGTTATTAACTGATATTCCAATAAACCGATTATTAGTGAGAAGTTTGCCCGATCATTCTGAATCTGAACTTACGAAATTGAATCTCTGCATAGTTTGGCACTATTATTTATCATTACCGTGCAGTATATTGTTATTGTCTGTAATGAAGCTTCCAAGAATTTAATTTTGAAATATTTTCAATATGTTGCGAATGAAGATATTTTCAAAATTAACAAACAGCATCTGTTCTCGAAATATTCTTTGTTATGTCTAAAAATGACTCATCTAGTGTTCTGAATTTATTATCAATAATTATATGATGTAATATATATATATATTTATATTTATATAAATAACGTATATAAAACAATACAGCATACAGAAACAAGTATATCAGCGACTTCTGGATAGTGCGTTTTTTCCAAAATTCGATCGTAATCCGCTCGTATCTTCACGATCGGCTCGTTATTATCGTCGCTGTTATCATCGTCCTGTATGTTACACCTAGAACACGAGCAGTCTTTACGAGAACGGTTAGTCCTACGTTTCTTCTCGCGGAACGCGGACTCTGTTCGAGTAAACGCGTGTTCGCGATGATGTGATGGCCGTATTTACGACTGCGCGATAAATCCCCCATTATTGGTGCAATTTCTACCATGGAAGCCACTTTTGACGATGACTGTTCGCTGTTTAACTTTGGACAACGAACAGAGTAGAAAGAGAGAAGAGAGAAGGGGAAGATAAGGCGAAGAGGTGCAACAATTCCAAGGAAGACTGATTTACATAACCGACGGCAGATCTTCCTCGAAACGCGAGTTCGAAGCCAGTTGATCCTGACCAATGAACACACCTAGTCTTAATGACAATTATACAGAAAATTATATCATAATCGTTATATCGTTATACTCTCAAACTCGTTTTTATAACATGATCGCGTTTCCGTCTCTCTGCTTTCGCTGCTACTTTCTTCGTTATCCGTCGTTTTATGTTTCTTCGTTTGTTTTCTATTTTGTCTCTGACTTTGAGTGTTCGAGCGTTCAAATTATTCCCAGGTTGTGTATCGAGTTTGTGGTGACATGTGACTACTGACGAACAAACGTGTGCCACGATGCGTGCTGATAGCGTAACCAGCTGTTACGAGTGCATACGTATTCGAATTCAAAGGCCAGGCTCGATATTAAAATTTTGAACAATAACCAGCTCGATAACGAAAATACCGTTTCATTTCTTAGGAATGAAGGACAAAAGTGGAACTAAGATAACAAAAAAAGTAAAAATTCAGAGAGGCATATACACGTGACAGAACTCTCTGATTTTGGAACATCAATAACGCCCACGAAGATTGTAAAAAATTCTCGCTTTAAACGCATTTTCTTGTTCCTCCTGCTTGCTCAACAATCAGCTATCGATAATTCAAACCAGCAGGAGCAATTCATGTAAATAAAGATGATCACAATAACTGGAGATCCGTGAGGAATGTTACCTCAACGAGGAGGAATTTGATGAATCAATCTGAAAGCATCTCCCTTTCTTGGCAAAAAGGAGACAAGTAGTTGGTCACTCGAGCAGACCATTGTTCTTCAAACGAAATTTTGTGACTCGGTAACAAAACGATCCGATCGATCTACGAAACGATCCACAAGGAATAAAAATTCTGTGGAATTCTTCTCATCTCGAAGCTGTTAAAAGAGTAAGTGTATGATAGAAGTGGTTGAAAGAAGAAGATCGTCGAAAAAATGTCATGCAGGAAGAAGATCGACTCGAAACTCTGGCTGGAGTACACCCAAACGGTAAGAATCGATTGTATTCGTGCATCGTGATAACGATTATCCGTATTCCCCAGACCTAACCAAGGGCTAGTGAACCGAGTTTCTAAGGTAACCGAGTTAATAAATCGATGAGACGTTATCGTGCAGGATTGAGTTCACTCGCTGCACCTAAAGCGAATATTCCTGTTGGTCGTCCTTTTTTCTTTTTTCTTTCTTTTTCTTTCTTTTTCCATCCGTTGTAACAGAGTTATGATCGTGGACGAGACAATCGTTGAATGCTTTACACTGCTTGATGCCTTTGTTCCTTTAAAATTCACAGAAGTTTTGCAATTATTCAGATGAATCAACAAAAAGTAACGAAATCGCGTAGAATATAAAATTAATCAGCGATATATTACAGTTTGCAAACCGTTTAAAAATTTATCTTGATAAAAATCATAGTTCATAGAAACAACAGTTTTCGCTCTTGTATTCGTGTGGTAATTCTTGCAATACTGTTTAACATACTTCGAATGCAACAAAATTAGTTCTGCAAACGTAAAAACAAAAATGATTCAATGCGATAACAGACAGTACTAAAAGACTCACAAATACAACACTTAACTTTTCATCTCACTTGTAGATTTTCTTAACATCACGGGGAATTTTAATGATATACCAGAACCATTAACATCCGCTGTGCTCTTTAAGTTCTTTAAGTTATATTTTTCTAACGAGAAATGATGTTTGCTTAAATTACACCTTAAGTTACACGTGAAGAAGAAGAGAATGAAGAAAATTAATAACATACTAGGAAATGTACCAAAGCTTCTTGTTACAGGGTTCCTCGTATAAATTCTAGGATAAGCGCCGTAAACGAATCATATAAACGTTCTTATAAAGATACAAGTTATTAATTATTTCCGATAATTACACGTTAGTAAATCACACGAAACGAGGGAAAAATATCGAACGTCATGTAAACGATCCGTAGATGGTTGCCCGTTTCCGCTCGACAATTAAAACTAGCGCGAATTAAAGGGCTTCTGCAAAAAGATCTGTACGCAAGGCCTCGACGAAGTTGTTAAGGAGGCAATTACACAACCGTGGACCAGGCACCGGCCAGTAGAATCTCGTTTTCTAGGACAATCGACGTTCCGGAGTAGTGGAGAACGATCTTGTTCAAGACAAGATCAAGAGCGACCGTTCGTGTCGATAACATTCCGGCAATGCTAATATCTGGTGTCGTTGTGGGAACGGAGAAACTTTGCCTCGAACGGTACTCGTTCTGTGCACGTGATGCTTGATTAAAACTGATGAACCAGTTTGCGATACTCCTCTTTTTTATATGCAAAAGGATCTGTGTTCTACTTGGAATTTGTTCTTTTACTTGGAATATTGTAAGATAGTAAAATGTGTTTTTTTGTTTGATTTAAGATCTTCTCGTTCGAGATTTAGAGTCCTTGGAGATATAATTAACGTTCCAATGTGAAATGACGAGTTGTTTGAAAATTGCTTCAAGTTTCTTTGTAATTAATATTTTAAAGGATCTATGTTCAGATTTGGAGTGGTTCTTTTATTCTTTTACTTGCAATTAGAAGATTGTAGGCAAAATGTCTTCTTTCGTCTGGAGATTTAAAATCTTCTCGTTCGAGATTTAGAGTCCTTGGAGATATAATTAACGCTTCAATGTGAAATGGCGAGTTGTTTGAAAATTCCTTAGTCTCTTCATAATTAATATTTTAAAGTAATAAATAATAAAGCTACTCACTTCGAGTTGTTAGAAATTTTGTAAAGTCAGCTGCAACGCGCCGCACTTCGGAAGACTACTCGAGTCAGCTGTTTGTTACTTTGTCTCGCAATGACGTAGAGAGATGTACGACGTAAGTTAGTTTCGCAATTTATCTGAGAAAAAAGACGTGTCACATCCATACCACATTATTTATGATCTATCAACGGACCTACTTGTTTTTATTGGACCGTGAACAAGTCACAGAAAAAGTATGTACAAACATTGATATACGCGTGCACGCGGAACAGGACTCTTTCTCTCTCTCTGCCTTCTTTTCTTACTTTCTTCCTTCTCCCCGCCTGACTCTGGATTCAGGGCTGCACTCGGAACCCGTGGTGCTACAAATTTTTACCAAACTATCTGGCACATACAGTTATCTACGTTGCACACTCATAAGTTTATTTAAATAAGTATAACGTCGTGTGTTAGATATCGATTATAAAATCATTTTATTGCTTACTTATTCGATACAGTGACAACAAATTCCAATTACAGATTTCAGTTTTATGAAATCATAAAGACTATTAATTCCAATCGCACGGTTACTTTCTAAAACTAGTGTCATTCCTAATATACATGTTATTTTATTGTTTACGACGATAGTATCCCTTTTTTTCCTTCGTACAATTTGTTTTAAAACTCTAATCTTTTATAATGCATATATTGTTATTAGTCATCTATAGTTTATATAAATAAATGTAATTTGATTGTTAGATATCTGTCGTAAAATCATTTTATTGCTTACTTACTTACTAACTTTTAAATAATGATAATTAATTCCAATCGCACAGTTACTTTTTAAAACGTCAAACGTAAATCAATTTTACGTTTATTTCCATTTACATTGACTTGGTTTAATCTCTTGACTTTGAGAAGATTACTGTTTTCGAAGCCGAGTCTGCTTCAACCCTCTCCCTTCCATTCTTCACTCCCTCTTGAGCCTAACTGTCCACTCGCCGACTGACCAGTTTGTATCCAAAGTTCGTCTCGTCCACGTTCGGCTCTCGCTACGCTGCTGGTGTTTCCGTTGGGTGAATCAATCAATCGTGGATACGCGATATTAGCGAGGTTAACCGAAAGAAGGAAAACAAAGTGAGAGTTTTCTCATGATTCGTGATTGAATTGCGAGTATATACTTTCAGAATTCGAAGTGCAATATGTCAGGTACGCAAGGACCTTCGGTCGTTCGCGCTGCTGTTCGGAAAGGTTCGATGATCTTCGGTAGATGTCGGCCGTTCCCGGCGGCGCTCGTAACCGGCATCCTCGAGGAGGCGACGCACGACAGCCTCGAGGACCAGTGACAGAATGTTATATCGAGATCAGGTGAAATTCGGCTGATTACGTGCGCGATTCTGCGGAAAAATTCAGACGTGTGTCATGCCGGTCACGTGCTCGGACTTTCTTACGAATATTGGATAAACCGTGCTCACCCGGAGGCTGCAGTTTAAGGTAACAGTAGGCGCCTGCACGTAACGAGAATATCACGCGGATATTTTTTTTAATACGAAAACCGTACACGGCGGAAGATTTCTTAAGAAATCCATGCTCTCTGTCGAACACTCGATTTTTATCTTTTCAATAGCTAGTCGTGGCCGATACGAAAATGTATGCCGTACGAGACGTACAAAGTGCGCTCGGTTTGTTCATTAAAAAAAAGAAAAGAAAAAAGAAAATTGAATTACGCGCCTTTTGCAACGATAATGGTAGGGATGCGTTTGATCGACAATTTCATGCATTCGGATTATAACGGATACACAGCGTGATTTTTTTCAACGATACGATGCGTAAAGTGTGTCGTGGACTTATTTCAACACACGGCTTGACTACGTTTACCGGACGATGAATCAGTTGTTCTTCAAAGACGTTCTCGCCGAAGGTCTTGTTGCAATATCTATGTAAAATCGAATTCGTCGTTTGCTCACGCTCAGACACGGTGACTGCGTATTGTTACAACGTATTGCATATAATGATTGAAATCTAATACGAAGTTGAAGACTGTGGTCGCTCTTAAAGGCGCAAGCAATAAAATTTATCAAAACTCCATGGTCTTTATCTTTGAATAGCAAAACATCGTACAACAATTATTACACGGTTTGTGATAATCAAATAGCGCGATACAATCGATGAAGGTTGTTTGAACGATGACACAATTCAACGCTCGTAATCGCGAGAACTGCTACGTGCGTATGCTCGTGAAGGCTTGTGAAATCAAGAATTCTAATTCTTTCGCGTTGCTGGGAATTAAAAGTCAAACGTTCGTCAGAAACGTGTCATTTCAAGTGAAACCACCGCGTGATTCTTTACTCTCGATTCTCCGACTGTAAGCGCTAGTAACCTCTTGCGCTAGTAACTGGTTCACGGACCATAACGAGTGACCAAACCGTATGCAATAATTCGTCTTCTTTTTGAATTCATCGGTATATCACTGGATAGAAATTACTGATAAGTAATAAATTTATCATTTGTTTTACCTAGGTTTATATTTCAATGTACTTAAAATTGAGAAAGTATCGCAATTTTCGGCCAAATATTCTCAACGTGCGTGGCATGTCCAGAGCAAGAGATTTAAAAAGCACGAGAAGTCAGGAGAAATGTGATTACGTGCACTTTATTGCGCGTTTCGCGCGATAATTGTGGATCTCTATTCGCACCGTTACGCCGTAACACCAGAGAAAGTTTGTTTCAGAGTTATTGGAGAGGAGAATGATCCCTCGCGCATTTTTTTTCGTGATCCGTGAACGTCTAAAATCTCTGTGTGGTATATAGTTATCGAAGGAATGGGACGGGGGAGAGACGTGGCGGTTGAATTGAGATCAAACTTGCCGACCTTTGCACTTGCTTCCCGAAAAGAATTCGACGGATGCTGAATCTGTTGAAGAGCCGGGTAACTGTACTGGCACACGAGGCGCGTCTTGTGTGGCGGCCAGTTCATCCGTTGACCTCCTATCGTGCACCACGATGGATCGAAAAGCCGTTGTTCAAGAACGGAGAAAGTCGCAGCACACTTTTTCGTCACCTTCGTGAGCCACTTTGGCAACTCCAATCCGATATGCAATCGTGGGCGTCAGATTGTCAGTAGACGCGTATCCAACTTTTGATACTAATTGATAAATGTTCAAGAAAGTACTCGATCATTTATCATTTATCAGTAAAATTGTAACAATTCAAATAAGCTTACTAATTTATTAATTTATTCCTTATACGTTTCTTCTCTTGTAAAGATTTACTAATATATAAATATTACATGTGGATGAATATTTGAATCATTAAATGTAAAACAAAATTGAAATAATTGAAAAAACAAGTTTGAGCTTTCTCAATTTATCAATTTATTCTTATACGTTTCTTTTCTTGCAAAGATTTATTAATATGTAAATATTATAAATATGTTATGTATATAGAAATGAACATTTGAATCAAATTATAACAATTCAAATATGCTTGAGCAGCTTACTTTGTTAATTTATCGCTATTAATATAACATTTGTTCTTAAAGATTTATTAATGAGCGATAGTCCATTAGCAATTCATTTTGTACTAACTGTTAAATGTCGATTCGTGCAATTGAATCGTCTCTTTCTCCATACGATTACCTGTGCGAATGATTACATATAGATATTTATAACTATCGGTATTCGGAACACGGACACTTCATTAGTCCGCGCTTTCTAAATACTATAGTATACATTCTTGTGGTCACCGAGGGCATTTCCCATGACGTCACGGAGCACGAATTTATCAAGTTGGGAAAAATTCGAGTTGGAGGTGCCTGACGTGTATCGGTGTCACGTGTACCGGAACCGGAATTTGCATACCTTAGTTTTAAATAGCTGTGTCGTAACCTGGAGTATTTAGATGGACTGCACGGTGCTATACTTACGAATTGCATAATCGAACAAATGGATATAAAACAGTCGGTATCTCAAGCAGTTGTTAGTTATTTCATAATTGAGATAACTACTTTAATTAATTTATTTTTTTTTTCATCGTAATATTTGACCGAATTTTTGTGTAATCTTTGACAGAACGTACAGGACGTACAGGATGTTCCATTCAAATCGATCGAATTCGAAGGGCAATTATCACGTAAGTTTCACGTAATTCTTACGCAAACGATCAAACACAGGCGTGAAGATTTAAACGAAACCTGTGACGCCCACTCTGTAAATTTACAATTAGAACCCAGAAGTTTCGCCTCCGAAACGTTCTATTATACTTGGCTGATTCCGCCTCGAGCTTCGTAATAATAATCAAACACACGGGTTCTTTAAAGCAATTACTAACGGCTGGCGCAGTGACACCGGAAGTTGGCAGCGCGTCATGCAGAACGTAACAAAACAGAGTGTCCTCGTGGAAAAACTCGATCCGCCGCGTGTCGCAGCGCAGCTGATAGATTAAAGGCCGTGTCGATTGCGAAAGACGCTTCGAAAAATCAAGGGCCTCGAGTTTATCTCCTCCCCTCCCGGGTGATGGGACGAAGAAAATGGCCGGAGCGTAGATGCGTTCCTCGCGGCGGCCACTGTATAATTACAGCTTGTGGAGCCGTGAAAATTTGCGGCTTCCTGCGATCTTCTGCTACCATAAATTCACCGTCCAAGCTGCCGAGGCTTATTGCGTTACCGACAACCAATCTTTTCGTACCGTGAGGCCACCGAGTTCTACTTGAACACAAAACGCCGCCATTTCTCCCTTCGTCTATCACGTTTGCCTGTTGTCTTGCACGAGAAACGAGACTTTTCCCACAGGCAACTGTTACTGCGTTTAACACAAATGATCAAAATGATCAATTTATAATTTTTGAAGAATTAAATGATTTTTCGTAAAATACACAAATAAACGCTCGTACAATCCATTGTATCATAAAGTTTTTTTTTTTTTTTTTGACTTCTCTGATGTCTCTGATGGAAATTTTATGTTTTAATCGTCAGTAGTTCTAGCGTTAAACCAGTTGTTACTTTCGAATAAACGCTTCTTTAACCAGCACGTGTTCGGGATCTTCCCCTGGAGCGCAGAATAATAATAGTGTTCTTGTTTCTGTTAAGGAAAGAAGAACGTTGTTATGTCAGAAACTTTTGTAGAAAAGTAAATAATTTATATATTTATTATATATAAATTCATAAATTGAAACGCAGTTAGAATACAAGTACGTATCTTTAAAACAAATTTTTAAAGCAATCCTCTTTGAGGACACGTTTACAATATCATTCGTTCTGGCGTTAGTTTCTTGATGCAACAAACACAAATACGATGAAGTTTAAAGGCTAAATCGATTTCGGGAACTTCTGAAGCGAACTGAACGCTACCGATGCAAACTAACTGCTAAAGTTTCTGATGTTGTACGCGCATCGGGCTATTTGGCTCAGCGAAGATGATTTCAGCTTTGTTACTCGCCCGAAAGCTAACCCCCGGCGAAACTTTTCAATTAAATGCAGAACTGAAACGTGTTTGGTCGATACTCGACTACCCGGTCAGATTCGCCGCCATTGTAAATTTTTCACGTATCTTTTTCGAGTCACGCGCTCGCTAGAAAACTTGATTCAGGTCCTGACTTTAACGTCAGTTCTTCAGATTAAGTTTTCTTTTAAATTGTAACTTCAGTTCTTCAAATTAAGACAAATAAAAAGGCAGGAGATCAACTGTTATTGACGTAGGAGAATTCTTGCACGTTCCAATTTTTCCATTAGCTGTAACCGTGAAAAATTTGAAATAATCGCGGAAGTACGAGAATCAGCGAATAAAATAAAAGCAAAAGTGTCGCGTGTAATAAAACAACGTTAACATCGTTAACTTCTTACCTTTTACTGTTGGCATACCGAGATCAACGTGTGCTAGTAGCAATATTTAACTTGTACATGTAACTTGCTAAAAAAATCGGAATCGGTAATCGCTTCGTACGGTGTCGTTAAAACAAATGTTCGTGTAACGTCAGGAAGTGGAGTCTCGAAACCGCACCGTTTTCCTTGGCACGATTCCGTTACCTTGAAATACACCTTAATTGAAAAGACGCGTTCTCCTTCTCCGCGCGATTAGCATCTCGCGATTTAATTGCACGCTCCTTACCCTATCGATACGATTTCAGCACGGACGTTCTCGGTTAAATTATTCATCGCGAGAATGTTTTTGTTTTTTTTCTTTTTTTCCCGATGGCGGCGCGCACCATAGCGGTAATAGCGAGCTGAATTAATTTCCAGCGCAAAGACGAAACTCGTGCAAAGTGAACTTGACGACAGGGCGGTGAATAGGATCATTATCTAATTTTGTTCTCTGCGTTTCTTTTTTTTTTTTTTTCAATAATCTAATCAATTAGTAGGGAAAGTTATTTAATTCTTCGATCGCAGTTGACTGCGCTTATAAATGCGATTATAAATGCGTGCAGTTGAAACGCAAACCAATCTTTTTTCTTTGTGCGTTAAATCGAATCGGATAATTTTGAATTTATCGACTCTTGCTAATGGTATTAACATTAACAAAAGTATTGGCAAGTAAGAGTGTCGGTTGATCGAAAGAAATTAATTCAACTAATTATTATTCCCTTTTTGCATTGATGTTATAATATTTGTAACATTTATTTCTGAATGGAGAAATTTTTTAAATACCGTTACCCCGTTGAAGAGACGTCGAAGCAAAATAGACCCGAAGTTAAAGCTCGAACAATGAATCCCCCCTTTTTATTTGCCTTTTTGGCTCCCTCTCTTACGTCTCTTTTTTTGTCTGTCTGGCCTTGCAGGTCAGGTCCTTCCGGTCCTTCGCAGTCCGGTACCTAGTAACCTGGACGAATTCCAACGTTCCCCCTCCCCGGCTAACTTTCGAGATTTTCCTATCTCGGTGTGTGTCTGTGAAGGAAAAAAGAAAAGAAAGAAAAAAACCAGTTCGTGTGACCAACAAAATTCTCTTCCAGATGGAAACCGAGGTGCGGACGCTCAAGCAGGAGCTGGCTCGTACCCAGGAGGCCTTGAAGGCGGCCACGAAGAGATGCCGCGATCTGGTGAAAGAGCTGGACAATCGCACGGCGAGCCACGAGTCCGAGAGGAGTCTCCGTGATCAGCAGCTATCGCGGATACTTCGCGCTCTGCTGGTGCTGGAGGCGCGGCTGAAGCAGGAGCAGAAATCGATCAGGCAGCTGCTTTGCGAGAAAGACAACGTAATCAGGAATCAGCAGCTGGAGATCGCGAGGCTCAGGCGTTACACCAAGAACTACATCAAGTGCAAACGCGAACAGAGCCTCGGTAAATCGTCGATGAAGATCAACGGGGCGAACGACATCGAGAACAACGATCTACAAACGTCCGATGCCGACGTGAGTTTCAACATTGTCGGTTCAATCGAGGGGCTCGTGACAAAAAGCAAATGTTCAAATTGTTCAATTTGAGATGACAAACGTATTTTTTCGTTTCATATTGGAATTCGTTTATTTTTTGACTGATGTAGAATTGAAAATTTATAAAGAGAAATTCACTTCAGTCTGTTTTATATCTAGGGTGGAAAGAAA
The DNA here is from genome assembly GCA_032399605.1 of Melipona beecheii. Taxonomy (NCBI): domain Eukaryota; kingdom Metazoa; phylum Arthropoda; class Insecta; order Hymenoptera; family Apidae; genus Melipona; species Melipona beecheii. The sequence continues at coordinate 2,589,536 of JAUCMO010000243.1, read as the reverse complement.
AGTTTGTCCGTAGCTATCATAGATGAATTCTACAACTTCGATTTGATGGAAATAGATGTGAAGAATCTGAAAAATTGACCTACACCTTGAATTTCAAGATCAAAATTTTTTTTTTTTTGTATTGTACTCATCACGAAGTAGGTGACTTTTCCAAAGAACCTAATAGTTTACTTGAAAAGTGGCAAAAAAGTTTCTTAATCATTTAACATTATAGACGTGTGCCTGTCAACAGCGACTTTATAGTTCTAGATTATGTTTCACTATTGGCATTATTGTAGTTGTATAGTTGCATTAATGTGAGTGTAAATAATAATAACTAATCAAATAATCAAAGCTAACATTATTCGAAATATAAACATTACATCCACATGCCCAGAAGCATAAAGTCGCTGTTAGAACGCACGCGTCTGTACTATTAAATGATCAAGAAACTTTTTTCTCAATTTTTAAGAGAACTATTGTGTTACGACTTTGGAAAAGTTCTACCTTCATCATGAGTAAAACATAATGCAAAGAAAAAAAGAAATTTTGACTTTGAAATTCGAGATTAAAGTCAATTCTGCGGCAGATTCTTCACATGTATTTCCATCAATTCGAGTAGAATTCGTCTATAATAGCCTTTTCTTTCCACTCTGTACATTTACCGACAAATGACACATTTTGATCCAGTTCAAAGAATCAAAAGATTCTCGACTTAAATGACCTTTCTTCGTTTCAGGCGAGTTCGAGGCAGGACTGCGGGATCGGTAAAGAAATTCAGAATCTGAAGTGTGAGATAATCACGAAACTGAATTCGTCGGTGATACCTGTTGCGCTCGACGACTTGGACAGGGGGGTGAAGAAAACCCATAGCTTCGCCGGGAGCGACATCTCGAAAACGAGCCTGACCAGCAGCGAGAACACCGATGTGTCGATCATCACGACCACCACGGAGGGCAGTCCTTCGTTGCTCAGCACCGAGGGTTTCTGCGAGGGTGAAAGCACCGACGTCTCGCCGGGGTCCACGCTCAACAAATCCAACAGATGCACGCCAACCATGATCACAGACAGCGAGAACGAGATCACGATGATCTACGACGATGACGAGGACGATGAGGACGAGGAGACACTGATCATGGAGAACGGTTCTAAATCGTTGAAGAAGAAGTTAGGAATCGGCAGATCGAGGGCGCAGAAGACTGCAAAGGACGTGATCGAGCCGACGAATATCGCGAGAACGGAGAGTAAAGACGACGGGATGGATTGTAATTTTGCGTCAGAGGACGAGGAGAAGGAGCAGGAGCCGATTTACGTGAACGCTTGCAACGAGACGAATTCAAGAAACTTGGAACACGCAGGGACTGTGATCATGGAAATGCCGAAAATAAACGAGGATTATAGTAATAATAATAATAGTAGTAATGGAAACAATAATAACAATAGCGTGTAAGTATTGATTTCTTTGAACAGAGTTTCTCACGCATTAACAAGTGAATTCATTCAACAAAAACTTAGTCAACAAATAAAAATTTTGTTTCGATAAAATATGTATAATTCGGATAATCCTAGTGTTAGAGATAATTGTTATGGTAATATTTAACTAAACACACTTCACTTATATTTACATATATTTAAATTGGAAATTTAATATTTGATTTGTGCAGATGCTTAAAAATGGAAATCGACGATCACAACGTGGAGGAAACCAGCGGGAACTGGTACAGCGACCCCGACGAGGATAAAGTCAACGACGATGTCTTTAGGCACAGCACGTACCGACCAAACAGCAATCATAATTCCGTTTTGGAGTGTGTTAATCAGATACTTTTACGAGACATGGAGGAAGAAGAGAGCATTCTTTCCATACCTAGACGATTTAAGCATCGAGGAAGGATCGTTCGATTTCAGCCAGCCAAATTGTCGGATATCGAGTCCGTAGGATCCGAAATGGAGAGGAAGAACTCGGACGAGGGAATTATAGAGAAAGAATCAGGCAGCAACGAATTCACCGCTGACGTTCCTGTCAACGGGTTCGAACCCACTGCTACGGAGGATGAGTTTGGCATGAGTCTCAGCGAAAGCGTTCCAACGTCAAACGTTACAACCACGATCGCGAACCACGAGTCGAGCCTTGAGGAAGAGTCGGAAGAATCGAAGGCCATTCCTATCGTCATTATAGAGCCAAAGGTCGAGGTAGAAACAACGAGGCACGCGACATTCCCCTCCTCGCAGGCGATGCAAAAAGCAAAGACGTCTATAAGCGCGTCGAATCCACCTTTGAAGTTGGAACGAATTGAGGAAAAAACTTGCTTGCAGATGTCTACGAAAGGCCTGACTATAGCGAAGAATTTAGACTACGAGGATATCGAGTCGCTTCCGGAGATCATATCTCCGTCACCTAAAACACCACCTATGTTACCTCCTAAACCGCAGTTCAAAAACAACACGTTGATCTTGAAGAAAATCCCCAGCCCCTCGTTTCTGATCGACGAAACGCGAAAGAAGCAGCAACTTTTCGAATCCAACTCGTCCGAGCACGGCAAGAAAATATTCGGCTTCATATCATCCCCTTTGAAATCCGCGGGGATTAATGTTGTGTCGTCTGCGAGAAGCTTGAACTTCGACGACGCGATCAACAAAGTTACAGGGAACAACGAAGAGGGAAACTTTTGGAAGAACAGATTCAATAACGTTCGGTCCTCCTTTCAGGCACGACAGAGCCACGAAACCATCGGGGAACAAACGCGAAAAATTCCCAGAGTCACCAACATCGTTCGCCATTTCGAGGAATTCAAAATTGGCGGCGAGCCGGACGATCAAGCGAAGGAACGCACGAAGACGAAAGAAAAACACGTTCATTCGGAATTCGATCAGGACTTCGACATCAGACAAAATTTCGAGGAGTTTAATTTAGACGAGTGTGACTTGTCGGATGATCCGGACAGACCGGAGGGTGATGGATCGGAGAGGCTCGGCAATCTTGGGGCGACGGTTGGTCAGAACGAGAAAACTGCCGCAACCAAAGACAATAATAATGTTCCTCTTGCTGCGAGCAATTCGAGCAGCGGCTATGATCACTTTTTAGAAGCGACAGGTCTTAGCAATAAATCCATACTAACACCCTCAAGGTTGTTGAGCAACCATAAAAGCATGTTAAAACCGAAAGACGTCAAGTATAAGAATAAGATCAAAGCGACAGCGGTTATGGAGAAAAACGGTGTCTCCACGACTAGCAATACTACTCATATCAGACATTGGACAGGTCCGTTTGTTTGACGACTGGCTCAAGTTTTTCCAAAAGGTCTGTTTCGACAAGAAACGTCTGCCGAAGGAACGTGAATTGACGAACAACGGAGAATTAGTAACTAGATACGAATTAGTGAAAATTCAAACCGTGCTACGAACACGATTCCCTCAGTGTAAAGTATAAAATAAATCCTGTAAATTATTATTAATGTTTTCTTTTTAATACGATGCTTTTGTCAGGTTTTTATTACTAAAGAAAAGTAAAAGTTAATTTATTTATAGCAGCTTCAATTTAAAGAATGCTTGAACGTGTTGTATATTTTGATAAAATGTTTCTTACCTATTTATAGCGTTACTAAAATAAAATCGATAAATTGAACAATTTACATACGTCATTGACAGTGATTTGTAACTGTACATACGTTAATATAGACTTTTGGCTATGGAATGCCACGAAATTTGCAGTTCATTGCAAAAATTAATTTTTTTATTGTGAGAATCTTTATGTTCTGCTATTTTCTATCGAAGTCGTTCAAGAAAAACTGAAAATGTTAAATTATTGTGATTTCACATTAATCCGTAATTACGTTCACGCGTATAAAACTTATGTAAAATTTTAAATACTAAATTTAAAAAGTGTCTCAATTAATTGATTAATTACTCAAACTTTGTAGAGTTTAGTGCATGTAATTACGGATTGCCTATTCATCTACTAAATGTTATAAAAGCAAAATATACGTATTCCATAAAAGTATTAGAGACATTGTAATAGTATTAAATACTGACAAAAATCAGATGGAGGATAAAAATAAAAATGTACTTGTTTTTTTTTGTTGGAAATAAAATTAAAGATGACTTTATTGAAAGATTCCTTGCGTTTGATTAAGAAATAGGAATACACCAGTATAATATTAAGTATTTTGTGGCGATTTATAAACAACTAGAACATATCATACAATTATATATAATATATATATCTATATAACTTCTACTATCTATAAAAATACAACGCAACTCTATAAAAATACAATGCTAACTGTCACTGGTATCAAAATCTAAATAGGACACGGAAGAAAAAAGTACTTCAGAAAATGGACAATATTTAAATTTGAACATTTCATCAATAAATGTTTTGAAAAGATTCCATTTTCGTGGGTTAGTATGAATCACTCGTTCAGGCACTCTATTACACTTGGCTAGTGCTATATTATCAATACAAATGTATAGACATAGCTGAAAAATTGTGTGAAGAATCACACAATTAGTTTGGCACAGTGGTTTCTTCAAGTTTCTCTCTCCGCACGAAAATCGTAAAAGAACTACAAGAAGAATAAATAATAATAAGGAATAAAAATATTACACGCACTAAAACATTATACGTTTCGAATAAATATTAATCTTACCTCCTTATCCAAGTCTTTCTGAGTCCAAACTTTAATCACAGGAAGCTTATTCTACAAACAATACGAAATTATCAAATAATACAGAACATTTATTATTAGTATAGAATAATTATTAAAAATACATGAAACCATACATAAAAAATAGATTTTTTGTAAAAGTTTACTTACAATAGAAGAATCAGAATGAACACTAAGACGTGGATTAAGAACAAATGGAACTCCATCCAAATCAGAAGACCCTGGTAGTGTACCATAAATTGATGTAGATTCAACAACTGTTGATGTAGGCGGTTGCGGAGCAGGTCTCGTGGGTCTAATTCTTGCACTAGGACTTAGAATTTCATAATCTCTATCATTAGATTCCTCTGTGTCCTTTCCCCCACTTCCACTAATTTGTGGATAAACCCCGTTTGTTGGTTTTGGCGAAAACTTTGGTTTCGGTGGTCTCTCAGGAGGTACTCTATGGGGCGTTCCATTCGATGGATTTGGAGAGGCGCTTTGAAGTAAACTACAAACGAAATGTTACATATAATAGTTGATGTAAATATATCCTGGTTCCTTTTAATATAAGAATGAACTCTTACTCTATATTAACATACGATTGTGAATTTGAATTCCCATTTACAATATCCACAGTTTTGTAGCAAACACAAACGCCATTAATAATACTGAAAAGAATAGGAAGATAAAAAATAATTGATTTTTATGAAGCTTTCGTAAATTTATAATTTTATAAACGTACCCAGCAGCAATAAATCCAGTTGGTGCTGTTTTAGATGAATAGACCTTATGTACAACTCTACTACATATGATAATATCAGTAACTGCTTTCGAGCATAGTTCCTTATTTCTAATTTTATAGCACACCTGTTTCTTCCTCCATGCCTTCTGCACTAAAATTCATTATAGCAATGTACTAAACGAAAATACTTTTTTGGCAAATAATACACTGATCGGTCTTACGTATGCTCACTTGAATCTACAGTATAAGAAATTATGCTATATCCTTCTGGGGGAGTATCTCGTTCATTAATGACTACTATATCTTCTACCACACACTGAGGTAACCCTTCAGTCTTTGAAAAACATATGTATCTGCCTTTCTTTTTAATAAAAAGACCACTTTCTCTCCACAGATCTGCATCAGTATCTTGATCGTATGTTCTTGACACCTGATGATAAGATAATATTTAAAAACAATGCGTATTTATACAAATTAAAACGTAGCAATATAAATAATTGTTAAGTGGTTTCTAAAAATTACCTCACAAAATTACTTACCACTGTAAAATTTGGCGGACACTTATCTATATCTTCAACAATATTTATGGCTGTGATTGGCCTATCGTCAGGTAATACAGATGATAACTGATGGACTAACATTTTGTTGCAATTAGTCTTCTTAGACATTATTGCAACCCTGTTAAAAGTATACTTATGTAACTATTTCCTGCTTCCTCGTAACATATATTAATTCATACATATATAAAACGTTAAATTCAGATTATTTTAAGCCTAATAATTATAATCCATTTTTTTCAGAGATAACAAACTAATTACAAGAGATCAATTGAATAGATTATAAGATAACTCCAAAAAAAAGTGTTTTAAATATCACAACTGACGCAAAATATCAAACAGGTAATACGTTATGACAATTAACATCGTCAAGTTTTATTGAGGTGGAGCATACTTGTCTTCCGTAGGTCATTATACTTCGATTCATTAGAAGCGCGAGGAATGTAACTGTGGACTTCCCCTACTTTATCTCGATGACCTATTTTCGATCGATAAAAAAATTTACGACATACGTGAAACGACTAACAATGAGCAAATTTTAACTGATAAAGATTTCTGGCAATGACATTTCCGTGACACGATGAGGGCAAATCACTGCAAATAATATACTACTTTTATGCATATTTCGCTTAATGCAACTAATTTTTCAAATATTCGCGATTAATCATTCGCAATAGCCTCTCGTTTTGCTTACCTTCACAAAATTCGCACGACACAGATTTACAAATTTTGCATGTTTCTTGAATATATTGTATTTTCAATTAGCCGGACCAATTATTAATTCCGGTGGAATAACACAACAATTTTCGATCGAACAACGATCGGCTGGTATTTCCTTTGACACGCAATCGTATTCTTCGGGAGATTCATTCGTAATAAAGTGAAGGTACTCCAATGCAGATGAATAAACAAAGAGGAAGGGAAGATCTAACAACCGAAGAGAGAAGCAGGACGGAGAAACTAACAAAGAGGAAAATACCTATTGAGAGGAAGATAAACGTATGTACGTATATGTACGGTCTATTGTTCCATCATTGGTAAGTGGTTCAACACGCACGTCCAAACGATATTGAATAAAAACACGATGGAAATAACTATATGGAAGTTCGCAGACTCTCTGTTAATTATAAAGATTGCTTTCCCCTTTATCTCTTCGTTGAACGTTTTAACTAAATTGGTATCAATGACATCACTTCTACCATCGCTGTAATGACTACCATCTTAACTGACTAGGGTAGTTGTGTTCAATAAGCTAACCTCTGTTTCCGCTCCTTTCGCGCCGTAAAGCTGCACGGCGTTTTTCTCCGTCCTTTTTCCACTTGATTCCCTTTTTGTTGGATATTCACTTGACAGCGTACGTACCACTTGATTTTTGGAAGTGAACTAGTCCGTTTCCCAAGCGATAAGAAAATGGATAAGAATCATACGCCACCCCTTTATCAGCATGCTTATTGTCTGATCTGTTTGAGGAAATTTTTCCAATAAGATTTAATTGTACAACACTCGTACACTTTGTCCAACCGTGGCCATGACACTCGGCTTTAACACTGAAATTAAAGAAACACCATGGCGTCTTGTTTACCCTTTTACCGTTTTCATTCAAAATTTACTCTAATTTAATACTAATTCTAATATGACGATTATACACATTTCATTGCTTGAGGAGACTAATTTGTAAATGGAATTATCGATTTTTTTTTAAATTTTTTCAATAAAATAATAACTCTTGAATGCACGAAGATTATAGATGGTGCTGTAACCATTGTGAACTTTCATTTGAATTTCAGCGTCGAATGGCGTCGCACCGGTTTAGGCAACGAAGAAGATTTCACAGCGTGGAGTAATGGTATGTCTACAGATTTGACGAGAAGATATAATTCTTCTATAAGTACTTCAGCTATTGAGAAGGTATTTGTTAACAATACTAATCTTTTAATTAATAATCACTTATTTATTGTAAAATGTACACATATTAGTACATAACCGTAATAGAAATATCAAAGTAAATATTGTTAATATATATGAATGTTTTCTAAACAAATTTTAATAGAAAAAATGTAATTTAATATTAGCAAAGATTTTTACATAATCTAGCAAAATAGAAAAAAGTAGAAAATTTTACTAGCACAGATAAAAGAATGAAATTTTATTGATTTGAAAGTATAATCTTACATGCTATCTCAGAATAGATTAGGATTAATTTCAAAAATATTATTTTTCTGTAGTATGAATTACAAAATAATTCAAGTATAACATAGTGTTGGTAAAAGTTATATGAGTATTGCTAAAAATATGGTTATAATATAGATAGGTTATTTATAGGTTATAGGTTATTTAGATATAAAGCAGAATGTTGTTGTCAATATCCTGCAAAGTATTGCTAAACAATGGTATGGATATCGATATGTTACAAAATAATGTAATTAAATATGAAAAAAGGATATTACTCAAATTAATATGGATATTGCTAAAACTCAATATGGATATTTGATGGATTACTGCTAACATATAATATTAGTATCTTATAATGTATTGCTAAAATTTGATATGGATATTTATAATATATTGCCAAAATATAATTGGAATATTATACAGACTAGTGTTATTAGATATGAGACAGAGTATTGCTCAAAGTTAATATGGATATTTTATAAAGTATTGCTAATGTACAATATCAGTCTTATAATATATTGCCAAAATATAATTTGAATATTATACAGAGTAGTGTTTTTAGATATGAGACAGAGTATTGCCCAAAGTTAATATGGATATTTTATAAAGTATTGCTAATGTACAATATCAGTCTTATAATATATTGCCAAAATATAATTTGAATATTATACAGAGTAGTGTTTTTAGATATGAGACAGAGTATTGCCCAAAGTTAATATGGATATTTTATGGAGTATTGCTAACGTACAATATCAGTCTTATGATGTATTTCCAAAATATAATTTGAATATTATACAGAGTAGTGTTTTTAGATATGAGACAGAGTATTGCCCAAAGTTAATATGGATATTTTATGGAGTATTGCTAACGTACAATATCACTCTTATGATGTATTTCCAAAATATAATTTGAATATTATACAGAGTAGTGTTTTTAGATATGAGACAGAGTATTGCCCAAAGTTAATATGGATATTTTATGGAGTATTGCTAACGTTACAATATCAGTCTTATGATGTATTTCCAAAATATAATTTGAATATTATACAGAGTAGTGTTTTTAGATATGAGACAGAGTATTGCCCAAAGTTAATATGGATATTTTATGGAGTATTGCTAACGCATCAGTCTTATGATGTATTTCCAAAATATAATTTGAATATTATACAGAGTAGTGTTTTTAGATATGAGACAGAGTATTGCCCAAAGTTAATATGGATATTTTATGGAGTATTGCTATGTACTGATATATATAATATCAGTATCTTATAATGGATTGGTAAAACTTAATATGGATATATTACAAGTTAGTTTTATGGGATATGAGACAGAATTTTTTTGGGAATTAAATAGATATTACACAGTGTAATCCATTGTATATGATATGAATATGTCAGAGTAAACTAAAATATTATTCACGTATGTTAAACATTGACAGAGTATCGTGATAAATTAATGTAGATTAGATTATTGAAATATTATATGGATATGTTATAATTTAGTAGATACATAGTTTAACAGTTCATCGGCTATTATGTACTAATATAATTCATTTCTTCGTGTTTAATATAATGAACAGTCTTTATAATTTTATTTCATTTATCTTTATTATCTTAATTATCGAAGCTGCATCAATTTTGACCCATATTGTTTGAAGATCATAGTTAAACCATCTTAGATTGTGTTTAATGTATTGTAACATATTGCGTATATTTATGGCATATACATATATATTACACATGTACATTACATGCAATAAACATTATGTATAAGTTGCCAATGTGAATAAAAATCAGGTAATAGTTTTTATTAGATTCAATTTGTAAATAAATTATATACGTCTATATAAAAGAAGAAAAATCTGTATATTTTTTTGGAATTGTATTGTTCTCAATTTAGCTATTAATAATTAATTATTAAATTAATTATTAATTAATAAATAAATTTTAAAAAATCCGGGTCAAATGTGATACGGCATGTGACATAACACGTTTACTATCTTTTGCGTTGCGCTTCATAAATAATGCACCGTCATATTATATGATATGTGATGTGCAGTGTTGATACTATGTTTTTTGATGCACTCCTATAATTAATATTGAATAAATTTTATTTAAGAAATATTGTGAAATAATACTAATCTAATTTAAGAAATCGCATTTATTTACCGCAAATTATAAAACGCTCAAGGTCTGGACAGTAAACGTGTTAATAACTGCATGTCTTCTTTTTGTTTATCACTTTGATGTAACGTACGCATTAATTTTCCGCATTTCTAACCTTAAAAAGGCTTGCAGATTAATCTTCGTGCATATGAAGTTTTTCTTCTTTGGAAAATGAAACGAACCATGTCAAGTTATTCGCATCGAGATGAAAGATCGAGAACATCACGCAGTGGAGATTTTGAAACTGGTCTACGTTCAAAAACGGAAGAAGAACGATTACGGCGTAGGCGTGAATGGATGATAGAACAAGAAAAGCTACGAGAACATGAAAAATTGAAGGCGAAGATGATTTTAGAGTATGAAATACGTCGTGCTCGTGAAAAAGGTTTACCACCACCGAAAGGAAGATTCTCGCATCACAGTCGTAGTAAAAGTAAAAGCAAATCTCCGGAAAGTCGACATAGAATTACCACATCAAGTATATCTAAAACAGCCATATTATCTAAAAAGTAAGTATAAATTATGCTAGACATTTTAAAAACAAATGTTTAATAGTATTATATCATGTGTAAGATGTATAAATTGCACAGTAACTGTAATCAATTATAATTGTTGATTGTGCAAATTCTATAGCAACTAGATATTTTAGATACAAATTATATTGTACAATATAATTTAATTTTTAATTAATAAAAAAGATTGAAATTCAGTGAATTGAAATTATATATTGAATTATAGAAAATAAAACATTATTTTGCACTAGATTAGAACCATCAGATGGTACAACACCTTTATTTAAGGGACCAGAAGGCACACAAGTTAGTATTGTGGAATTACGAAGTATCAAAGTAGATATTCACAGAAATGTGCCAGGCAAAACAACAACCGATGAACTTCAACGAGCTATTGTCAATCCTGAAGATGTCCAGGTCATGAGAAGAGAGGGTAAAATGTTGTTTTTTTCTATAATTACTTGACAATTTCAGTCATTCAGTGAAGAAATATTCAACATGAACTCAAATATGAACTCAACTAGGAAGATGATTCCTTTTGGGAGTTTTCAAAAATTATAATTTGTAAGTTCGAGTTCCAGTAGATTGTATACTTTGCAATGTAAAGAATCATATGTTGCATTTTTTTGGATGTAGTACAGTAAGACTGAACCATCAGACTGAAATGAAATTATAATTGAAGTCTAGATAATAAGAATAATAAAATGTTCACTTTTATTAATGCAACATCTGAAGAAAGATGATAAATTTCTACAGCTGTGAAGACAGATTTATTATCATATTATCTCCTATAACATTCAACAATTTATGCAACTGTAAAATTAATAATGCGTTCTTGATTCGCCAAGGATGAAGAAAATATGGAATACAACGTTGGATTTGGATATTGAACAATAATGTGCAATACGTAAGCACAATGATTTTTATCTTGAATGTCTTAAGAGTGCTTTTATTTTCTGTTGCTGCTTTACATTTTCTTTTTCTTTTTTTTCGTTTGGCTATCGAGTTTGCACAAAAAAATATATTTTTGAAATATTAAATAATATTAGATGTAGAGAATATACGTAGAAAATTGTTTTAAATTTCTGTTTCATTTTGTGCATTCTCTGTGTGCTTTGCTTTTAGAATGCTTGCATGTATAAAAATGCAAAAGCTTATTTATAAAGTTCTAATTTCCATGGTGATATGTTAAATATTAAATGTAAATTCAACAGTAGAAGAAGGAATATTATTTATTGAACTGCAAAGCCCATGATTCTACAACGGAAGAAATAAAATTAAATTCAACAGTAGATAATTTAAACTTACAAATTTTATAACAAAACAAGATTTTTACTTTATTTATTTAGATTCATTGGTTTTTACTTTTTTATATATAGAACTACAAGCAATATAACGAGAATATTATAAAAACAACTAAGTAATTTTTGTTGAGAAGTAATTATTTAAAATATTTTTAAGTGGAAATTCTTCAATTTCATATGATATAATAATTAATTTTTTATCATCAAATACATTAAGAAAAATAAACAGCCAAACTATGAAGTTATGCATCAACAGTGGAAGATTTTTTAGTCATCCTGGAAGATACAAAGCATCATGGAAGATTTTATTACAGGATAATTTAATTGATCAAAAGTAGTTTAATTTACAAAATTTTCCTAGCAGAGAACCAGTTATTTTTTAATTAAAACTTTAATAGTTAAAGATTAAAATCTTAAAAATTCATAAAATCTGAAAGAAATCATAAATTTTTTAGCAATTACTAATAAAAGATATGATAAATCTAATGAAAGAAATGATATTTGTATTTTTCATATAAAATAATTATCAATTAAATAAAAATGAAATAAAAGTTATCAATTTATACAAATAAAATAAAGTATTGTTTTGTATTTTTATAATTTAATTTTTCTTATAATTATACGTGTATATAAAATTATTTTATGTTTCCTGGCACTGAAGAAAATTGTAAGTTGTATATTTTTATTTGTATATTTAGTTTGAAGATTGACTTATTTACAAAAACAGAAGTTTTGTTATGCTTAAATTGATAATCAGTTAAAGTAATTTGTATTTTTAATAATAAATATTTTTTTTTTACATTATTGATATGAAATATTGATATAAAATCAAAGATATGAAGTAATATAAGAGATAATTATATTTCTGAATCTTTTATATCGTGTTTTATTTAGTTCATCTCGTACTTCTGTCATGAAGTGCCCTAGCTTACAATCGTTCAGAAGTAGCCAGTTTATTTACATATCAACCTTAAAATTTCTGAGGTCTGTCATAGTTGCTAGTACTGCTTAATTGCTTTTTTATATACATGTACTTTAAATCTTATATTTATAAATAAATTTTTTAATTATAGGAGAAGGATCCAAACCTATATTTGAAAGAGAAGAAATAAAAAGTGCAACAGTCAAGACAAAAGAAATTGTCGAACATCGTACAGTTGTTGCTATAAATAATGAAAATTTAGGTTTGTTTATTATTTAAAATTTAAACAAATTGCTGTTGCTGTTTTTTGAATTGATAAAATTGTTTTTCTTAAAAGTTATTGTTTTATATACATTAAAATGTTATTTGGAAAAATAATAAGTTTAATTTTTAGAAAATAAATCGGGAGTGAATAAAAAATATACTACATCAAGAAGTCAAAGTTGCAGTCCTCGACGTAGATTGTCTCACTATACCAGGTTTGTGTGTTAGTTATACCAATATGGTATTTTTCTTTTTAGGTATGAATATTAATATGGATATGATAATTGAGTATTGCTATCACTCATATTTATATTAATATTATTTCTAGTTAATATTATATTGTAAGTATGTATTCCATATTTCACACAAATTTAAATTATTAGTATACAATGTACAGATATAATATATACAATATATATAAGTATAAAAACACTGAAATGACATAGTCATGACGCTTTTGTTATGATATATGTTTGTAACTACTTTAAATTTAATTGTGCTTTTTTTATTTTTATTTTAGGCATGTGTTTTGTGTTATTATAGTTTGTTCTGTTCTAGCTTTTACTAATGCTTCGCAAGGAATACAAGAAAGGACAAAAATATGGACAGTAATATGATTTGCAATTTATCTGACTTGCTTATGCCATTACCAATGCTTATGTTTGCTTTTTAATTTTTTTTTCTTTTGCTTTTTCTAAGGAGAATGCAAAGATAATTTCTAATATGAATAAGAAACTAATTAGAACACTTGAGAAGTCATTTTTAATAAATGAAAAAATATAAATTATTTTATTATAATGTTAATGAAATAATAAGATTTATTACATAATAATATTTTTTATATATGACATTGGTATACTATATTCAATTTTTAAATGCTTTTTGTTGCAATAAGCATGTAGTAATTAATAATAATTGTTGAAAGGTAAGTGACGGAGTTTGAAAAATAAATTTGATATTTATATATAAAATGCAAATTATCTGTTTTATTATACATTTTATTGATTGTTTTGCATCATCCTTAATATCATCATTCTTAATCTCAAAATAAGTTTCATAAAACTGTACAAATCGGGTTTTTACATTTTGATTTGTATATACTATAGTTTTATTTATTATGTATATATTATTTTGGGAATTAGTCTATTTGCTTTTACATACACATTACAATCAACACAAATTTTCTAATTTTCTCTGTTTCAAATTTATAGGAAATTGATAAGAATTTATTTTCTATTAATAACAGTCAATAAATGCAATATAGTACTATGTAAATAGTAATAATAATTTATCAATTTTCACCATTATTTCTTTGATAAATTGTATTATATAATATTAATTTATATTATTATTATATAATATTTCATGATGTCATAATGAACAAACAAATTCACTATTTGGTGAAATATACACAAAATATGGATAATACAGAGTATTGAAACAAAATATGGATTTATTATGATCTTAAAAATATATGTTTACTATAATCTTATAAATATTGTTTAAATATTATACTATAATATATGTTTAAAAACTAGACTTTTGTTACGTAAGCACTTTTTTTTTAGGTATGAGGATTCAAAACGTGATGGCAGGAATAATTATAGAAATGATAGGTATAACTTATTTCTTTTATATATTTGTTTGACATATCTATTTTTAACATGGTTTTATTATATTGTTATATAATTTATCCAGGGAAAGAGATCGTAGTAGAGGAAGAAGTCGAGAATATAAAGAAAAAGACAGACGACATGGTCAGTTGCATACTACAAGAGAAGAAAGAAAAGGTCACCGAGATCATTCCCGTTCTAGGGAGCGAGAACAGCGAACATGGAGTAGAGAATCTCACCACAAGTATGTAATAAAATATGTGAAATGTCGCAGTTTTGACAATTAAATGTAATAAATATAATCATTAATACAACAGGTCGTTTAAAGATGAAAGATCTCATCGAGAAAGATCAAGAGAACGATCTCGAGAAAGAAGTGAAAGAGATAGATCTAGAGAGCACAGAGTAACGTCGTCGCATTATATTGAGCAAATTCCCGTTCCATTCTACTATGGAGTAAGTTGAATTCATAAATGAAATATAATTTTTGGATATTAAATTTCAATGGTCATTAGGATTTTCCTGCAAGACCAATAATGGTTGGACCTTTAGTTCCAATTCGGGGGCAAGTACCTTTAGGACCTAGGCATATGATGGGTCCATTAAGACCATTCCCACCACGATTTATTCCGCCAGATATGTATAGATTACGTCCACCCCCAAACCCTAGTATGTATATTTATTAATTATTAACATTAATACGACAATGTTGATTATTTGTATTTTATGCAGGATTTGGGCCAATGTATTAATGAAAGATTTGTAAATGGAACATAATGTTTTATTGTGTAGTACGTGTCGTATGCCGTATCAAATATTTGACGATCTTTTACAAAAATTCAAAATTTCTGATATTATAGCGAAGTAGATTCAATTCATGATAATAACTATAATTTTATGAAATATACAAATGTTTTATAGTTTTTTAATTACTATGTTATATTATAAGAATTTTTTTAGAAGATTATGATAAATTTGTCGATGCTTTAACGTTAACATTGTAGTGAACATAATCGCATTTTGTTTTAAAAATCATTGAATTTTTAAGTACCAATAACTATGCGATTTAAAAATTTTAAAGCATATTTAATCTTTTAATATAGTTTCTGGAATATTATTAAAATATTTTTTTTTAATTATGAAACTTGTTCATATCTTTTTAAACTGTAATAATTTGTAAGAATTTTATTAATTGATAACGATTTGTGAATTATTGAATGTAAGGAATGCCTAGCATGTAAATATGATGTATCTAAATAAAATATTTATTTAAAGCTCTTTTAAATTAAGTATTTGATATTTTCAAAGAAAATGCTTTGGATGAATGTGATCAGTATGAATTTGCAAATGAAAAAATTCAATTGAATTTATTGAAAGAAAAGTTTATTTTGTCTTATTTATATTGACTAAAATCGATAGTCGCACGTTAATGCTCTCCTTATCTATCGGCAGTACTGCCATCTATATATCTCAAATCCGACTGGAATTAGAAGGAAAACAGAAAAAATTTAATAGATGGTACTACCTGTATCGATTGAAGTTGGAATAATGGATTTCTTAAATTTCTTAAAGCAGTCACTGATAGATGGCAGCACCTATCTTGTCCTATGAAGGTTTAAATAAATATATTGTAAGATTTAACAAGAAACTGTAACAATAACCATTTATTTTAATTAACGTATAACAAGATGGCGACCGTTTGCTTCGGTTGATTCTTGACAATTGAAAATACAATATATTTTCTGCTATTTTATTTTCTTGTTTCTTCATTTGTAATCAATGTCGCTGCTATTAAACTCGTTTTTAAAAATACGCGCCGTCCACCACATCAAAGAAGAATGATGCAACGAGGATGAAGAAAAAGTGACTACAAGTCGAGAAATTGTCATAGAAGAGAGCAATGAGTAGAGAGATGGCTTATCATCTTTTGGATGGGAAACCCATCTAGAACGTAAGAAATCATTTTTGTTGTTTTTTGTTACTGTATCACTATGCTTACTTTTATTTGTAGCATGTAGTAATAATATTTTATTAATAGATATATGTACATACATACTGGTACGTATTGGACAAATCGCGGCTTTCTTATTACTGTTTCGAGTAATTAATCATGGGTTGTATTAGAATTGCGAAGTAATCAAGATATCGTATTACGTGCTGCGAATGGATGATGATTTCGATTTAAATTGGAGCTGCGGAAGAATGTTTATTTCGATTTGTAAAATTACGGTATAATAATGATCGCTGTAAATTATACAATGTCGTGATTGTTTTTAGCATTTCTGTTTGTAAACTAATGTAAATTCTTAAAAAAATTGAAATTTATCGCATTTTATTTAAATTTGAATTAGAAAAATATCAGTCTCTAACAACAGCAATCTTTTTTTCTATCTAATAATTTTTATCGAATTCCTTTTAAGAAGTAGCATTATATCAACAAATGATCGTGTCTTTTTAAAGTAGTACGCATAAATTGCCTTTCTTTCAAAGTTTCTTTCCATTGATTAGTGCGATTATGGTAGTAAGTTTTTATATTCTTGAATCACCTGAAGAAATTTTTTTCAATAGTAAATTAATTAGTATTGCGATCGTACAAATCATTCATAAAAATTTGCAATACTTTCGCGTGAAAATTTAGTTTGAATTCAAACCATTAGTGCGCTGAATCGATAACGTCGCATATAAATACGAAAAAATGATAAATGATAAGTCACGAAAGATGAAAAAGCATCGAATGTCACGTCTATTTTGCGCTATGTCTCTCTGTGCAAAATGCATTGGATAGCAAATAAATCTATTCTGTGGATCTATTGTCTGTGGCGGTTCAATTTTGTAATCTGCATCTCGTTTCTGAGTATAGTACGTACAGCCAATAACAGATAGCGTCTTCGTTTCTTCTCTACTAATACATATTTAGACAAACACGTATAACAAATTTCCCGCGTGATAGCGTGTCAAATTGTCAGTCAACCATCAACCACCGTGTTGTTTGTAAAGATATCGCATTGTTTTTCCTATCGCGGAAGTATTCGAAAATTCAGTGTCAACGAATTGCGGAACTCGAAGAAAAGGGTCAGTGTCAACAGGTTGTACATACGAATTATGTGTATGTTTACACGATTCACTTTGCGTAATCGAAATTTCACACGTGTTCCTACTTGGGTGTCTCGATCATATGTTCTTCAACTGACTTTAAAATATTAGTTTTATCCGTCACTTGCAAGAATAAGTTGCTTAATTTTTGTGTATCTAATTGAAAAAATATATAATTGTTCGTCTTATCTGTGTGAATTAGGAAAAGGATTCTAATTTTACAGAATAATATAAAACACGAAACAAACTACTGACACGACGTGTGACATTTTTTGCACGAAATTTTGTTGAATTTTTAATAAAATTTCAATGGACATTTTATCGTATCACAATTGATACTTACCAGTAATAGTTAATCAATTATTTCGGGAGTTTAGTAGTGTATTAAACTATCCCACAAATATAATAACTGAAAATCTTTACAAGCACTCACCCTCAAGTTTTCTCGTTCCTTTTCGCGATAAGCGTCTTTAATTGTAAGTAATAATCCCTCGACACGTTGTAATCGTTCGTACAGCATTGATCAAGATAAACTGTTGAAGTTATCTTTCAATTATTATTCGAGGATACGTGTTATTTCACGAAATTTTTTTTCACTTAATTTAATTTTACAAATTGTACTTTTTAATAGTGCAGAAGGCATATTGTATGTATTATACTGTACGTACTTGTATGTACATAGTACGTTGCAGGTACTTTTATAACGTACGAGGTATATTTAGAAAAATATATTAATCGCACGTTGCATATGCCGCTATATCGTGTTATAAAGGAATTTCAAAACAGTTTAAACAGTATTCGTCACAAGAAAGAATCTAAACGGAGTTATGATACGTATCCAGTTACGCAGTAGATGTATGTACAAAGCAGATTGTTACATTGATGCGCCACTTTTGTTCCGCTTTATCTTCGGATCTGTTAAATGCCATCGATTACACTTTTACACGTGCTATTTCTTACGAGCGCAGATGGCACATGTTTCGTTTTACCTTCGATCTTGAAGCTTCTCCTCCACTTTTTTCTTTTTTTTTAATCCCTTTCTCTTCTATCTCTGTTAATGTCACAATTATGATTACGATTTTATGATTCGTTGTATCGTAAATATTCGTATCTCCAATGACCCGCCATTTTCAAATTGATTTATTTATCGAGAAAGAAATTAATTTGTCCCCATTTGTGTTATCCATTTGTGCGACAATTCGATATTACGCAAGAAAGAAAAACCTATTTGAATGTTTAAATATTTCGTTCAAAAAATCACTTATTCTTTAGATAAGCTATTGCATTTTAATCAGAACGTTACAAATGTAAAGGCACGCATATTACTGCATCCTAACACACCGAATGAGTTCTTTTCTTTTCGAATGGATTTCTTTCTCTCAAGCGTAACGTCGATTATGAATTCATTCATTATTGTTATGATATGTATAATGATTTATATTATAATGGTATTTTATTTAAAAAAAAAAAAAAGAAAATTAACAATGTAAACTATCGACCTGTTCTGTGGACTGATCTTGCATATACACGTACACATTCATTAATTTCAAGGTCATTGCAACAGAGTGTGCCTTCAAAATATTTCAGTGAGGTGCTTTGTCACGTAAATGACAGTTTAGGTGAACGTTTGTTATTTAGTAAATTTCTAGCTAGTTTAATTAATTAAGCCAAGGTCGGTAATCAAAGAAGAGAAATGAATGAGTTAATTTTCTAAATTTTCGTCATTACGGTCATTTAGGTATTGTAGTCGGAAGACTGTTGTCATGAACCTGAAGTATACTAAAGTATTCTGATAATACGCGTGTATAATGTGTAGATATTTGTGAAATATGTTTAGTTTCAAAGGAACGATATACGTATATGCTATTGCGATGACTTTATGCTAATAACGAGTACCATTTCTGATACTTTTTTAAATTACAAATTCGTTGGCTGATTTTCACGAGACATTGGATTAAAACAAAAAATGCAAAAATCCATGTACTCACGTTCCTAATAATTTCGTACAAATCCAGGTAAAAACAGATATTGTAGATACCAACGTTGATCTTTTTAAACATGGTAGGAAAGGAAACATGTCAATTTTTTAACGCTGCTACTTGTACAAATATGTTGTCATTTATCTCGTCTAAGTATTCATAATTCATAATTTAAACTATAATCTTCGAACTCGTTAATGATCAAATAAAAATTCCGTTTGATGTTTATTTATCATTTGTTTGACGTATTAATTTCTTCTTCTCGTTGCAGATTTCAAATATTACCTGGTGTTCCAAGACAAAGTCTTGTTGGCTTTTCAAAATCATGGAGAGCACTATGACGGAATTCGAGGAAAACGTGTCCTTCGACATCGATGACCCAGACTTTGCCCCGCCGAATCTCCGCGGTGTTCCTAATAGTAATATTAACGCTTATCGTGCTGTACAATTCTCCGATATTACGTTCGGCGTCAATAAATGTGAGTACATTCGCTTCTCTGGTACAGGTACAGACTGTAATGGGCTAATAGCATTTTAAAAAAAACTGCACGACTTGTACCCCAGTACGATTCGTCTCAGAAGCAACTGTTCCGACTAGGAAATGAAGACGACTTTTTTGCCATAAAATTTTATTGATACGCAAACATTTGAATCGATACAAAACAAATTACAGTACCAGACAACGCTACTCCCACTCGAGGTTTACCCCACGCCCCCTCGCGAATCACGTGATCCAAATCAACCAATCGCTAATTTTCGTTGCATCAGCGTTGCACCTAAAGAAGCCCGATTTTCTGGGTTACCCCCGCTAAAATACTGGAGTATCCAATATTCGGCAAACAAGAGCAAACCCCGTATCGCAATATGTATTACGTCACTGACACACATATAGTTGCTTAACACATGTAATTATGTGTTTATTGAATGTTTATCGTCGTATCGCGTTTCGCTTACTGATGATGGAAACAGCTGCATTGTTTACATATAGATACGTGTAAAAACTCATTTCGTATGCGTCACCGACAGATTAGGATCACGTGCCGATTGTAAGATATAGTTGTTACCAGCGGACACGTCGTAGTCGAGCGCCAAATTTCTGACGAAAATTCCAGCGTGTCCTATGACTGGTGTTCAGTATCATCGGTGAAGCTATCGATTCGATCGTCTCTGATGCGTTTCTGCCGTTTAAAATACGTAACGTGTAAATAATTTACGAGGCGCGTGACGTTAATGGTACACGTTCGTAATCGTACGTATAAAAATATTTGGATAAAAAAGAACTGAATCGACTGTGTCTTACTGCGTAAAAATAATGATAATTTGTATGATAATATTAAATCTGTTTTGAAGATTTCGAGATCAAGGTGAATGACGTACTTGCAGATCCGAGGTATAATCGAATGCATGAATTCAATATCAATATGTTATTGATATTATGACGTTTGCTGACAGTGTAGAATAATTCAAGTACGACTGCAATTGAATTTCTGACAATCCAAGGCCTAAGTAATTTTTAGATTTTTAGAGATTAAAGAAAAAGAAAAAAGAAAAATTTGAATTAAATCGACCTGTTGATTTTCGTATGCAACGTCTCGGTCTTTGCGGTTCCATTATTATAGTGGACGCGAAGCATGCATAGTTCGCCAGACGGGAACACGATCTACGAACAAAATTGGATCCACGTGGATATCAACTTTCTTCCTGAGAAATCAACTTCGAGTCGACTTGGAAGTGTAGCATTGTGCGAGTAACCGATTTTAGCCCGCGTCTGGCGCGTGCACTAATCGCTTAGATAACGATGCCCCTTTGTTCAACTAACAGATAGGATCTTGTTGCGCTATGCGGTGATAGTGACCTGTTGTACTTGGACACGTTGTTTCTTTCTTAATTTTTTTTTTTTTTTTTGAAGGGAGGCATATTGTTTGATATATTCCACATTTTGAAAATATCATTTTTTGCTCCGAAGAAAATTAAATTTTTTTAAGATTTAAGAAATGAACATCTCTTAAGGAAAGAAGAATATCGAGACTTTTGAGACTTCACTAACACTAAGTTCAATAGTTACTAATGGGAAGATGGATATATTCGCTTTTTTCTGGTTAGATAGGTTCCTTTCTAGGTAGTTAATTTTTTTATATCGAATTAAGTAACCTTTTGTTTATATTTCCAATATTGGACAGATTGTACAAGATCGTTCGAGATATTGTCATTTGAATATTCGCGGTACATTCTGTGTTCTTTAATTATCAGTTATTCATATAGTAGCGTCCTTCATTATCAGCAATTCTGTTTTTTTTATTTCTAACTAGGTGGAGCTAAATTAACGATAAAATAAAGTGATCAAGTTTGATAAACTTGTGTGCTTTTATATAAATCTTTAAGTAAATTTATTGATTTATTTTGTACTTGTACTTGTACTTTATAAGTATACAATATAATCATAAAATATTTTTATTAAAATATGAAATTATACGATCTAATATCTGTTCAGTTGCGATGATGTAATAGTTGTTCGACAGCTATTCATGGTTGGTTTAGAACCATCTTTTTAATGTCTGTTATTTTTTAAATTGTTGACAATTTGATCTTGTTGACAATTGTTAATCCTCTTCTGTCTAATAATCTGTATATACACTAGCAACTTTGTTAGTTACATGTTTTGAAATTTCTCGCGATTAGAAGTTGGCAAGTTTATCAGGACCCCCAGCGTATAACGACATGACCTTTGAACCAAACTACACGCGATACATAAACTCGGGCCACTCTCTTACGATAATAGCTTCTTTCCTGCATGAATTATTCGCAATTGTCGTTTATCAATAACGATAACAGCTGACGTTATATGTGTATATATATATATATATATATATATATAAATTGCATTTTTTCTCTCTTTCTGATTGTCAGCAATTTGTCCACATTGATTTTTCAACAACAATTGTAAACAAATTCTTTTCGAAAACAGAGCCAATTTTCAAATGAAAATTTTTTTATGACGCGTTCGTAATAATATTATACTATACGTCGTGAACTGACTTTCAGTGCGTAAATTGATTTTATCACTGGCAAAGTAATTACAGAAAAATTGAAAACATTTGTGCGATTTCTTTCGCCGTTTCAAAGTCTTTTGTAGATATCAGGGACTTGGTCGTAGTTTCAGCGTATATAGTGTGATCGATATGTTTTGTATTTGATACTGCGCAGTGACTTTTTAATGACGAGTTATAATATTACTTTTTAAATTTGAGTTTATCAGGCACGAAACACGATCTCGTTAGAATACACTCTTCTCTTTGTAATTTAATAAGATCTCGATACGCTTTTACTTCTTGCACTATTAAATTCTTCCCCCGTTAAGTTCCTATTTTGAATTACTAAATTTCCTACTAGAATTAGCTTTTGACCTTATTTTTAAAGTATCAAACCTGATACAAAGTTAACAATCTGATTACGTAGTTTCTAATTACTGGTAGAAATTTCCTACTAGAATTAGATTTTGATCTTATTTTTAAAGTGTCAAATCTGATACAAAGTTAATGATCTGATTACGTAGTTGTACATCTCGCTTACTTATCGATTTCGTTTATTTTCATGAATATCACCGATACACACTCGAATTTTAATTTACGTAATTAATTTTGATATTAACGATATGGAAAGGAACATTCACGTATTCGTTGTAGAAGATGTGTCGGTGACAGTGTCAGAAATTCGGACTTATAAATAACTCATATCGCTGTTTCGCTACTTCTGTGATTTTTGGATACACGCGCCGAACAATATCCTCTGTTTCTATTTTAGGAACCACAGTCAATGCATGCGTGCATCTCCTTTTTTAGTTAACTGAGAATTTACCGCATGACATACATACGAAAGAGCTGAGAAAGGTGTAATTCATTGAACGAAAAACGTAAAATGTTGTCGAAACATTTTTCTTTTCAGCGATGACTGATTAGCTCGATTAATCTCATCGCTTCAGATCAGAATTTTAAGTTAAAGTTATCAGATAGGAGATAATGGAGTTCAATGTCGAGTGTTCAGGGACTGAAGATGGCAAGATATAACTCTTGATTATCTTTCTACGGCGTACAACTTTAAACTCGAAGCTTTCGAATATTTCGAAATTTCGAGTAATATTACTCGAGTAAGTGCAATATAGATAGAAACATCCTTGTGACAGTAAGGTACAGTAATCCCTCGATCAACGTTCAAAATATGTTCTTAAAAGCTTTAAATAAGGTGAGTTACGCAAGTATAATAGAGATAAAGAAACACGTACGATTAAGAATACAAAAGTTTTACTTTAATCTTCAATTACTTTTACATTATATAGGGTGGGCCAAAAATCATTTCCTATTGAAATAAGTAATTTTTTTTAGTATACATTTAATACATATATTTTTCTTGTATTTCGATGTTTTATTTAAAAAAAAAAAATACATACAAAGAAAAGAAAAGAAAAGAAAAGAAAAGAAAGAAACATCGAAACGAGGTCTTACTGTACTTTGTAATTTTTTGAAAACGACAAAAATTTGCGCACCAAACGTTCGCATTTGCTCGACAACGGTGATGATAAACGAAACACTGGGCGTTTCGGCGTCGGTCGATCGTGTTTTATTACATAGTTAGATTCCTCACCACCCCCCTCTCTCTCTCTCTCTCTCTCTCTCTCTCTCTATTAAATTGAAATTAACACGCATACATGAGAATAGGCCATTTCCTTGAACGAAGGAAGTGAGCAAGTTGTCTAACCTTCCCATCGTCGAGGGTCACAACCTGAATGGTGTGCTTAGATGGCGAACGCAGAACGTATTCACGTGATTGACACGTGCTATTTCTTAAAGTGAACCGATTTAGTTCCAGTACACAATGGATCAGTCCTCGAACTTTTAGAGTTCGAGTATTGTTTTTTTAATCGCGTTCCGACGTAGCGTGCCTCGCCACTCGAGCAAACGTTTCTGAATTTATGTTAAAATCGAGGCGGTACGTCAGTGAGCGAAACAATTTGCAATTCAATTCGATGTAATATTTAAGATGCACAAAGTAGCTATATAAATAGCTTCTGTCAATCACCAACAATGTTGTTGAGAGAGAGAGAGAGGAAAAAAAAAAGAAGATTGTAGGATTTACAAGTTTGTACTGCTGCACCAGAATAGATCAAATTTATTCGGTTGACACCAGTCTGCAAATCAATCGCGACAGAGATAAAACAATCGCGTTCTTGCAAAAATAGCCTTTTTGCTCGTTTTGTTATCGAAGCTTGAAGTTTTCGTGAAAGGAAAGTGTTGTATCCGCTTTTATAAAAAAAGAAGAAAAATGAAAAGAACAATCTTTGCAATCTTTCGTTGAAAGCTTTCAACGGAAGAAACTGACTTACCGAAACTGATGGTAATAGAGAGTACAGATGATAACTGGCGATTAGAAACATTTTAACAAGTTATTTTTCATGAAGATTAGATTAGCTCTATTTTCTTGCTAATGAAAATAAAAATTCGGTTGTAATTTTTAACACTTGATCGATGTTCGACGTGAAATTGTGTTGAAACTTCAGATCGGGTGACTTGTTAAATTATGATTAAAGTGACGCGTGTAACGGATATGAGGTTATGTTCATACATCATTTCCTATCTCTAATTGTAAGTTTATCAGAGGCGAATGCTTTATACATTTTTTATGCATACGCGTGCATAGTGCTTGAAACAAACAATTTCTATTAAAAAAAAAAAAAGGTAATTGGAATAATATTTTCTAATCGAAAAATTGACTGATTTCTCGAACGGTCGGTAACGCTCACGAAAACACCGCCTCGAAGGTTAGCTGCAAATTTATTGATACGAACGTCGAAAAAGTTGACGACAAAACGTCATTCGAGACAAGGTGCAATAACAGCTCGCGTGTTAAGGACGCGAAAGTGGAACGCTGCTCCGTACACATCGGTCTGTTTAAAGTGGAGCTTCGGTTGTGCTTCCACATGCAGAGACATTAATAAACACGCTAATAAATTAAACTTATATTTAGCCGCGAAACGGCTGTCGCGGTTATAAATAGAGACGGCCCGTCGACTTATTTTCAATTTGCCAAACTAATTACGTAGGCTACGAGCGAGGAGAGAGGATCTCGTTTCTTTGGAAATTTTATCAGACACTCTTTTTCTTCCTCATTATCTTTTGATTAAAAGTGATGCCGTAGATCGTCCATTCTCCATTCGATTCGATCGTAAACAATTGCACTTGACGTCAGAGACGGTAACCAGTAAGTTCGTTGAACTGGATTTTCATTGTGCGTCGCAGTACGTCAGGGATGTCCACAATTGATGTCGTCGGTACTGTAGGAAATTTTATTTTATTACAATTTTATCTCACAATCTTAACCTACAATCTTAACAATATAGAAACTTTAAAGTTTTAATCTTAACAATACATCAACTTGACAATAAGCTAATGAGTGTCAATATATTTATCTAGAATAGTCATGTCGTAATAAATTAAATTATCGTCACCAGATGGCAATGTTTATTAAATTTGAAGAAAACGACATTACTTGGTAATGTCGCGATGAGATCAACTTTACGAATTCTCGGTTTGTTAACAACAGCTTGTTAACTCTGTTTATTGTTGTATTTAGTATTTGAACATTTCGTTTAGGAAAGGGGAGGAGATTCGAAGAATTTGTTTCTTGGAATCGTTCTTAGAATCGAAGAGAGCGATTTTTGTTTCTTTTTGTTTTTTTTTTTTTTTTTAGTCCAAGTTTATAGGTTAGATTAGAGTGGCATTTACGCATTTATATATTTATGTACTCCGTAAGTGTATAAAATTGTAGTGCTGGAGAACTATAATTTTCCAAAGTCGCACGAACCTGTCAGGTCTGAGTGAATTTCATCGTCAGTTTTGACAAACCGTCGATCGTTTAACAGCGTGTAAATATATGGTCGTGCAAGAAATATTACAAGTAATATCTAATATTCTCAATTTGCAAATTTTCACTCAACTTGATAATATATTGTGGCAATATTTTGCCTTTCTATAGAAAGCCGATTAAAATTGCAAATATCGGGGCTACTTTCCACTTACGATCCGAATGATTTATCGTGTTACTTGGGCGTTATTTGTTCATTTATTTAATTGCATTCAATTATTCTTGATCTTGCAGCGTACACACACACAGTTTATTCAGTTTTAATTAATGAGTAGTTTTTTTTTTAAATCAATATCAATAAAAATGTCAGACGAAAACAGCTTCCTTTCATTCTCTGCGAAATGCGAGTCAAAGAAAAAGAAACCGGATGACACTTTTTGTCATCCTCGTGTTTTTTGTTACTATTCAATCAGACATTTTTTTTCGGTCGATTAGTGTAATTGTGGATTAGCGCGTGATGTGCCAGTTAAATGCAGTTTCGTCCCGATAGCGGTGCGAGAAATATTCCGATAGACAGTTCGAACGTACGACGATAAAATATGTGCCGTCTCGCGTGATTCCGTAGTCCAGTGTACCCCGTAGTATTATACACATGCACATTGCAGGACGATATCGGCGACCAAAGTATAATATTCGCAGCAAAGAAATTACAGTGCAAGGTGCAAGAAAATGTTGATAATACAACAAAGAGCAGAAGTTTATAATATATATTATTAAAAATGACTAAAAGTATCTAAAAATATAGTGTATAAACATATCGTAAAAATTTTCGTAGAAAATTGTAAATGAGTTGTTTTAAACGTAAGCACTTTTGATAGAATTCGCTTTCGATTCGTATTCGAAGAATCTTACTAATGGCCAAAATGACCAATTTCTAATTTTACAGGCGTAAAGCGAGGCGTTTTTAAAGATTTCAATAATTTTTCACTTTTTTAAAATACATATTACAGTGTCGCAAAGTTCCTTTGCATATTTTTCGTCTTCGGTGATGGAAATTTTATGCTTCAATCGTCCTACACATATACACCGTGTTTATTTATAATCCTCCCTTGCATCGTCCCTCTTCGTTTATTAATCAGAACAACGGAAACTTTTCGTTATCGCAACTTTTGTTTAAGTCGCGATACTTCGGTCTAATTGGCTCCGAGCGGGTTCAATCAGAAATCTGTAATACTTTCGAGGGAGTCCGTGAAAGGAGGACGAAAGAACGCGCCGCCGTTCGATTCCTTGAAGTCTCTTCGCGATTGACGCGACATTTCTCGGGCAGATTAGTCCGCGTGATCGCAACGTGTTCCGTGAAATAATCGACCGACTCACGTGATTCTTGCACGATGTTTCGGTTCCGTTCCTTTCGCGGCGATAGCCAACGCCGCGTAATTGGTCAACTACGCCGGGAAATTCTCCCCAAGCCGCGATTGCGAGTTAACGATTCGGCTCGCCCGAAGTTATCGTTATTAAATGTATCGCGAGTCGCTTCGCGGGCTGCACACTTGTCAAAACAAGCGGAGACGCTCGATCATCCTGCCGCGGTTGCGCGTTAAGTAAATCTATCGAGGATATTTTGCTTTAAAAGAGGAAAAAGATCGAGCAACTTGTCCGCCATGTTTGCTCGCGAGGAAGCAGACGGAAGTCGAAGCGTTTCGTTCTGCACCGCGGTTTACCGCAACGGCGGAGATTTATGCGAGAAATATTAGCTTTTTTTTTTTAAGTTGAACGGCGAAGTTTGAGTTTCTATAAGAGCGGGGGGGGGGGGAAGAGAGTGCGTTGGCAACAGAATTGACGATTTACCCTTGACGATTTTGCACTTTCCTCTTCCCCCTTTCCCCTTTCCCCGACTCGATTTATCTCCTCGTGTGTCTCGCTCGTTGAAATCCTCCGTTGGTTTTTTTCGTGATTTTTACAAATCCATCCGAGTTATCTGAGATCAGTCTCGTGGCTGGCGGCTGTCGACGTTCATTGGCCAACGGACATCGAACGAACGTTCTCTGTTTACAATATTATATCGTTGCACGAGGCAATAATTATTTATAACGTAACGTAACAGCTGGCGATTACTCGCGATGGATTTGTCGATAATTTCACGAAAAAACTTGCACGTGAAGCTTTCCACGCGAGGAAACTTACGGAGATCGAGCGACTCATCGAAACGACGATCGAAAATTAGACGAGAAACGGTGAAATCACGGTGGTTTTCGAAAGTTTAGCCGCAGTTTATCTTCAACTTGTAACGTTGATTTCGAAAATTGCGCGCTTCGATACTTCGTTTTCACAGAATTATTTCCATTATTTCTAACTCGTTAGTTGTTAGAGAGAGAGAGAGAGAGAGAGAGAGAAATATTTTCGATTTAATCTGCTCCAGTCCGATCGTTTCTCTCCGTTTAAATCGTATCGCGTGTGTACGCGGGCATATCTGTTTCCTATAAAAAAAATTGTTGCCCTCTCGAAACGCGAAGACGTAACACGTTACATCAGCTAACCTAAGCGCGAAACCGAGCTGCGAGCGATCGTATCGCGCCGATGTTTAAGTTCGGATGAAACCGGCCACTGGGTTCGCCGTTGCCAATTTAATTCGTAACAACAGGCAGATAAAGGATGATGAAATTCGTCGCCGGGGCGCCGCCACGATAGCGCGACTTTTCAATAGCGAGGCCAGAAACGTTGCCAGAAAAGTGGAAACTTCCATCCTGTCGCGGATCGATCGTTCCTCAGGGTCTTAGACCTCCTGACCTTCGCGCGGCTGACCTCGCTGCACAGCGATTTTAGTCACGAGGTTGCCTCGCGGGCTTCCGCAACCGTTCCTCTCTGTTTACTTCCGTTTCGTTTGTTGACATCGTGCCAGACGCGTCTCGCCGGTTTTATGGTCGTCGGTTCTCTCCAGAAGGAAAATATTGCATTCTCCCGGAATCAGAGGAACGTTCGTTGACAGGTTATTTTTCTACGTTTCGTAAACAAAAACGATTTTCAGACGCTCGTTTGTAACGGAACAAGACTGCCGCTCCTAACTCCATCGAACGTATATGTATTAATCGCTCGCTCCAAGATTGTACGAAGATAAAAGGAAAGAGCACAATTTTATCAAAAAGAATTTGCCCAAAAAGAAAGTAAATAATAATAGTAATGAAACTACCAATGATTTGCAAAGATTCTCGACTTTCAGCGTTATCGTGAAGAAGAGATACGAAACGTTGTGTCTTCATTGCAAAAACGATGTTGATGATTGATGATCGAAAGCGCAGGTAATCGTAAGTTAATCATTGCGTGTACAATGATGTAAGGAGGAATTTTCATTTAAGTGCAAAGTACGAGTAGATACGACTTCTTCTTTTGTTTGCACTTCGTACTGCGTTTCGTTACGTGTAACAAGTGGGACGAGAAACATTCGCGTTGCGTCGAAACAAAAAGTAAAATCATCAGTCACTCGTTTTGTTTGAAGGGAATTATGTCTGTCATTTCGTATAATATCTTATCTTGTCGAAACTGAACTCTTCTTTAAACCGTGGATCTCGCGAATCGCTTTGAGGAGAATCTGGATTCTTCAATTGATAAAATCACCAATTTTGTCGATGGTCCAAACATTGTCCAACGAGGAACATCAGTATATGCCCTGTTTATTGGAAAAAGAAATTCTCCTCTTTTAAAATAATGGTAAACTTTTTCTATAATAATAACAAACTGAACGTTTCTTAACATTGCAAATTTCTTTGAGAAGAGTCTTGATTTTTTGATTAATAAAATCACCAATTTTGTCGATGGTCCAAACATTGTCCAACGAGGAACATCAGTATATGCCCCGTTTATTGGAAAAAGAAATTCTCCTCTTTTAAAATAATGGTAAACTTTTTCTAAAATAATAACAAACTGAACGTTTCTTAACTTTCTTAATTGCTTTGCAAATGTAAATTTCTTTGAGGAAAGTCTTTTTCTTTTTAATTGACAAGATCGATGGTCCAAGCAATATTAGTAGCTTGTTTAGTAGAAAAGGAAGTCCTCTTCTTCTGAAAATATTGTCAAGAGTACAAGCGCGAGTTATAAATCTAATGTGTACCTTGTACCATTTCTTGCTGACGGGCACGTGTTTCCTTGGGTTCTTTTCTTGCACGATACCTATTATGCAAATTTCTCTTCCGTCATCAGTGACACGGGCCGTGACATGAAACTCGTGCCTTTTTTCCTGATTATACGTTAAAATGATCGCGAGGTACATACGTACAAGGACGTTCGAAGACTCTCAAACTCTCTCAAATTTCGAAGAATTCGATTTCGACGAGAATTTCTTTCACGTAACCAGAGATGTTCCGGTATGTCCAACCGTTAACATCGCGTTTTTAAATTGTATTTTCTTTATCGTAACGTTATACTTTAATCTCGCGCAACTGATATTGCTCGCTAACAGTTTGACAACGCGCGCTGGGGGCCAATCTATGTAATTTATGTACGCACATTTGAATTTTAGAAAAACGACAAATTCGTACAGTGGATTTGCAAATTAGTCACTTCCGGCGTATATCTTGCCAAACGGAATTTCTGCAGATGTAGTTATCAAACGATCAAAATCCTTTTTCGCGCGATGCGTATCGCGAGGAGTCGGTTGTTCCGAATATCAATCACTTTATGCACGAGCATAAGTATGGTATCACCTTATCGTCGGCTTTTTTCCATTTTTTCCCAAGGTATTCGTTTTACCTTAATTAGCTCGTTCAAGGGATATCAGTTTCGTGTAATTTCATTCGAAATATGCAAATGTTCTGCAAAGAGAAGAAATTTAAATCGTTTCAATTCGTCTTCCGATCGGTTAATTTCAGCGGTGTCAATTTTGTGTCGGATAAGATAAGATTAGTCGTGACCTCCCGTATAAATATACTGAGAGCAAATATTAATCTAACTGACTCTCGATCTCGCGTGTAATTTCGATGTGTTAATTGCTGAATTAACCAGAGATAATTCAAAACGAACAATTTTTCATCTGTGTATAAATAAATCTCGATAATTTCGAACACTCACGACTCATCAATAAATCGAACTATAATTTCGAATTTCATGTTTCTACTTTCCATTTTAATTTTATCTTTTTTTTTTTACTTCTTTATGTTTAACAGTTTATACGTATTTCGAGGGAATTCTGTAGCAAAAATGATCGATCACGCAACTTCGATCATCGTTTCAAAATGGTCATTTTCGCTACAAAGTTTTTGAAACTTTCACTTTTTGCCTCAACATGTATGTACAATAGTTAGTTTCACAGTAAGATCCATCATCGCAGTGGATCGAGATGTATTTATAAATTGTGTCACTTTGAAGAAAGTAACTTTGAGTTAGTAAAAATATAACATCAGACGTACATACAGGGTGAATAGAAAAAAATATTTGGGTTGTTTCGTGTCGAAAAATTTAACGTATTGTCCGTATTGCAGGTAATACACAACATTATAGCGTATGTTTTTCGCAGTCGCCCAAAATATCAAATAGTCAACCTTAATGTTGTTGTTTTTCTCTCAAACGTGTTCGTTGTTATTTTTCAACTCTCGCTAAATTTACTTCCTACCACCGACGACGGGTCGTAGAAAGGCACGTGAACCGTGGTGTCGATTTTAACACGATTGTGTCACAGTTTCTTTTTTCGTCTTCGTGTGGACTCGTCAATGGAGGTCTCGTCGCGTGGACGTCGAAGAAGCGATATTAAATTAGATCGTCGACTAAGTAAGTTGTAAATCGCACGGAGTTTATCAGAGTAATCGGATGTAATGGCATTATTAATGAAAAAAAAAGAAAGAAAAATACGATGTAATAACGTATTAGTGCTACGTATTATCACTGAAAGTGATTTTAGCAGGGGTAACCCAGAAAATCGGGCCTTCAGGTGCAACGCTGATGCAACGAAAATTAGCGATTGGTTGATTTGAGTCACGTGTCTAGCTATCTCGACGTTGAAAATGAGAGAGGACTTGGAAATTCTGGAAGCTTCTTAAGAGAATCTTAATAAAATTCTACAATCTGCCACGAGTGGAGATCTTTTTCAGTTATTATCATCTAATATGTGCGTTCTTTGCTCATTAATCGACGATTAAGGCATAAAATTTCCATCAAAGACAAAAAAATAGAAAAACTCAAAAGTTCTAGTGTTAAAGCGATTCGTAGTACGATCGATGACTCGATGACACTTTCATCTGGTCAAAGAAATCAGATCTTATTAATTACTTAAAATATAGAATGGGCCGAAGGTCGCTTCCTACTAAAATAAATCCGTAATTTCTTTGTTACATTTTTTCATTAATTTGCGATAATTCAAATGAAATAATTTTTAAAACACAATGAAAAAATCATGCTTGAACTTGAATTCGTTATTATATTATTTACATTATGTTATTCGTTATTATATTGTTGTCATTATACATTATTTTCATTAACATTCTATGCAGATTATATTGCGTGCCTCGGTCTATTTGGCGCGAGCTAGTTTTAGCGATTTGATATCTTAGGAAGAGTGCGTTAAAGAAAACCGCTCCAATCGCTAATATATTGTGAATATTTATTTTTACGTTTCTCGCGTCCAGCAACAGCTCGTGGAAAATTATTATATATAATATTTACGCTGAGAACTGAGACCGAGCAAGTTTTTGCTTCTTTGAGCAAAACATCGTAATTCGTTCGTAACTGGTTAAAAAGAAGTTGGAGAGATCGGAAAGGAAAAGGTCACCTCCTTTGTAAACAAATGGAAAAAAGTGCATCGATACCGCGTGCGTCGCGCTTCTGCGTCTGTCCGATGCTTACACCCTGCTCGCCAGTTAATCCAATAACCTTTAATCGAATTAGCCGAGTTCTGGCTGGACAGGAAAATCGTTTCAAGGCTCTAAAATCGCTCGCAAGCCGCGTCGCATTGGGTTGCCTATGGAAAAGTGATATAACATGCAAATACGTACGAACGAACGACAAAAGCTCTTGCGATCGCCGATTACGTGATCGGTTTTTTCGTCTTTGTCTATTTTAACACTGCTTGAGAACCAATGACAACGACGTCGTAAAATCGGTCGGATTGGCAAGACTGATGAAATTGGTTGATAACTAAAATTGATTGACGCAGAAAGTTATAGATATTTAAGAGAAATGAAATTTTAGTTGTCGATGTGATCTTTGTCGAACGTTCGACTTAACGATCTCACATATCTGTGGTGTAATAATACAAAAAGAAAAAGGAAAAGAATAAAAGACATACATTTACGGAAAGTATAGTTGAGAGAACTTTGACTAAAGTGAACAAAGTTAAGTAAAGTAAAAACTTTGAACAAAGTCATTGAATAAAGATCGCAAACAAGTGTAACGCGTAATTCCTGAATTGAATTACAATTCAGTGACGTTCTGACAACGTCGTAAATCAATGCAACGTGTTTCATTGTCCGGTGGAAAATATTCCATTAGCTCTTTTTTCCACGCAGTCTATTTTCGTCACAGATCGATGGCAAGGTATTACATGCGGGTAATACACCTGTTGGTAAGAATTGCAACTACTTGTGTCACAAAATACGGTAACTCGACTGGTCGATAGAGATTGTACACAATCGTGAAGTAAATTTGAAAGAGGTTTCCCGAAGCTAATGTTTCTTTCATTGTTTCTTCGAAGCTAATGAGTGTCCCACAAAAATTTGTCGAGAGTCGCGCATAGTTTACATATTTTTTTTATCATTTCAATGTAACCTTTATGAGAATATTGAAACAAGTAATCCCCATAAGAGACATCATGAACATTTATGGTTCAAAACTATTCAAATAATAAAATTCTTACTCAACTATAGCAATTTTGGTTATACAGTTTAGACCACCAGGCCAATCGTTCCAATGTAATTATTTAGACTGCTGCAAAGTTTTTGAAAAACGTCATTCTTTGTTTTTCATTTTATCAGTGAAAGATGATTTTAGTGAATCTTCGGGTGCAACGCTGATGTAACGAAAATTAGCGATTGGTTGATTTGAGTCACGTGATTCGCGAGAGGGCGTGGGGTAAAACTCGAGTAGGAGTGGCGTTGTCTGGTACTGAGCGATCGCGCCTGTAATTTGTTTTGTATAGATTCAAATGTTTGTGTATCAATAAAATTTTATGGCAAAAAGGTCGTCTTCCTAGTTCTTCGGAACAGTTGCCTCTGGGCTTTTCAGTGAGACGAATCGTACTGGCTTACAAGTCGTGCAGTTTTTTATTATCATGTTTTTGTTTCTCATTCTGTGAATTTGTAATACTCGTTCGTCAGGAATTATTTTCCATTTGACCGTCGAGTAATAATAATTCCGTGTTTTTTGTATAATTTTAAGGAAAAATGTAAAAGCTTACGTGTTACAATATCTTGTTACTCTTAACACTTCAACCTTTTCTAACGCCCACGTTACTGATCGATTGCGAACAGTCAAAGAACATCCTTGCTGCTTGATGAAACGCTCGTCTCCAACTAATTATCATCGGTCACTCCCTTAACGAGTTTTATTTAATTAAAGAATTGCTGCACTCGGCCGGGCGAGAAATTTTTAAATTAAACGTCGATTGATTAAATTGTTAGGTACGCAAGTACTTTGATTTAAAGTTTGCAGCTTTACATATACATGTTTCCTTGGCACGTGTTTCCAATAGTTCATAGGTCAACTTCGTAACGATTATAAAGGTTGCGCGTAAATGTTAATCGACCGTCGTTGTATACGTAATTCATTCACGTACAGTTTGCATAGAATTCAGAAAAAAATAGAAACTCTACTGTATATCGATTTCCATGGAAATTCGAACTAGATTCACGCTAGGCATTGGCCTAATTTTTCACGAACGCTGTACGTTCCTATAAATCTTCGTTCGACGTCGTTCGTTCGCATCCATTTATTTGGTTAGAAGGAAAACCTTCGCGAAAGAAACGCGAGGATCTACGGATGCAGCTCACGCAGCTCGTTGCGAAATTAATGGCCGTGGCCTTGAATCGGGGTCCCCTTCTTTGTCGTTCCTCGAGCCTCCGGAAGGAGGATCGCGGAGAGAGAAGTTGGAGGCTGGTGGACGTCCTTCGAGGGTCGTGCACTCGGTCGATGGACCTGCTTCCACGTAGAAACAAGTTTCTCTCCGCTACATAGATTCCTTCGAGTTTCTGTTTCCTCGTAGGAACTACGTTCATTTCGTGCTTCCTTTTTTTTTTTGTTTGTTTTCGTTCTCTGTTCTCGGAGTGGTCGGCTGATGATTTGATCCTGGACTTGGTTTAAAATTAGCAGAAGGATACGAGATGACTTAACCGATTAGCTAGCGACTCCCATATTGTTATATAATTTCACAAATATTTGTCACATTTTCTTTTCTTTTTTTTTTAATTTTCGTCATTTGTAGTCGCATGAACCACTTGTATAAGTTATTAGCGACTTGTAGCTAGATCTTGTTAATTTGTTATAAAGGTTGGACTGCTTTTGAAAGTGCATTAATTTTAGGACCGCTTCTTTATCCTTTTTAGATTGTCAGTCAAGAAAGGACTTGTGTTTAGTTGATATAGTTTATTCGCTAAGGTATCTTCTGCACTCGACAATGATATGTTCCACTGTACAATTGTACTTTGTACAAATCACAAATTGGGAGATCTTCTTTGTTAAGGAGATATTGGTGATTAATTTTTGTATTTTTGTTTTGTGGTTCCTTATGATCCTCGAGACTACAACTTGGTCTCAATGGAGAACGAGCAATCGTCCTCTTAAAAAATTCATTTTTGATTTTTCTATTAGCCACGAGTTTACACGAGAATTGAGGAGTTTTAGTTTCTTTCGACTTTCGTGTCGCGTTCGATCTCTCGTTTGACAGACATTTTGTCTTAAAACATCGCGCGGGATGGTTTGAGTTAAACCAGGGGGTAAATATCGAGTGTCGATCTGAAAAAAAGCAAAGTGCGATCTTAATTTAAACTAAATTTCTTTAGACTGAATATTAGTAAATAACCCAACACTTTCATACTTTCCTATAATAATGTTACAATTACTCAAGAGAAAGTCGTGAGGCAAGGGGTTGACGCTTTTCTTTCTACTCAATAAATACACGTGTTCCGGCGTGTTTCGTTGAAACTTTCAAGACATCTTTCCGGTCGAGAAATATGGCTCGTTCGCGCGTTAGGCCACGAACAAAGATACTACGAAATTTTCAGAGAAACATCGATTGTCTGATTTTCGCTGAAACGCCAGGCGCATAACACGTCTCATGATATCATCTACCGTGTGTTTATCCGCGTGAATCTTCCGAGAATCGCGTAGCCGCGGTAAATATACTAAAATACGAGAAGAAAAGAAAAAAAATTGAAACTGCTTTTCTGCCGAACTGCACATTTTTTTCGCGATTTCTTTGTTGACGCGACGACGGAAAAGAGGAATTCGCGAGATTCGTCGACGAAAAGCGAACGACGTCGTTCGTTGCTAGAGCCGCGTGTTCCGTTCGTTTGCCGCAACAGTTCAGAACAGGTTCTAATCTTTGGAACTTTTCCAAGAACCTTCGTCCTTTTTTTTTCTTTTTTTTTTGTTCGCTCCTCGGTCTCGTCTCTGCTTTGGCAGAGCCTATCCCTCTTTGTTCGCCGGCACACGTAGCAGCCTATTTATTTATTTGCTTCTTGTTTCCTTCGACGGGTTGCTTTCGCTCCGCGAGAGACCCAGACGCTCTCTATACAAGAGATCTTCCTCCCATTTTCGTTCTGGCTGCCCTTCTTTTCTTTTTTTCAACGACGTGACGTGCGTACTTGCGCATTTAGAGGCAACCGCGCGTGCAGTTGTCTTTCCACGAACGAGAAGAGGAAGAAACGAGAAACAAGGATAAACGGACAGAAAATAGGGAACAAATAGGGAAAATAAATTTCGTATAATAAATTTGCTATTCGTCGTTGGAAGAAATTTTTGTTCCACTCGATCACCTCACCCGGTGGAAAAAAAGAGTCGCTCGTAAATTTGTCACGACGCTCGTTTTAAATCAGCAGAGTAATTCTCTGTAATTTTACTCCGCGATGCTTTTTCTTCTCTTCAAGAAGATTTCATTTCTTGCGATAGCCACGTGTCATCGGACGAATCCGTCACGCTGTGTGCGCCACGTAGCGTATAGCAATTTAAGTTCGTTCCACATCGGTCGGCAGGTCGTTGTGCCTCGCGTCCTAGATTACAATCTGTTCCTAGTTTGGACAATTTTTCGCGACACGCGAGAACAAATAGAATTCGGATCTGGTCTCGTCGTGGCGACGGAGCCGAAGAAGAGGAGAAAACCTTTGTTCTCGTCCCGTCCCGTCCCGTCCCGTCCCGTCCCGTCCCGTCGTGACTCGCCGCATTTTCTGGCTTCCTCGCCATCGTCTCTCTGGTTCTACGCTGCGCGAATGTACCCGGCGAGGTTGTTGGCTGTGCCATGGAATGCAGACGGGGAGACTCACAAAACCACCATCCACTTATATTCTCGTCCTTCCTTTCTTCCCTCTGCCGTGCTGCTTCCTCGCGGACCTCTTGCTTTCGCTGCGAGTTCCTGTTCTATGACCGTTTGCGCTCGCGTACTCTGAAGCTGGTTTTCGACGGTCCTCCGGACGTGTTTCTCCTCTCTCTTTCTCTCTCTTGCCTTTTATCCTGGACCTGGCAGTCGCGGAATAGACGGACAATTGTTTTATTTTTGACTGTATACAGGGTGGTCACTATCCAGCATTTAACCAAACGATTCGCTGTTCTCGTAAACGGCGGTAGACAAATGAAAGAGGACAAAATTGTGCTCGATTTTTTGAGAAGCGGAATTTTCAATTTTTTAAATGGAATGCTACGTCTTTTTTTTATATTATGTGATGTGAAACTGAATTCAACGAAATGCAACTTTTGGTACAGAGTGGACCAAAAATCACTTCCTTTATTGAAATGAATCTGTAATTTAAAAAAAATTTTTGTTTTTTTACGGATTGAAGATGTTTCGTTAAAAAGAAACAAGCGGGAAGAAACTGTTGCTTTTTCGTTCCACATCGTGGCACGCATGTGTTCGTGGCAATTGACATTGTGCGAGAAGACTTTCGTCGAACTCGAAATTAACTGAGATTTATGGGAGGCTTGTTTGTGGATTCTCCGAATGCAAGAAACGTCTGAAAATTCCAATTTGATACGATACGGAGTCTGGAGCGCGTCCATGTCACAAATAGCACGTACAATTGGCCTTAATAGAGTTTTACGTTTTGTACGTTCCAACCCAATCGCTACGTAAAACCACCAAAAGCGTAGATACGTTAACATCTCGGTATGAAACGCAATATCGCAACTATCTCTTTCCTTTCTGACCTTGTGCAGGTGCGAAGGTCATTGAACGGCGCGTCGTTGAATTTACACGGTACAAAAAGAGACATGGAATTCCGTTTAAAAAGTTGAAGGTCGCCTTCGGCTCTCAAAAAACAGCGTGACTAGAAAAAATTTTTATTCCATCATAAATTCTATTCATTCTGTCGTAAGAACTTTTTATTCTATTTCATTTTGTTAGAAAAAATTAATTCTACTTTATTTTGTTAGAAAAAATTTACGTTGCGTACAAAAAAAAAAAACACAGTGCAACTTTCATTCTTCCATTATTACGGGGAAGACCTGAGAACTAAGTTTGCCAAAACAAAATTAACAAAGTTAACAAAATGAACAAAGAATGTATATTTGATTTCGAGTTCGACGCGT
This sequence comes from Melipona beecheii, assembly GCA_032399605.1. NCBI lineage: Eukaryota > Metazoa > Arthropoda > Insecta > Hymenoptera > Apidae > Melipona > Melipona beecheii. The sequence continues at coordinate 2,550,017 of JAUCMO010000243.1, read as the reverse complement.
TTGAATAGGAAAATTGGAAAAATTGGCATTTGAACAGCAGAATAATATTCTTTAATATTGTATATTTTATATTTTATTCACACTCTTTAATATTATTTTATATCTTTGAATAGATATTGATAATTGATAGAATTATCGAGTCATGTGCAAAATGCACCCAAGTTCCAAAAGGATTAGAAATAACGTGCAGCAACAACAATCGTGACAAAGTGGAAGCGAAAATTTAGTACGAAGAACGTCACGATGCCCGGTCTGATACGGCGGCTGAGTGATAAGAGAATGATAATGGCGTGTATCCGCGACCTAAGTCCCTTTCATTGCGATATGATTTATTGAGCTGTCCCTCTGATAAGAGTTGCTTGTCGATCACAATGCAAAACGATATCTCGATTTGCGCGCGTTAACGAGAGAGATAACGCGCGCAGTGGAAATTTTTCAGCCGCCGTTACGTTTTCGTCTCGGTGCCGCGCGCCGTATTTTTTCTTCTCTCTCTTTTCTTTTTTGTCGTCTCGAGATCAAATCAAGCGTCGACGTCTCGTTATGCGACGAGAGACAAGAAACGAACGTTGGCTCGTTTGCAAACACGAAAACGAGTTAAACACTTGACGTATGCATATTGTTCTTCGAACGAGATGTTTAAGAGCAGGGAATTATTATATATTCGTTTACAGAGTAACGAATCCATGTTTTACGAAGAAAAAAAGAAGAAGAAAACGAAGAAGAGACTCACTTCATTGTCGTTATGCAAGAACGATACGTTAGTTATAATTAATGTGATTATCTTGTAATTAATCAGTATGTAATCTCAGTACTCGCGTAATCACGTGAAGATATTAATTATCAACGAACGAGAATCCTTTCGGTTTATTTTCGTTTAAAATTGCTCACTGAAGAGGTTCGAAGATTCTTCAACGAAAATATCGATACTCGGAATACTTTTGGAGACGTAGCTTTGCTATATTGCGTGTTTTGCAAACTGTAAAAAACCGACGTAACGTTGATTTGCAATTTTTTGAATAATTAAAACGTCAAAGAGGTGAATACGTACGCGTACGTACGTAATAATATCGTCAGTTCATTAACATTCACTCGATTTTCTGATCATGTGATCGCTTTGAACTTGATTTGATTCTGAATTTCAAACAGCGACACGTATTCTACTTTAACATTATAATATGATATAATATGATATATTGAATATATATTTTCTTCTGATATTTTTCTTAGGTTAAGTACACACATCTTTCTCGTATATTAGAAATTTCAAAAAAAAAAAAAACTCTGATTTCAAAAATTTTCTGGAATAAGTTAACTCCGATCCTCTTGCCAGAAGATCAGATTATTGTCATCTTTTCCACTCTGTGACTACAGACCACCGAGTGGCTGAAATCATCCTACGAACATTTCCACGAAGACGGATTGCCCGCAGTGGTTCCCCTAAATTCCAAGTCCTAAAAACATTCCTTTGGAATTCCTCGAGATTACGGAAAGCCGAATAGAAAGACGAGTTGTCTGCTTTCACAAACAGTCACGAAGTCGTGTCGTCGTTGACAAGTTAATGGTAAGGAATGTATAATTTTGAGCGGCTCGGTTCTTTCCTTTCAAAATGTTCCTTACACTTATTGACACTGCTGTATCATCCTCCGTAATAAATCGATTCGAACGATAGTTTAAAGCGGCGAGCGCTTTAAATTAAAACCAGTGTGAACTTGTTACAATGAAAACGGACAGCGGAGCGTGTCGTGTAATTCGACATTCCTACATGCTCGCACGTTCCTACGTACATATGTACAATATAGGTTAGGTTTTTTAAGGTTAGTTATTTCTCAGTTAAGTGGAAATTATTATTTGAGTCACATGGCACGTTGTTGCCTCCTAAACTCACACATACTTTACGTTTTAAAAGCAGCGCTGAACGAAATGTTAATGACAAATCGACCGCCTACTGCAGTATACATCTGGTATATATAACACGCGTATTGCATGACAACGTAATTCGCCAGCCATCAGAGTCGATCTTTATCGATGTGAATTTTATCGATCTATGCGTATACACCGCTGTTCGACCCATTATTCACTCTACATCCACGGTTATCTTCATCTGCGCGCGATTACATCAATTTAAATCTGCATCGAATTACATCAATTTAAATTATTATCCTCGTGATCACGATCCCTGCGAGCACGAACTCTCCTAAGCAAACACACGTACCAACCGTCCAATTATCTAGTAGAAATAACTTTCCTTCCGTTCGACTGTAGACAGCCATTTTTTTTAACATTTTTCCTCTTGCAAATTACTCATCGTGTCCTAATTTTAATAGCACAATACCTTTTTCATACGGTACAGTATTGCGTAATATAGGGGTTACAGCTATTAATAAATTGTAGGTTTAGTGTTCGTCCTTTATTACGTTTTATAAAAATGCACGAGTACTTAAATAATAAGTAAGTATTTGTTAATCTGAAAATCAAAAAAACGGATTTCGAATCTAGAAAGCAGAGTTATTTCAGAGCAGAGCACAATTTTATTTATTTTTAGATCGTTTTTTTCAGTTCAAGTCTTAATATAGTATGCGTCACTTGGGTTATCGGTGATAACTACCAGAGATAAAACCTTTTTATTCGAGTCAATGTTTCCACAAGATAGCCATAAAAACGCCAAGGATCCAATACGATTGTACAAACAATTGTATAAACACGATTGTACAAAAAAAAAAAAAAAAAGGAAAGATTACTGATTACATGTTTCACGATGCAGAAAGTAAGTTAATTAATTGTAACAGCCTTTGCGACATTTAATTAATTTAGTGATAACCTGCGACTTTGTTTAAACGTTCATAATAAATGATCGTCCACGGTTGCGCGAATGAGCAAGGTGAGTCGAGAAATAATAATTAAAGGCAGAAGGAAATTGGTTTTGAAATCAATTCCACGAACGTTTCGCGCGTTAACCTTTAATGAAGAACCGTTAACCTTGTTAACCAGCGACAAGTGCAAATACTCAGGGACGATCATCCCTCGCACGGCCTCGATGATTCAGAATCAACGGTCTACCTGCAAACAGGCTGGAAAATGGGTTGCGTAAAATTGCCAATATTTTCAGAGATATCAATCTTTGTATCGTGGAACGGCCGACTTTAAGGGGGCTTCGCAACGCTTGTCGTCGTGTTTGCCGTGCTTTCTCCCTCGGTTGAAATTGCCTGGTCGCGAGCATTATCGTTTTAAAAAAACAACCAATGGAAGTAACAACCAATGGTTGAAATGTCTAAATCGATATTTCATATTTGGCATTATTTAGTATAGATAATGTGAACAACAATATCGTTAGTACTTGCGTTAGTAATTTTTCTGTCATTATTTTTGGCATTGTTCCGAACGAATTTTTCATTCAAGTCTAAACCCTTTGACTAAAGAAGTTTACGCGAAAATTTTAAAACTGTTCAACAAGAGCGCGTAACGCGTCGTTCAGTCAATCAACCTTGAAACGCTTTGCATAAATACCGTTAAGGTCGCAGGAAATTTTTTTCCCCTCTTTTAAACACAATACGCCGTGCACACACGTATCACGTGCGCGCGCGCGCGCGCGCGTACGAAAGTGGGGACCGACTTCGAAAAGTGTCGCCTGCGGATTTGCATCGGGTTATCATCACGGGTTGACGTCACGTACATTTAATCGGTGTTTAAAATTTCACGGTTTCACAAGCGGAAAGCCTATCCACGCGTGTTTTGCTTTCGCAATTAATTTTTCCTTGCGTCACGGTGCAGCGAGGGCTCTCCGTCATTGATGGAAAAAAAAGAGAACGTCGTTCACAGGCATACTTGCTTCTTTTCCTTTAAGTTTCTCTCTCCCACGTCAACGAGATCCGCTCTTTCTCCCGTTATTTTTTTCTCCATTCACTAGCGACGTCTTTGAATGAAGCTTTATTTTCGCCGAGAAGACGAGTGACGTAGGCCAACGTCTACCAGTTACATTTTGAATTGTAAGTTTAAGTTCGTCGAAGAAAATACACGGTTAGCTAACGATCGTGTAAAATTCGATCGACACGCGGAGTCCGCGTGTTGCTCTGTGTTGTATATGTTCGAACCTAAAACGACGTTGGACTTCTGTTAGATCGCTCTACAACTAATTTTAGTACGCTTCAACAACCGCTATGAGCTATGAATAGTTCTATTGTAAGCAGAGTGCGAGCTGATAGACCAAAAGACACCGCGCGGTTCTGTATCTCGTTCGAAGAATCGGAGATAGGAATACTACATTCCGAACAGAGCGTCGCTGATCGCAAAACCCAAGCATCCTTAAAGCAAACTTAATCGAAGCTAACAGCAGAACACTCGTACGATCGTATCGCTCGATACGATCTTGTCTTATCGCTTGAGAGATAGAAATTTGAGAAAACTTGTCAGTCAAGTTTCAATTCGTAGCACGATGGTTCGATGGTCAATGAATTTCTCAAGGATGGCTGTTTGTTTCTCAATTTCTTGGTCTTCTCAGCGGTTCAAGACCTGGCGTGATCGAGTAACGTCACTGGGAGGCAATTCGACATCGTCGAAGACTGGCTCGAACCAGCTTCACTTAAGAACACCGCCTTATTTATATTTTGTCCGTGTGCAAGTACGTAGTCAACAATCGTTTGCAACATCGATCCAGTGAGGCAACGATCTCTGTTGGCGATTGTATCGTGGAGCCTACGAACGCGAGACGTGGACTCGTATGGTACGAGTATTATTTACGTGTTGGCGTCGTAGGAAGAGAATCAATTTCATTCAAATTTTTGTTGAACTCGCGCATAACTTCTTACAGTTAAAATGCCAGTCGCACAGACACCGGCGACAACTGACAATGCTCGCGTCATCTTAAATAAAGTTAACAAAACCTCGCGGGAAAGAGTCTTGCAATTAGATGAATGTTCGCGTCACGAGTCACGAGACTATCGCCATCCGCGTGATGTTATCGTATGTTAATACGAATCGTGAATAATTACATCACGTTATCTCTGTAGTGGGACTATGCAGTTGCGGAGCAACGAAATTTATTTGCATTCTATGCTTGAATAGCAGCCACGTGATATTTACGTTGGAGTTACGCAGTCTCGGGTGCACAAGCACGTCTAACAAGTTATGGCTCATCGGGAGCCACCGTAAAAATGCCGATGCTTTCTAATCGAGTCGATTTCAAAATCACATAGAAATCGGAGAAGCTGCTTTGACGGTGAGACGTTTGGATGATAAAACGTTCGAATGGTGGAACGTACGAGTGAAAAATTAGATGATATAAATCTAATTAAATCTAATTTAATCGTTGTTTTTTTTTCATCGAATTGTTCGAGCAATTTGTATGCCCTTCGACCTTCTGTCGTTTAGGTAAACAAAGGTTTATCAAGGGTTTCTGTTCATTTTTTTTCTTTCTTTGCCATGTAAACTGCGTTGTGTACATAGAGTTTTCAGGTTTGTCACGTTGGCACGAATCACCAGTTTTGTGCGATTTCCGTGTGTTTTACGTAATTCGCGAGCAATAATTCGAGATTGACGTCAATAACGCGTTAAAATTCCGAATCGGCGTGATTCCTGGTTCGATTCCGTGTCGTTTTTCATTTCAACCTGAACGATAACATCATCGATATGACCAATTGACACAGTGAATTAATTGTTCCACAGATTTTGCCCACGCTCGAAAATTGTGTTGGAACGATGACAATTGCGTAAAACAATTACAATAATTATTACACTACCTGCGTTATTGTAAATATTGTTAATATTATTGTTAAATATTGTAAATATCATTAAACTCTAGTGAGTCCAAATTTTTTGGTAACTGATCAAACGGATCGTATAATCATCAAATCTCAGTTTTTATTTGATATTTAATCAAAACGCTGTTCCATTAAAATGAAGATCGTTTTCTCAAATTAGATTTACAAGAGAATTTGAAGCAAATGGTTTGATCATTGATCCAACTCGCGATCCTTGATCGTTATATCGAGGACTCGTCACTCGCGCAAGATATCATACGTCTAATCTCTAACGCGTTCGATTCACACTAACAATGTTATTAAAGCTATTTAACCTTTAATCTGTATTATATTCGCGTTCGTTTTACTCATTCGTTCACGCGGCAACGCGTAGAAAAAGCGCTCGTTGATACGAATTGAACGATTAAAACATCGCCAATAACGCGATTTTGTTGACGAATTTCTTGAGATATTCTGCTTTTAACAACCGTTTGTCCATAAAAATCGATGCAAGGTGCGGGTACATATATAATACAATACATCAAGGACAATTGCTTCAATTCTTCATTGCAAAAACGAGTATGAATCGTTGATCGTGCATTCTATATATCTATCGCGGGTAATGTTTGCCGCAGTATATTCTAGTATATTCTAGAAATACGCATAAGTCAGTAACCTAGTGTTGACGTAACGCGAGTGTTTCTGAAACATTCTAAATTAATTAGCCGCACGCTAATTATCGAGTAATTTATTATTAATATTTTTTATGTTTCGAGCGTGTTTATTCTTAAACGGTAAGAGAAATACACGTTGCGAAAAAACTGTACCAGTCTACGTGTTTACTTCATTCCACGTGCTATTGCTATTGACGTTACTATATCGATCATATGATGATTCAGCTGATTCGTTCCTTTCCATTTTGTTTCGCTTGTAGCGGAGCATCTTTATTAAATTAAAAAACAAACACTGCCAAATATCAATCTTCGTTAGCTAGTATCGATGGCAACCAAAGGTAAACCAAAGTTTGACGCGTGTTTCGAAAAAATTACAAACAGATTCGTCACAAGTAAATTCAGTAGAAATTGTGTCTCGATAAAGATCTAGTTAGCAAACAGTTTGGCATCTAGGTGAAATCAAGCGCTGAAACAGAAACAGCTGCAGCACGAGATTTAACTGACGGTGAAATCGCACGTAGGCGTGATTTGCTAGCGATCATGAACATCCGTCGCGTCCGAATTAAACCGACGCTTTATCCAATTAGTAAGCGGGACAATTTTTCCTGGCTCCCCCCTCCTCTGGACTAATTCGAAACTCGCAAATTCATGTGCGTAGCAAACGACACGTGCTGGACAACGGGGTACCCGCAGCATCCTCTAGTTCCACGTGCGCGCGATTTTCCCCGGTGACCTTTCTATAATCTCTGAAACGCGTGTGTATTGCAAATTGCTCATACACGTGCACTTATTGCTTCATATCGAGCCGCCCACGTTTCACTGAATCACAATCGCGGACGGGGAGAGGAATGTAACGATCCAGACGTCGTCGAAAGGCGTTCCGAACCATTAGCGGAACTCCGTAGAAATCAGACAGGGGGTTCGATGGTCGAACGATGTTGTCAGACACGTGAAATCTCTCGAGACAGTAATCAGCTTGACAGGGCAAATTTTTAATCTTTTTCATAAACGAACGGAATTTATACCCATGGGATGAGATACCCGTCGCATTCATGCCCGTGCTATTTTTAGCTCAGGCCTGTAAAATATATTTTACATGGAATGGTGTTGGAAGGAAGGTCAGCTAGGTGCAAATATATCGAAGTTACTTCTTGTCGTTGCTACAACTTACTATCGTTGGGTCGCGGAAGAAGTTGCGTGCATTTTAAAAATATTTCACGAAAGGGATCTCTCTTTAATTAGGATCAATCTTTCCTCATTCGCGTGTTCTACAAAGTGAACAAACCCACGTTGGTCGAAATGCCCACAATTTCGCTAAAATTGTTCCACGCTCGATTTAGAGATGCGTCGCTGACATCGGTAAATCAGTTTGAAGCGACCCGTGCAGCTTTTCCTTAATTGACGCGGGCTGGATACAGAAAATTTTCTTCGAGAATATGATTCGTCATATTTTCGACAGATACATGCATAGATCATTCATAACACGTGGCTTGTCTTAGACGATCTATAAATAAATCAAATAATCATTTTTAATATTTAAGTTTAACGGCTTGTATCATTCGGCTTCCCCAATCGTATATCGTATTCATATTTAAATGAAAATCGTTGTAACCTCATCAAATGTTTCAATTTCGTAGTAGAATGACAATTAACTCGAACCATCGCTAGATTGACTATTTTTATGTAACTAAAATACGAACCTGTCCTTCAAATATTTTATCTTGGAAATTTTTCATATTTTTGCATGTTATTTGATACACTTTTGTGTTTGTGTATTCGTAAGTTTTTAAGTACGTAGATATCCGTAACGAATACGATGGGAGAGAAAATGGCGGGATACTTATAATTAAATGTGACGGTCTATATAATTAAAAGTAAAATCAAACAATAGACAATGCGCAATGTGCATTTCAATTCTTAAAACCGCTAAACTATTTGCTCGTTTCTCTTTGTTCGTTCGCTTATACGCAGGAAGTACAAAAGACTATAGGAAATCGATAAATAGCCGATAACGTGACGCCGAACTGAGAATCTCTGTCGCGTCTAATCTGCAAAGGTGGCTCGACATGTGCCCGCTCATGAATGCAACACTGAGGGCGGTGACATTTTAACATTAAAGATAAACCTACGTTTTTCTTTTTCCTCCTCTCTCCCCCAACCCACATAATTCGGAGTGGCGTGTACACACGTGACAACTGCCTTTCGCTTCCTCTCTCGAGTTCCTGCATCCCGCTGAGCAGGAGAGATCTTTCAGCATAACTCCCTGTTATGCAGTCCCTCTCTGTTCAAAGTTAAAATTACGAGAAGTTTCGTATCGTTGCGTTGTGCGTAAAAAACGCAAGCAAGAAATGAAAACATTTTAAAGTATAACGTGCGTATTTCGGAAATTTCAAGTCTCAAAAATTTGCTCGCGAGACACACACGCGCGCACACAGAGTCCAGTGAAGTTTCTGCGCAATCTACGCGAGTATTCGAACTTGTAAAATTCAGCGATAAGAATTCGTTATCGTACTAACTTTTCGGTATTTATTTATCAACATATGCTCGGTACACGCCGGCGCCACGCGCGGAGAATCCCTGCCCCTCTGTTGCTCGTACACGAACACACGCTTAAGCACGCACGTATGTACGTTCACACAGCTGCGCTTAGATGCGCAGATGGGGTTCTCTGCTTCTCTTTCCCCACTTTGCCAACCAGCGATTGCCACGCTGCCCAACCCACACCGCGGTTATAAAAGGCTGCCGCGCCACCGTGGGCACCTTCAGTCAGATTCGAGACGTCGATGTTGCAGTAACGGTTTGCTCTCTTGGCTAACCCGAGTTTCATTCTTCGTACAAAGTTTGTAACCTGTAACTGTAATCGTCGAGGCTCGATACTCCCCGTCGTAACACTTTCTCAACAGTAGTTTCGACTGCCGTATCTGGATTCGGAAACAAAGTGAAAGACAGTGCGAATACCGTTGTACTTCGTCTGCCGTCCCAGTTTTTTCGAGCATCTCTGCGAAATGTAAGTCGAACAGTTTATACGCGTCGCCATGCGCGCGCGAGTTCGCGTTACAAGCGTCGCAAAATCGCGATTGTGTTGCGGTAATTTGTGTACGTGAGGAAGTTCATCTTCGAACGATGAAATTATTTCAGCCAGAAGTGCGACGTTTGTAACGGAACGTGGTATTCGCCCCCGCTCTCCTCGCGCTTGAAAAACCGCGCTCGATTACACGCTTTCACCATGGTGTTTTCCTTTTGAGGAAGCACGACGAGCAGCGAGGTTTTCTTTTCACGATATTCGCTTCGCACGGGAAAGTGACGAGGTTTCGCCTTCGAGAGTAACAGTATGTTGAAAAGGGGTTGCTCGTATGTTTCACGGTGGTCGGGGCGGGGACAGAAGAAGCGACACATGCATAGAAAGCGAAGAAACGAACGTAATGCGAGAATCAATACTCTCGACGTCGAGTCGCGTGACTAACTTCAGATTGGTTCTTCTTTCTAACGCCCAAAGCCCCCCCAGACAAATCGTACGATATCGATTTTTTAAAGTTTTAACCGTTCCGTATCGACGATCGATTCGATACATTGACGTGCGTACCAACTTTTTCAAAACGCGTTTCGTTTTCTCTGAACAACGGAATTTTAACGTTTTCAGTCAACGAGAGAACTCACGATCCCTCATTTGACACGTTAAGAATTTTTGGTCGCAACGTTGGTAACGTTTCGAGAGTTTGAAACCACGTTTCGGATCGAATCGAGCGGGCAGTAGTTAATTTTTGTGTGGCCGTTGCCGATGTACGACGAAGGAGGTCATACCTCGATGTTGCTCGTGGAATCGTTTGTTTGTGTTAAGGTCCGCTGGAAACCCGTTACGCCATGTAATCACGTGACGGCGAATTCCAAAGGTGGAATTTTAATTTCTCAATCCTGTTGATGCCTCGTCGCATTCCTAGCCGTTTTCGTTCATGCGTGCCGCATGCGATCGGTTTATCGTCCACGCTATCTTGTAAACGTAAAATTATAGTACAAGAAAGGCTAACGTTGCTTCTGCAGTTTTTAAAGAACGTTTGCGATAAAATTTAGAGGATTGTTATTTGTAACTTTTTTCTTTCTTTCTTTTTTGTTTGCAATTTCACCCCTTGCGCTGGCAACTGATTTACGGACCATAACGAGTGACCACCGTATGCAATAATTCATCGCTTTCTTTTTAAACTCGTCAGTATATCACTGGATTGAAATTGTTGAGAAGTAATACATTTATTATTTGTTGCCTGAGTTATATTTAAATATACTTAAAACTGAGAAAATGCAATTTTGAGATTAAACCCGTCATAAATTTATTTAGTCGATATTTTCTCAATCGATTGCAAACTAAATGGCAAGGCAACGCGATTAAATTCGTTAATTAAACAGTTCGAAATGACTCCTCTTCGTAACTTTTCCTGTTAAAAGAAGTTCCACTTTGAATTTTTACGAAAGTCACGTCAAGTCCACGTGAAGTACTTGACGGCGTAATTAAGTTCTCTGTTTTCACTTTAATTGCAGTTTGCAGACTGCGATTTATATTTTTCTACATACTAATTTATCAGAAACTTGTTAAACGATTTCTTGTTAAAGAGGAAAGTTTCCGACTCCTTGTGCAGCTGTATCTTTGATTCTCTTGCCGTGTGTGTCTAGTCTCGTCAACTGAAAAAAAAGAAATCGCGTTCCTCTATCTCCTCGCGTGTATTTGGTCGAATATTATGCAACCGAGATTTTTTGCAATGTCGCCACTTCGCACAACGATTCAAACGTTGCAATTATGTAAAGTCAGTGGAACGTAACTTGAATTATTCTCCTGTCATGTGATTAACGCGAACGTTACGCTTTTTACGTAATTACTATTTGTTGTATCGTCGTTTATTTTCACAATCGCGAGATTTTGACATTAATCGAACCTCCTTTTTATATAGAGGCAATGTGAATATTTCGCGATTCCATCTCGAAACGAATCTTTTGAAAAATATAGACAATTCTTACTCATAATCATCTTTACCCAGTGGACGATATATTAAGTTAGCGACAATGTTTGTACGTTTTTTAAACGTATCGACAGTCTTTTTCTTTCATCGCGTTCTTTCAAACGAAGGTAAATCGAATTTCATGCAGTATTCGTATTTCCCGTGTTGGGACGACCTGATTCCGCATTCGCTCCGTAGCCACGCATCCGCGTGGGAGTTTAACTGGAGTAGTCGACGAGGTCGATCGATATCTCGAATTCAGCCTCCCTCTCTTTGCGCCTCGAGAGACCGCCACGACCTCGAGGGTTGTTGGCCTCGTTTCAACCCCTCGGGGAACGCTAACGTACAGAGTGCCTGTTCAAAATAAACCGTGAATTAATGACAGAGGATGAATAGTCTAAGGAAGCATTTCCTCTTTTATTCACGAATTCAGTCGCGGTGAACGTGACAGAGGGAGAGGATCGTTCCCATAAATGTTTATTTAATTCCAATCTATTTAATTCCTACGATAATTCGAAAAAAAAACAGCAAGTATATTTTATAATATACGATTTCAATTATGAAATATGATCAATTTTAATTCTTATGATAATTCGAAACAGGAACAGCGTACAATAGAGAAATAAAATGAATTAAGCGTGTTATTTCGAGCAGAATCGTCTTCAATCATCTTGTATACACACCCGTATGAACGATAAAGACGGAGAGCTCTTCTCACGCGCGCACACACGCGCGGGGGTCATGCATTTGGGTTAGCTCCGTACGTACAGCGTGAGAGAAGTGGAGGACAGCTACGTAAAACACACATCCGCTTCCGCCTCTGATATAATATATTTCTTACGTACATATCTACGCAGCGAGCGTGCGTTCCCTCGACGTGTAAAGCGCGAAAATGTGAAGGAGAAAGAAATTGAATAAAAGAGTCTTTTGCTTTTATTTCTGTCGAAATGGTCAGTTCCGTTGGTCACACGGGTATTAAGAATCAATCGGAGAATACGTTTTCGCGTTTTCGAGTTCGTATATAGCCACCGACCTCAGACTACTTTGGTAGCCGCATAGTGTTGTTCACTGCTTGCATACCCTTTTCTTTAAGGCTCTTCTATTCTGGTACACTGATAGAATTAAAAATACAGGATCACGTGGAGGTGGCGGGATGCTTGCCAGCCCGTTCGCGAACCTGTTTTCCTCGTAAACTGACGGCCCTAAAGAGGCGAAAGCATCCCATCGTGGCTAATCTTAGAGGCTCGTCACGCGAAGAGAGTAAAAGGCGAGGTGAAGCGATCGGATTTTCACTCGCGGCGACGTTTCAACCAACCTTCGTCGCTGGTGAGATCTCCCGCGAGGTCTCTCCGCGCCAAATGTCGTTTTGGAATACGTTTACTCGCGCAGCGAGTAAAAATTTTCAAGCCGAGGATATTAGGATATTTCTTAAGAAATTTTCGAATAATCCTCTGCTTGAACAGTTTCAATTTCTACTCCCCAAGTTAATATTCCTTTCCTTCTCGGTGGCATACGTTCTGCTTAAATAATTAAACAAGTATCTCTCCATGTTTCTCCGACATATGCAAATTTCGATCGTAAACCCAACCTAAATAATTTGAAACCATTTGAGTAATACGTCTGAGGCGCAGAAATAGAAAGAAACTTCGATTCAGAAAGCGGCGATATTAATATCCCTAGAATTGTATTTTAAATTTTGTCGAGTATTCCCTTTTCGCTACGTCGATCTAACGATTGAAACTCCGTAGCGTGGAAATTTTTTCATTCTGCAATTTACTTACACGTAACTTACGACGTAATATACCGGTTCGTCGGAGTAATGTGTAAAAAAATTGAAAACATGTAAAACACGGTCATACCAGGTCAAAGATATCTGGTACGTCATTCACGTTGTTGTTAATACGTTACAACGTCATAAACAATTCAATTTCTACGTCATTGTTTGACCGTAGCCGTTCAGTTTCTCCAATACATCCTCTTCGCTACGTCATTGTTTCACGTTTCATTGAAAGTCTTCTGCACGCCACGTATCAGAAATCGATCATGTCCCTGGCGCTAAATTAAACACAGGTCGCTGTTACATAAACTATCGTGCAAAGGTCTTGGATCGGGAAATTAGTACAAAATGGTCAGAAATTGACGAGTGTCGCCGAGAGACAGTCGGTTGGAATAATTTGCAAAAACAAAGGTTGAAACGTTCGTGCAAGACATGGAAATATTTACATGTTACTTACTTGTTGGGAAATAAATATAAATAAATACTTCTTTGTATTTAGTTATTTTAATTATAAAAATATTTCTTTATATTTAGTTATTCTTGTATAAATATTTCTTTTATTTATATTTAGTTATTCTTGAATCTATACAACGCGGTAGTTTCTCTCTTTTTTTATTTCGCAGTTGGAGTTAAAAATAATGCGAGCGTACTTAGAGGTACTCGTGTAATTTTTACGATTGCACTTGTTTCTGTTCGTATTGTTCTTTTTTTGCAGTCGTTCAACAACCACGTAAATTACAAACGTCGTCGTAAATAGTTGAACGTGAGCACATCCATCGAGTTACGCTCTTCAAAGTGCGCGATCGAAAAGTTTACTATTATTGTAAATGACCGTTGACGTCAAGTCCACATTACGATCGGTAATTGATGGATTTGATCGTTCGTTTTTTTTTTTTTTTTCCTCATTAATACGCGTCGTTTTTTTTTTAATGAAATTCAAATAGCGTTTACGTGCATTTATGCCACGTGAACCATAAAACAGACAATTTATTAGATTAGTAAAACGGAAACGAGATAAAGCTCGAATGAAATAAAGATACGAGAGCACTTGCAAACGTATGAAATTGTTATTTTCTTTTTTGAATCGTTGCTAAAGTTGCGGAAATATTAATTGGTGATCTAAAGTTATTGACGAAAATCGCAGGATTTCCCGATAGATCGACGCGACGATTACGGGTGATTCACTGGATAACAATTTTTTGTTCTATTCGAACAAACAATGAAATTCTCGGTAAGATTACAATTACAACGAATGGTAATGGAGTGGAAACGTAATGGTAGAAGGGGGGAATGTTTGTCAGTGAATGAAACGAGCGAGATTATTTATTTTATTATGCGCGCAAAACTTTTGACTTCTTTCTGTTTTTTTCAATTATAAAATGGAAATGTGCCTAATTTTATAAGTAATAATAACAAAAAATTTATTAAACATTTTGAATTTAAACATGACATCATTATTAAATTACTATTTATAATGATAAAAAATACAAATACAACGATGAAATTGAATAATATAAAATTCTAATTATTTTTTAAAACATCTATCAAACTAGTTAAATTGAAAACTATTTAAAACATTCATTAAACTAATAAATAAAATCATGGAAAATTCATAAATAATTTATTTTGTTATAAAATTATATAATAATATTAAACATAAATGTATTAATAAGAAGTGAAGTTTTTAGGAATGCGAAGCGTATCACGTTTTGCGTCGTCGAGAGAGAAAACAAAATAAGAGTTTTGAAAATAACTTGTTAAGTACGAACGTGATTGAAATCGCAAGGGAGCAGATCCTTTCGCGTAATATATGGACGACGAGATACGTACCTTGCGACATGACATCGTAAATGTCATACGACGCTTCGCCGATGTCTATAGTCCAAAGAATCGGGGCAAAAAAAATTGCGCAGCGAAATGTATTTTGAAAATTTGTTCTTTGAAGCGTCATTTTTTCCTCTTTTTTTTCTTTTCTTTTCATCTAAGAATAAGTCGAGACTTCCATGTGACTGATAATGAAATCCGTCACGCATTGCCAGTGTGTTGATGATGAAATACTTGACATTCTCCCCGCGACCTTGCATCGATATTTAAGATCTTGTTTTATAATTACTACCGTTTTACCGTTCATTGATTTTTCTTTTTTTTTCTTCTTTTCTTTTTATCGCGTGACGTTACGGTTTTTAAGAAACTATAGTAGTATTGTTAATTCTGCATATATATATGCGTGTGTATCCACTAATATTTGAATCGCTACACGACCTAAGCATACTTAAACTTCGCGTTTATTATTATTCACGTGTACATTGACTCCTCTACGGTTTGGAAATTTATTTAGATCTGCTCGAACAATATTTTACTTGAGACCGAAACTGAAGTATGTTGAAGTTCTAAGCTAATTCGTTAGAAACAACGTTACTTTCAACGAATGTTTTTGGTACGAATCATACCACATACACACACGAAATCCAATATCGTGGCGAAAGAACGCTTCGTTTCTCTAATTCCGTGGGACCCATGCCATAACAGTGAATTTTTTTTTTGTTTGCATTTCTTTAAATGAAAATTTAATTTTCTAATATTTTTTCTTTCACGCGTGTGTTTCTTCCTCCACGTGAAAAATTCACATTTCGAAATGTGTAATAAGAATTATGCGTTACAAGAATGGAGCATCATCAGGATTTTAGAGATGCTAAAAAAAAAAAGATCGAGAGCCACTGCTCTAATCGATCACATATTCCGTAGCACAGGCAGTATCTTCAATTTAGTCTATCGACCAAAAACATTGTTGTCTCGATGTAAGAAAGTACAGCTGTGAGGCAAATTACACAATCTGTTACGCCGTGGAACTTCGGTATTGATGAAAATAAAGAATTCAGACCGTGTTTCGTTCGGCTTTCTTTTCTCGCGGGGAAAGTAAAAGTGGCCGTTTCGTGCCAAGGTGAGGAGATCCACGGTGAAACGTGTCGCGGATGTCCTTCGCAATTCGCGTTCGCATATGTACATGCTACGCTCGTTGATCTCCCTTCGAAAGAAATCACAGCGAACAAACCTTCGCGTGTTGTACATGAAATTCTCCTTTTTGTTGCAGTTGTGACACGTCGAAGCAGCAACATGTCTGTAACCACGTCCGTGCAACCAGCTGCTGAGAGTCTCTCTCGTCATGGGTGAGTCGATTGTTCAATATTCTTATTTGTCAGCGAGTGTCGCCTAAATTGATTAACCCATGTTTACTCGACGTAACAAACTATTATTAGCGCGGCGTGTTATTTTTCTTAAATTAAGCACATTTCCATTTCCGTCGTTGAATAATTTATTGTTATGAGAAATTATCGTGAGAGCAAAGTTCTTCTTTCTTCTTTTTTTTTTCCAACAATTGTCAAATTTATTCCAATTGCTTCCTTTCGTTCGTTCTATTAATTTTTTGATACAATTTGATTTTTTTAAAACCAGACGTTTCAGACGTTTTTTAAATCATTTGAGTATGTTTATTCGATGTAAAACAATTTACATCCTCTTCTACCTCATATTCGACTATTATTATGTTTTTTTAATTTATTGATCGACAAAATTTAATGCAATAGAACATTATGTTACGTTTAATTTTAAATTTAACGATAAAAAGGATATATCGACCGATATAAATTTCAATATTCTATTAAATATTAGTTTGAAAAAATTCCTCCGTCAAAAATTCACACGAGCAACCGATGCTATGTACACGTATATATTTTTACATTGGAACCAGAAAGAGAATTGCGTAGGTTTGCAGAATTATTATTAGCGGTGAATTATTCGTAGAAATCGCGTCTCTCCTCCCGTTTTCGCGTAATGCGGTATTCTGCAGAGGAAGCTGTCGGATTCTCTCGTAATAGATGCCCGGATTCCAACCGATACCATTGTTCTGTCGCGTTTTATTTAGCGGCGAAACTCAAAAGCAGTTACACAGTTTCGCGGAAACCGACTGTTTTCTCAAATTTTGAAATTTTATTTTTTCACATAAAACAGTCGAATCTCAGAAATTTAAGAAACAGGCGAATTTTAGAAATTTAAAAAACAGTAGAATTTCAGAATTTTTTTCACGTTTTGTCTCTGTATGCATGCCTTGTATCAAACTGTGTCAAACCTATATCAAACCTATTGCGACAAATTGTTTCGTTATTCGCGAGTGACACGAACAATTTTAGACCTGTCGTTATAAAAATTTCATTCTTTTATCTCTGCGAAAGAATTTCAAAATATTCCGAATATATCGAATTTTAGAATACGCCCTCCTCTCTCTTCTTGGAGTCAAATTTTCAAATTCGAATTCACCGCCGATTCAGACGTATGCTGTGGAAATTGTGAAAAAACTCTCCCGCGGTATTGACGAACTGTTCAAGTGAACCGAGCGTTACAGGGAGAGAAACCTCGACCGACATTCGAATCCGGATCTCTTTTGCTCGCGGGACGACCGCTCTATCAAGCGACAATTAAATTATTTGGGTCGTCGATGAATTTTACTTTACCTTTTGGATCTCGCGTTGAAAAATTTTTCTAAGTCGTGAAAATTATAGATAGATTGAATGATTCTATAATATAAAGTAAACCAAAAGTTTCTTTCCACCTGTTTTTTCTTTTTTTTTAAATAAAATATCAAAATGTAAGAAAAAACCAATTTTATTAATTTTAAATCAAATTTAAGTTCAAACATGATCTTTTCGTTATTATTTTAAAAATTATTTCTTTCAATAAAATAAATATATATACTAGTGAGAAGTGATTTTTGGCCCATCTTATATAAAATAACATCACAGTTTATAGAAATATATAAATATACAATTTATAGAAATTGTCAGTAATCATCATTACCACAGTTCTGTTCATTAATCAATTCCCGAATCAACGAGGAATGTTACAAAGAAGATGAAACGGATAGAAAGAAATTACGTCTGCGCGGTAAATTTTCATTTCACTCGGAATTCGCTGGTGTCGCCTCCCTGGCATTTGAACGGCATAATTTCGTACTTAACGTGGCATCAGCTTTCAACTCAACCACGCTGTACTTGTTTTGGAAGTTATCGTCGGGCATTCACGCCCGACGATACGTACGCACGTACATGCATGCATGCGATGTTCAGTTTCATCTGGTAGTTAATTAATATATCCACAGCGCGAGCCGGAAATTCTCGAAATTCGTCACGCTGGCGAAGAGAGAAAGGGGGCAAACGTTTCACCGTTCGGCCTACGCGGTCGCGCTATTTCCCTGTTCGATAATGAGCGAGTTACTGCGCCGAGTTCCACGGGCAGTTGCGTTGCTCAGGGGGCAGCCAGTGACCGAGCAGATTGTTGTTGTTATTGGCCTTTGTTGGTCACAGCCACGAACGAGTAGAACGCCTATAATTTGCATCGCCGATATAAAAGATCAAAAGAAAGGTAGAAAATTACAATTACATGATACGTATTTATATTCCACGTAGGTATACATAAAACATTTTATATTTGATATTCAAGAGGCTCGTTAATACGTTAATACGATTGGCGTTGCGGTATCGTCGTGACTGAGTACATTTCCGTAATTGCTTTCTATTATGTAAATTTGAAAAATGATGAGACAGAAAGTAGAAAAAGAATGATCGAGCCTTGACGATCGGAATGTACGTCGTAAATTGAACGTAAACGATAATATCTGAATCGTAGAGCCTCGCAACTAGATGTCGCTACCTCTTACAATCTCTATTGTGTCTCTACAATTCGTGTAAATCGTGATTTTAAAAAAGCGCATCGCGAAAGAACAACCGTTTTAGTTCAAAACAAAAAAGACTTCGCAACAGTTTCAGTTATTCCTCTCATTGAATAATAGCGGGTCTTTACACCAATTCCACTGTAAATTAAATTCACTTATCCCTGATCAACTATAATTTCATACGAGTGACTTATTACACAGCCGTCGCACGACAATTTCGAAAAGAACTACATCGCAGTCGAACAGTTTTAGTTGTACCGTTTTTCAACGGTAGTTCGTCTGGAATCCAATTCTCGATCGTTTTCTTTCTTTTCTTTTCCCGAAAAATTTCTCTCGTAAAGTCCCACGAGAGCGCGTGAGTTCGCCGACAAAAAATGAAAAAAGAGGCAAATACTGCGCCGAAACTCGGTTCACCGATTCCGAGATTTGCGCGTCATTCTTCCATATACGCGCGTAAGACTCACATGAGCGGTTATTACGCGATCGTCCACGTTACTATCACGTGAAAGAAACGTTTTTCTCTCTGATTTCCATGCCTGCATATTTTAACATACATATACACGCGGCCGTGTCTTATTGTCGCTGGATTATCCTTTTCTCTTCTGTGTTTTTCTTTCTCTGCCGGTTTTCTCCGTTTTATCGAACGTTCACGAGCATTATCACGTGAGACTCGATCACGAGCCCGATCACGATCGAACGATAACGGAGGAATTCAGCTGATATTACTCTTAGCTCGATCGATTTTCATTATCTGTTGGGTTTTTCTTCATACCGAAATTCCCCTAAATTCCGTTTGAGAAATCAGCTGTTCACAGAATCCTACTGAAACAGTTTTCTACTTTAATGCAACATATGATAGTGTGATGTTTGACGTAATTAACAGAATATTATGCAATCTTCCATTGAGTTTGAACGAATGAACAAACGGCTTCTTGTACAATAATTAATGACCACTTCGTACGTTTCAACCGAGAGTTTAGGCATTTATCCATCGAACTTCGAGGCTCATTATCTGTGTATTGATCGTCGATTCACGTGCACGCGTTTCAACGTTTGAGAAAAAAAAGAAGAAAAAAACACGTAAAAAGGCGTGACGTCTTGGTTCGAGTTTGACGTGCGATCTTTCAGTCAATTGACATCGTCTTAAAAAGCCTGATTTATGGTCGAATGATCGTCGTTGATCAAAATCGATTTTCGAACCGTGAAACGTGTAACTTCGATTATACCGAACCAATGTTGTCCACTCTTGGCTTGGGTATTTTTTTAAAAGGTTTTTCTAGAAAAAAAATTCTCTTCCACGTATATTCCCTTTGCTTCTTCCTCCTGATTGAAATTCACAGTTCTCGCGATTACTTTCGCAAAGTAATGAAATTCAATTTTTTTCTTCGAAATCCCTTCCCGCGTTACGTAAACGTTGGTATGTTCGTACCAGGATAAAGGAGCGATCTCCGCGTTTGGTTTCTTGGAACGTCGAGAAGAAAAATGGTAATACAGAGGATAAACGCGTTACGCAAGCGCGATTGTTTAATAACACGTTTGAAAAATGGTAACTAAAAAGAGAAAAAAATGGCAACAGCGTGAAAAATCAAAGATCAATATTTGAATATATTAAATAAATTTCGCGCGC
Source organism: Melipona beecheii (assembly GCA_032399605.1). Taxonomy (NCBI): domain Eukaryota; kingdom Metazoa; phylum Arthropoda; class Insecta; order Hymenoptera; family Apidae; genus Melipona; species Melipona beecheii. The sequence goes on along the minus strand of JAUCMO010000243.1, from coordinate 2,529,497 downwards.
GCGCGAAGCGCAGAGCGACTCGAACGTTTCCCGCTAATTTCATTTGTAAATTCTTCTTTCCTCGATTAAAAGTTTTTTCAACAACTTTTATCCAATACATCAACGTTGCGAAGTATGCAGAAAGAAATTAAAAGGTCCTATGGTAAAAATGGCGATTTACTTTATTTTTGCAGAAGCAATATCTCGTTGTCCTGCCACAGTTCATGCGGGAGCGTCGACGATGGCCTCCAAGGATCTCATCCCCAGTATCAGGACACGATCCTTACCATCGAGGAACTTCGTGCTCAACTGAACTCTTGCTTCACGTGAGTTTCCACTCTCTTTTTTTTTCGCCCCAATCGCAATCGACACGACAGTTCCTTTTTATTTTCATTTCAACTAGTTTAAATTACAAACTACCTACGTATATATATATATATATATACGTACGGAATTTCGCTTAATGGAGAATGAAGAATGGTATCCATAATTGAGAAAAATTCAAATTTTTTTCTGTATCTTCCGCAGAAAAAACAAGAATTACCTCATCTGCTAATTCCGAAAAGTATCTGTCAGATTGTTCGGAAATGAATCCTTATTAATAAAACAAAGTAAATAAATAAATTAGTAAAATAAATACTCTTTCATCTTGATACCAGAGCCAAACGACAGACACACTGGAGTTATAGATTGTATCAAACCATGTACCATTCGTCGATAATAGGGGGAAAAAAAAATAATGGATTAAATTTGATAAGTTTCTTAACTATTACGTCAAGAGTATACTTGTGCCAACGCGTAAAATGTTGTGGCCAACTCGAGTAACAGCCGAGAAACTATTAACCCGAGCTGGGAATACTTCCTCGAGTAATGGTTTTTTAATATAGGTCAGTAATTGCGCGCTCTCCTTGGGCTGTTGACTTCAAATCGTCTTACATGATCGTTCTGCGTGTGCGCGCGTGTACGTGTGCGCGAGGATGCGTCAGCGAGCATCTCGCGCATCGCGCATCCCAAGAACGATTTGCGACTGGCCGAGCAAAAGTTGAACTTTTGTCTCGGCGTCGAGCCGGTAATAGATCGACAATAGAATCCGACATGATCCGGACTCCGGCGGTGATTAAATTCGTTTTAGACAGACGTCGATCGCGCTTATTACACGCGTCAAATGCCATACCGGGTGAAATCCGGTTTAAACTCCGTAATTCCCCGTACACACTTCATTGTTTCAATTCTGATTCTGACTGTTGCGTCATTGATTGATACTTTGACACGATTTACGATTCGAAATGGTAGATTCCGTTGAGATCGATCGTGCCACAACATTTTTTTTTGTTTTTCGAAGAAACTTTATTATTTTCGTAGTATCCGTGGATTTTCTAATTGTTTTCTAACGGCCACAATAACAATTCGTTGCATAAAAGAAACTGAAAATGCACGATACATTTATTGTCGCGAGAAGACTGTAATTACGAAAACAGTAAATTTAATATAAGTTCGTGTAAGTTTGGAAATGTGTAGCCTACTGTACCGGCTGAGGTTGAACTTGGGACATTTTCGTAACCTATCGGAGTCAGGATTATATTTTACAATTTTATAATTATAGAATATCGAAGATTGCCTCGTGTAATCGAATACTTGTTTTCTATTTTTTTTTTTTTTTTAAATATAACTCAAGATTTCTAACTAATCAAATTATTTCATTTGGTTTTTATTATGTTATTGTTACAGTTAGTTTAATTTGTTTAAAGTGTCGTAGAACTGTTTCTGATCAAAGAAAAATTCTTTTAATTTTTAGATGCGGGGTTTCGTGGAGCGAAGAACACGTCTCTCTAGACTGCAGTGAGTGCGGTGGCTATTCCCTTCAACGACCGTGCCCACTTTGTGATGGACGTTGCCGCGCCTCGTGGAAACGCGACCTTACCATGGTAAATATCTATTTTTACCCGCCCCTCTTAATTATGTTGTGTTCGATAAACACCGCGAAACTCGGTAAAAAAACTCGCCTCGCCCGATTGGCTATCGCTTCAATCACTTGTTTCCTGGATTATATTATAAAGGTATAAGAAATAAGAAATAACGCGTATTTAAAATAAGAAATGTAAAACCAAGCTTCGCTTGGGTAAGTAAATAAATTGATATTTTTAATTGTGCGTAATTATTTAAGAACGGGTAACGAAGAATTACTAGCAGGAAAAAGTAAGACAGAAAGATAACCAAGTCAATTCTGATATTTTAAATTAGATGTTTGACGTTGGCTGTAAGACGAGCAGTTAGTTGTACTTATCGATTTTGCGAGTGACGTTTACAATGGCCCCGTGTTGCCACGAAAGGCCGTATTAACGAATGCTCTGCTCGCGATAAGCTTTGGGAATTGGTTGTGCAAAGCGGTCAATAAAATGCCAAGCTTATAGCAATAAACCTGTCGTAGCTTCGATAATTGAAGATCAAACAATTGCGTTGTTGCAACGCCAACAAAAATACAAATATCTCTAAAATCTATTTTTATCGGAAAGCGTACAAAGTTCTATAAATTATATAACTATTTCTATGAACAATCAAGGCTAAATGGGGAACACCAATTGATATGCTGAAAATGGTCAAAACAAACAATTGCCTGTCGTTAAAAAAGAAAAAAAGAAAAAATTGCACGACTTGTACCCCAGTGCGATTCGTCTCATTGAAAGGCCCAAAAGCAACTGTTCCGACTAGGAAACGAAGACGACTTTTTTGCCATAAAATTTTATTGATAGGCAAACATTTGATGAATCGATAGAAAACAAATTACGGGCGCGATCGCTCAGTACCAGACAATGCCACTTCTACTCGAGGTCTACCCCAAGCCCCCTCACGAGTCACGTGACCCAAATCAACCAATCGCTAATTTTCGTTGCATTAGCATTGCACCTGAAGAGGCCCGATTTTTTGGGTTACCCCCGCTAAAATCACTTTCAGCGATAATACGATATAATTTAAATACATCGATGTAGCGTCGCGAGTCTCTTCATTACGCCAAATGAATTGAGAATATACAAAAAGTAACGGTTTTATTTTTTACAGTCTCACGCTAGTGGTAAAGCAAGATGGATCGGCGAATGTGGATTAAGTTGCGGTCCCTCCATGGAAGAACCGATGGTGCCCGCGTTGGAAAAGCTGCGAGCTACCTCGTGAACGGCGAATACATAGAGGGACCGTCGTTGAGTACTGTCAACTATGCACAAGACTTAATCCATCACCATCCATATAGCGTCACCCCACCACCATTGTGCGAGTCAGAACCGTGTGAATGTGGATTTTGGATGTATAAATGATACATTATGTTCCTGGAGGAGCGAGAACGGAGCGGACAACATCGGGACGATGGAGCCGTTCCTCTCCTGTGGCTTCCTGTTCGACGATGCATTACCATGAACGGCTCGACTAGCAACGCGTCTTCACAGAGCTTCAGCAAAGGTCGCCGTTCTCGTCGGTCATAGTGTGAATCAATCGCGTCACCTGGATTTTCAAAAAAGCGAACAGCCACCGCGTGGAATTTCCGCTATTGACGAATTGCTTCTTTGGTAGATTATATGTAATGTAATATCGCGTTCAATCTCTTTGTATTGCCGAAAATTTCGAACGATAGCTGAGAGATGTACATACGTCGAACTACCGTGACTTTAAAACTCTGGAAATATTTCGTGGACGCAGTCTTTTCTGCGAAAAACGTAAGCGTTGATTTTAATTGAGGGTCAAATGGTATAGTTGTATCTATTTGGAAAACATTGACGAGGGTGTAGTATTTCGTTGATATTGTGTTAGTAGATATTCCGGCTAATTGGCAGATATTGGTGCAATTGTTGTTTGAATTCAGCACATACGTTTCGGTATTTCTCAAAGTAGCGAGAAAGTACTTGCGCGAGACGGTAATAGAGCGTGAACAAGTAGTTCTAAAATGTGCACACGCGCGTGTTGTATGTCACGGTTTTATGGATCTGTAATTAACATTCTTACGTTTAGTCACGAAAAATTACAGTCTACGCTTCTTTTTTTTCTATTAGCTAACGTAAATTTGGTCTCGAAAGAATGCAGCACAATGTTCGAGGTTTAAGTAACATTTTACGCGATTAAAATTACGAATTTCTCTTGTCGGGTCAATTTGTAAAAAGTTGTTATCTTGGATCAAAATGTAGTTCAAAAGATATATAAAAGGAAAAGATTAATATTTAAAACAATGGCATATGTATTTATTAATACAATAGGAAGGATTCACCAAATCAAAATTAGCAGTTAAATTTTCATTGAAAGCTGAGAAATTATATCTCTCTCGAAAGTAATATGCACTATATTCAAATGATAGTTTGAAAATTGTGAGAAATTTACAGTATAACGCGCAAGGAGAGTTGTTAAAAAATTCGAAAATTCGATTAACTTCATACAAAATTAACCAATCTGCGTTATTAAATTATAAATGTGAGCTATTTATTTATTATATGCAAACGCATATAAATGTAATTAGAAACTCGTTTACGAGGAATGCAAAAACTTCTGCGATATTGTATCAAATAAAATACGTCTTCGACTACACTTTAAACGTTGGTGCTAAGTGCCAAGAACCACAAAAATTAGCCTAAGAAGCAGAACTGTGAAAAAAACTGGTTGAAATGTAGGAGCTAGTAAACGTGAATTGAACTTCTTTTTACGAGTTAAAAATATATCGCGTTCCCAATTGGAAAGATTCCAATTTTTAATTTGTCAAGTAAAAAAAAAAAAAAATAGCATGTAATACGCATCACTCTCTATTTACTGTGTTTTTCACGTAATAATGTTTCTACTCGATTTTAGTTAATGTACATGTAGCTTATATGAGAGAAACGATCAAAGAGAAGCATTTATGTTGGTGCCAATAATTTTATTGAATTTGTACAATTTCATTCGTTTTTTTTAAAACACTCGACAAAACATTTGTAATGTTAGTTTTCTTAAAATGATTGTATAATTTATGCACGATTTATTTCTGTGTATTTATAACATATCTGTGTATTTTTTGATGGTGTAATGTTTTGTATGTGAGAACATGTTCATCAAGTTCATGCTCATTTTAAATTAAACTGTAACTCGTAAACATTTTCTGAAGTATTAGTCTAGTTGCGCGAGCTTTAGTTTAATGCTTTAGAAAATACGTTTGGTAGCAATTTTTATTTAATCCGTAAAATTCTTATTTATGACCAGAACATTAAAATTATTATTATTATTATTATTAATTATTATTATTATGGGTTTAATAAATGATATTCGTCAAAAATTTGTTTGTTTTTATAAACACAAAATCTCAATAAACACAGGACATAAAATAGTGAATAAAAGGATGTACGAAGCTCTCTTTTATTGACAATCTTATGTACATATTTATCATGCTGTATAGCATGTTCATTCAAGTTAAATTATGTCAAAGTACCTAATTTCATTTATACATTTTCCGATTTCAAAATTAAATTGTATGTTTCACGAAATACATAGTACGACAAAAATAATAACACGACTGCAACAGACAACGTAGAAACAGACCAATCAGCTAAGACACTAACCATGCTATATATTGAATGCTGAAATAAGTACTGACACTCCAAACTAAAACTATGCTATGTTAAGAAACGAAAAATTTTACTACCAAATGTCCAATACCGAAGAGTTTTGAACACAAATACATCAAATCTAGTTATTGCTCTTCATTAAGACTGTTTCTACATTGATCCGCGAACGTTAAGTATATAGCCGCACTGAAAGTGGCATATTTTTGTTGCACAACCTTTTAAGGAGTACTAACTCATGAATTATCGTACAAAACATCTCCATTAAATAGCTCTTAACATTATTGGATACAATTTGCAAAACTGTTCGGTAGAAAAAGGCATTGATCCGACTAACAATTACGCGAAGAGAAATACTGAAAAGATTGCATAGAGGTAGGGACAATGTTTCTCCATAAAAGATCTGTGCGTGAAATTATTTGCTGCCTGAATCACGCTAAAATATTTTACTATTTAGTTTACGTAAACGTAACATTGATTCGCTAGGAGATCGGTCAAACTCTTCTTTGAAATAATGAAGATAATCTCAGCACCATTATCCTACAAGGACAACTAATCTTGCTTGCAACGTGTGCAAGTACTGACAAGAATTACACTTTGGTGCACATAGTTCACGTGCAATAATAAATAAAGTTGCTGTATTGTAATGTTAGGATATCGGTAACTTCTTCTTGTCGGTTGTGTTCCGTCCTGTACAAAAATGAAACAGTTGTATTAACGAACAATTCTACAAATACATAGTGACAGAGAAATTTCATCGTTATGGAAATTGAAATTAAAATTACATATTTACTTTGAACAAAATCTTAATAGGAACGAATTGCAGGTGGAACTGTCGTACATTCTTGTTTATTTAGAGTATCATCTATGACTGGTCTAAAATCGATAGATACCTGAAAAATAAGTGTAATTTATCAAGTTATTAAAAAAAAAAAAAAGTAGGTATCCGATACTTACTTCGCCTGTTCGGACATTGATATGTGTAAGAGTGTGTTTCCGCCAATGTTGATCTAATGGTTTGGGCTGTTGGTTTTCTATCGGTTTACTGTAATCGTATTCGTCGATTCTGTCTTTAAAATCTTCGCGCGCATGAGCCCCGCGACTTTCTTTCCTATTTTCAGCAGCTACTATTGTTTGCATAGCGTTGATCATTAAATTTTGCAATTCAAGAGATTCTATAAGATCAGAATTCCATATCATAGATTTGTCCGACACCTTCAAATCGTTCAACTTTTTATACAACGCAGACATTTTCTGACATCCTGATGGAATATTAAATTTTCAATTGTTATCTGTTCCCAAGACAATTTTACATTAAATCTTGAATTAAATTTTTACCTTCTTGCAACGTTTCAGCCATTCTGAATACAGCTGCGTGGGTTTGCATCGTCTTCTGCAGGCTCAATCTCAAATCTGCAGTAGAAATATTGCCACTTGCGTTTCTAACCCAATCCAAATTCGCTACACTTTGTTCTCCAGCATTCTAAAACATATGCCAATCGTAGTAATCGATTTTTGCATTATACACGATCGACAATCATTGATAAGGTACATTACTAACAGGTTTCAAAGGTCCAATAGTTTCTCCTGGTTTATTTTCTGCTGCAATTGTTTTAGCACAAGCTCGGCCAAACACGACTAAATCTAATAATGAATTTGCACCAAGACGATTGGCACCGTGAACAGACGCGCAAGCTGATTCTCCACAAGCGTAAAGTCCAGGCACAACGGTATCCTGATTATTTTTCCTCGTTAGAACCTGTCCTTTGTAGTTTGTAGGTATTCCTCCTACAGAATTAAATTTTCGTGTAACAGTGTTTATAAAATTTAATTTAATAATTCATCTTTCCAAATAAAATTAAACACGTACCCATATTGTAATGTACCGTAGGTATAACAGGAATAGGTTCTCTCGTTACATCGACTCCTGCAAATATCATTGCGGTTTCCGAAATTCCAGGTAACCTTGCCGCTAACTGTTCAGGTGGTAAGTGATGGAGTTGCAAGAAGATATGGTCCTTCTCTGGACCAACACCTCTAAATAAAATTAAGTTATATTTATAAATGAATTGTCGCCAATTATATAAATTTTTTGGTAAACTATCAAACAATTGTGCAATATATAATAAATTTTTAGAGATAAAACATGAATAAATACAAATTTTTTTTCTATAATAATGAACTCAAACTAACATCGAATTTTGGTCTGTTTCGATCACGAGAACATTTCTAAGATAGCATAAAATTAATTTCAAATTTTTATTACATGACTCCGAGATGTGTATGTGTATGTTTATGTAACTTACCTGCCTTCCCGGATTTCTATAGTCATAGACCTAGATACAACATCCCTAGAGGCTAAATCTTTTGCGACTGGAGCATAACGTTCCATAAACCTTTCACCTTCACTATTTACGAGATAGCCACCTTCACCGCGACTGCCTTCAGTGATGAGGCAACCAGCTCCATATATTCCTAAAATCACAAATGATTTTATAAAAACATATTACATTAGTTCAATATAATGTTTAATGTTTGCACATTATTTAATACCAGTAGGATGAAACTGCACGAATTCCAAGTCTTGATTAGGTAGATTGGCTCTAGATATCATTGCAGTACCATCACCAGTACATGTGTGAGCAGATGTACAAGAAAAATATGCGCGACCGTAGCCTCCAGTCGCTAATACCGTGTTCTTGGCATGAAAACGATGAAGTGTGCCATCCTCTAAACAAAGAGCAATCACTCCTCTGCACTCTCCATCCTCCATTAATAAGTCCAGAGCAAAATATTCAACAAAATAGTTGCAATCATAGCTCAGTGATTGACCATACAACGTGTGAAGCAAAGAATGACCTGTCCTGTCTGCTACACAACAACATCTGTGTGCTTGGCCACCTTTTCCAAATTTCAGAGATTGCCCACCGAAAGCACGCTGATATATTTTGCCTGAAAAAAAAAAAAAAAAAAATCATTATCTCATAGAAAGATTACCAATATACATAAGAAATCAATTTATTATGATTAATATTTCGAATTATTCTCTATGCTCTTATAATATAATACCATGTATATAGTGTTTATTATTTTTTCCATATACAAATATCACTCTGAAATAAGCATATTTACATTACCAGTATAAATATAACAATATTTATGTACATAGCAACCATAAAATATGACTTGTTATTTTTAAATGTCAATTATAAATTCATAACATCGTTTTTGATATTACTGTAAATTTTGATAGTAGTAATATTTCTTTCTTTAGAAAGAGTAAAAATGCTTGAATATTATTGTAAATATTGAAAAGATACAAATTATATGGATTTTAGTTATGGATAAAAATATAAATCAGAAGCAAAATTATGATGGATCTATTGGAGAGAATCAAAAAGATGAAGAGTACAAAATAAATAATCAGAGTCAGAAAATAAAAAATTCTGGATCAAATTATAGATTGAAATCAACTAAGTAATTTGTACATTCCTATTACTCATTTTTTAAATGATTGATTTATTATAGATTAATCCTCCGCTGGCATAATGGATCGTTGACAAAAATTTCATTGTTTAGTTTCTCAAAATTTTTTCTGTTAATTTGATGTCTATTGCAAAAACATTTGGCTAAAGTTTCATTTGTATATTTAATTAGAAACTGAACTAAGTGCTCCAGAATTTTTTTAACGCCAATCTTGTTAATGAACAATTATGTCAATGGCGGATTATTAATTAACATAATAAAAATAATCACTACTCCTTCTTTGCATAGTTTAAATCAAAGAGCTCATTCTCGATCTCGTTCACCATTTAGAAGTTCTAAACAATGGATAAGTTCTAATGCTTTTATAAACTTTGTACAGGACTTCAGACAAGTAATTAAATGCATAAAAAAACCATCCTTTTTTATCAATAAAAAAAAAAATATATATATATATATATATTTTCAGAATTTTTCTGGTGTCAGAAGCACAAAAATATTTCAAATGGCTGGTGAAAGATGGAAGAAAATGTCTTCTGAAGAAAAACAGCCATATATAAAAGCAGCTATGAATGTTAAAAATAAAAAGCAAAATCAACAAGAGATTGAAAACGTAAATAACGTTATTAATACAAATGAAGAACAACCAAAGAATGAAAATGCACAGAAACAAGAAAAACCTAATAAGAAAGAAAAAAAGAAAGGGGTTATTAGTATTTTACTTGCTTAAACTAACTAAAGCTATATAAAATTAATATGTAATATGCAACAAGTATATATATATATATCTTTAATTACAGGAAGCAAACAAATCTACTAAGGATAAAAGCAATACAGAATCGGATAACGAATCAATTTCTTCTGATACAACAGCCACGAATACGAGTGAAGACATATCAGATATGAGTTCATAAATATAAGACAGCCAGTTATATAAATGTGATTGTATTTATAACCAATTGATATTTTGATAACTTTTCTTATTGTGTAACTTGTCAGATTGTATAAAGGTCAGATTTTTCATATATTATAAAAGCAATTTCTTCTACAATTTTTGTTACATTAACCCTCATTCTGAGGTCTTGAGCAAATTTAAAAGATGCAGATTTTTCTTGAACAAACTAATAATAGACCAGCAATGATAATATATATAAGCAAATTAGTATTTAAATTTTTTATTCCAATTATTAAATTTTCAATTTAAAAGAAATACTATGTGAATTTTTCCAGATTTATTTTAAAGATTTTTACACACTGAGAAATGTAAAAAACTTTTGTTTAGAGTCTGTGGTAAAACTGTAAAAATATTTACGGAGTAAAGGTTAAAATATCATGATTTGTGCAAACTTAATAAGAATTAGTTATACTTTATAACAATATTACCATCTGAAGTTCGACTGAAAGGCATGCCACAATTTTCCAATTCAATGACTGCTTTTGGGGCTTCACGTGTCATGTAATGAATAGCATCCTGATCACCTAACCAGTCAGATCCCTTAACAGTATCATACATGTGCCACTGCCAATTATCCTCCTCCATATTACCCAAAGCGGCATTAATACCTCCTTGAGCAGCAACAGTATGGGATCTTGTAGGAAATAATTTAGTAATGACCGCTGTCTTGAATCCTTCAGCAACCAAGCCATAAGCTGCACGCAATCCTGCTCCACCAGCACCCACAACAACAGCATCATAAGTATGATCTACCAATGGATAATGCTTGGAAATACCGTCCGAGACTTTTGCAGCCTTGCCATCTGGTGTATAATGCAATTTGCGATTTGTAATGACCGGCAATCCTAATTTGTTCTGAAATAACGTGAGCACATGATAAAAAGATTGGTTAGAACAAACAGATGATAATTACACAAAATTATGGCTGAATCTTATATCTACATCCATAATATCTGTGTAAAGCGTGTGTACGTGTATGTATACGCATGTACGCGTATGTGTACGCATGTACTTGTACGTATACATATATCTATGTAGCATAACCATATTGCATTAATGCTCTATTTATAAAACACAAAATAGTTTTACAAACTGAATTGGAAAAAGTAACGTGACACTGTTTAAATCGTTACAAAACACGAATTGATTTAATAAATAACTCAGTCGCAGTTTAATACATAACGTTATTTTACTCGTGATTTTCAGTAACATTGCAACGCCAATCTCGAATAATATTTTTCGTAGTAAAATTACATCTTGGTAAGTTTATTCGAAGTCAGTAATTTCTTTCAGCAATTTAATTTAAAATAATTCTTAAGAAATTATAACGATAATAATAATTTGCGTTATTAGCTAACAAAAAGTAATTAAAAATTATATAATTAACTGAAACACGTGATTTTTAATGTCACGAATAAGGTTAATTATATTTCGTATTTTATCAAAAATATAAGAAAAAAAATTATGTCAGTAGGCTATTATTTCCCGAACGTCATTCAAACGACTAAAAATTAATTGTACACCGGAACATAATTATCTTTTTTATCGAACGGAAAATGTTTCACAGCGACGTCATACAGAACTATTTTCCTTTCAGTATCATTCACCACGTGAAGCCTAAAGGAAATGATACGTGTTTGGTGACTATCTATCTTCCTCTTTCTTTCTCCCACACTGTGCTCCGTTCAAATTTTAACCTTTCATGCCCAATTATGCCCAATCATGCCCCATTATATTAAGGTCATATTCAAAAAAAAAAAAAAAAAAAGAAAACGTACAGTGATGAAAAACGTGTAACATTTGTTTTAGTGTATCGCGATACACGAACGAAATCAACAGAACCAAAGTGATACTCCAAAACAGTTTTATTGTATCGTAATTTCAAATAGAAATAATATAACGAAGAAACACAAATGTCACAAAGCCGATAAATTCGAGGAGTGCAATTTCATAATTTAAAGAGTGTAATTTCGCGCTAATGCCAGCTTCCCGTACACCGGTGGTCCGTCCGCAATTATAATTAAACTTTTAAAGTTTAAATGATACAGCGGTTTCTTCCATCGTTTCTTGCACCGAACTCCGCACCGACGTGAAGAATAAACAAATAATTGTCTCCTTGCCGAAGATAACGGAAATTAGAATCACCGTTACGCTACTTTGCAGCGAAAAATCATGATTATTGCAGCAAGCCGGCTGCTCCACGGGGTGGCGCGTACGAAACGAGAAGTGTGCGGTAAAAAAAAAAAAAAAGAAAGAGGAAGACGGCGTTAGAATCGTCTGCTAAACGTTCTCTCTCCACTGTCTCGAGATCTATACTCGTATCACCGTCGTTTCAACATTTATTTGTTTCGACAAATTTTTTCGAACATTGTCGAGCAAACGGGTGAGAGATTAGGCACTGAAAAATACCCTGCGTCGAGAATCGATACAGGTACACCGTACAGGGACCTATTGATAAACTTACGTAATTGATCGACGCCGAGTATTATATAGCAAAGGTGCATCGTTGTTAGATTAAAAATTACATAACTTTAACGAAAATTCGCTTACCAACGTCGTTGTCGGTGGATTCCTCGCCAATAAAGACGATAACTTTAACAGGCCGCTCATTTTTCCACGATGTGTTACCTGTTCGAGTGAAAATTTCTCGTCGTTAACGGTGACACGCGCACCACTTTGTTATATGCGCGATTCGGTCACACCGTGCAACTAACCCTAACAATTGTTAACTTCAGTCCCGCACTTCTTGCACGGTGACGTGAAGTGTCCAAGTCGGTTGAGTACCGACTACTGGCGGAAGCTCCCTGATGAACACCAGTGCTGCCAATCCTATCGTCGCAAGATAACCTCACCTCCGAGGTGCTCGCCGATTTTCTATCCGGATTTCATTGTTCCTCGTTCGTGCGCCCCGATTGTTTCCACCATTATCGGCGTATAATTGTTTTAACGGCAGTTTATCGTCTTTCGACGTTTCGAAGTTAACGGAGAGAATAGCAGGCGAACCGTAGGCGGGAAAATTGAACGATAGCGCGGAAGGAACGAAGCGGTTCTCATTTCACTTTACGTACGATGGGGTGTTAACGGTATTTCGAATCGTGTTGTTGCACGGTAGTTGTACGGTAGGCCCTAAAGGGAAAGTGCTCGGTACAACCTGCGTAACGCGTGTCGCGCGTTTACTTATTTGTGTTGCAAACAAACGAAGCGAAGCGATTAGTCTAAACAATTCGAACGTAAGTTGAAAAATATAGCAGTGAAAGTCGAAGAACTTTGATCGTAGAAAAAGCAATTTATTAACATTTACATGTAATTGTTTTTTTCTAGATCTAGACGCGATTTAAGTGAAACGTAATACGCGAGTTGATCTTTGACGTGCATTATTTTACATACATGTATTACGATGCCTCGAAAAGAGGAAAAAAAATTGTTTGTGCTCTGATTTGCATGGCTGTATTAATCTCGTAAAAATTCTCACGTTCCACGAGAGTTGTTAACACAGCTAACGGTGCCTATGCTTAATCGAGCTTTATTTCCTGTAGCACGCGGGGAAATAAAAAAGAGGAAAACGAGAGAGATTTGTCGTGCTTCAGGGTTGGCGGCACGGTGCATGTTCCGCTTCCCTATTGGTCGATTCTTGGTAGGCTCGTCTTTGCACATACACATAGGTAAGTTTTTTGTCGTACAGCGGAGTATCGCGTAGCCAGGCCGCTTAACTAAGCATGTGGATGTTATTACGATAGCGAGTAAAGTATTGGTAGGTATAGGAGTATGTAATTTATGAAACAGATTAACTTGCACACACTTACATACATAACCAGCGCAAGTTCGAAGGTAATACAAATTAATTTTTTCTTCGTAGATCTTTGTTCATATTTTTACATCCATTAATATATTTTCGATATTAGAATTTAATTTGTAAGTGACACGATATAAATTTGTATAAATAGAAAATTATTATAAAGATATACGAAATAATAGCAAATAAATATTATAATAAAGAGAAATACTGGAGGCTCTCTTTTATATTATTTGATTTGATATTTTTGTGTCATAAATCATATGGTAAAATTATTTGATACGTTATCAATTAAACTTTTGCCTACAAATAAACCTCGTTCTTAATCAGATATAATTATTGTTTTCTAAATTATTCTGAGCTTTTTATCTCGGAAGAAATAATATTCATCAGTTTCTTTTTTATTAATTTCCTCCCTCTTTTAAATAAACCATGTACGACAAATTTTTTCAAGCGTGGACAATTTATTTCATTAGATACCGTTTTTTTTCTACATACTAACTTCAATATTATGCAAAAGATACTGTATCTTTTTAAAACTTGAACTTTACTCCTTTTCCGCGTTACGAGTAAATAAACTAACGAAAAGAGAACCTACTGGCAAATACTCTTTATGAAATATATTTCAGATTTCTCAATTTTAAATTCTGACTTATTAGTATCTGATATAGAGCTCGCGTGGAATATAAATACTCTGAGAAATTGAACGTGCGTCGCGCACATGCGATAATTTCGAGAGAAAATAATGCGAGAAAATATTTTCCTCTTCGAACGTCAAATTTTACAGACTGATGCAAATAGTTGACTTTCATTCGATCTCACGAATATTAGTGCAAAATTTACACACGACCAATTTCTCTTCGACGAAAATAATCGGAAGTAACTAATTTTTAATCGTGTTACAGTGTTCGAAAGTGATAAGACTCACGAAAAATGGCTTTCACTTCGGAGGACGTGGTTTCTGGTTGTCAAGCGACATGATTCGTCCATTGACTATGCAAAATAACGTGACACACGGGTCCGTGCCTCCGGTCGGAATTAATCAATTGCAATAACACCATTTCGACTCGGTGAAAAGCTGTATAAAAGCCTATCTCAAATTAAATTAAAAAAAAACAGAAAGTAAAAGTAATAAAAATCCTGTGCGTTCGTTGTTCTTGTAATTTTCAAGATAACGAACGTAGCTCGCTGTTTGGTTTATCAATCATGTCAATATAGATAATGTTAAAAGTATATTCTTAGGTTTAATTTAATAAAAAAAGAAAAAAAAAAAAAAAAACAACAGAAAAAATGGATGAGAAATCAGACGGAACAGGAGAAAGCGAAGAATCCAATGGGATTTAATGATGGTGTTTAATATGTTCGAACCGATGGAGGAACGTGTTGGGCTTCTGTTTCATCCAGCGTCGTGTCGATGACGGGACGATAAGAAATGCTAATCTGCAAAGATACAAATGTTTCTGATACTTCAACAGGATAAAAAGAAAACGGTACAATTATATAATGACAAATGCAGTTTTTTAGACACAGAATAGAAAATTCGTTTTTGAGGCGTTCCGTTTTACGTTTCGTTGTTTTATCACTTTGTTAAATAATTCTGTTAGCCTTCTGTGGCGCATAACATATTGTTTCACTGATAATTTCTGTTTATCTCGGAGCATAAATTATTCGTTGTGTATCGTGTATCGTTCGTCTTTTTACTTCGTCTCTTTACTTTATCCACAAATTTGCGTAAAAAAGTTTTGAATTTAAAGTTATAAAAGCAGCTGATTGTGAAATTATTGTTACTGCAATATTTTCGCGACCAGTATACCAACAAGCTAATAAATACGTAAACAAAGGAAAATATTTTTTTTCTGTGAAGGAAAAGTTTCTGTTAATTAAAAAAGTTATTAAACATTTGAAATGCCTGAACTTTACCATACAAATTAGCGACATTGAGGAGCTATTGAAAAGATATATGAAACAGATGTGAAGTGTTTTTCAAATAGTCACAGGCGATTCTGTGACTCAAAGGTACAGTGTATGTTTATGCAAATACCGACTTCTCGCATTCAATGTTTTTTACGTCATTGCTTGAAACGATCGTTATACGTTTATCAATCAATTTACGTTCCTTCCTCGCTAATCATTTTACGAGGATTACTTAATTTTAACGAGGATTTTTTGTTTCAGTATTATGTGTCGCACTAGTACAGAGAAACTATTGTCAAAATCACCCGTTATTTCCTCGTAAAAAATAAATTGTAAAAAGGATATTGTTAGCGGGCGAAACAATTCTGTTGGAAAAAAGATATACAAAAGCGCCGTTAAATAATTGATAAAGAAAAATGAATAATTAATTACTCACCGATCCATCCGCACGAGCCCACGTGAGCGTGTGTTTGCGCCAATGTTCAGCAAATGATCGCTTCTTTTGACCTTCGAGCGGTTTCGAGTAGTCGTATTCATCGATTCGTTCCTGCAAGTAAGAATTTTTTTGAGTTTGATCGTTCAATAATGAATGCTGCGTATCAGGTTATAAGAATTGTCAATACTTTGAAATCTTCCCGGGCGTGAGACCCTCGGGACTCTTTCCTGTTCTCGGCCGCGTAAACAGTGTGCATGCAAGCTAACATCATGTTTTGCAATTCTATGGCCTCCACCAGCTCTGTGTTCCAGATCAGAGACTGATCTTGAACCTAGATAATAATTTAAATTTTCAGCAAAATTTCTTAATTCATTCCTATTAATTTCGTGGTAATCGTAATACATAATGTATCGATCTATTCCTAGCTTTTGCATCACGTCAAATGTAAATAAATTCGTCACTTTATATTTTCATTAGTCAGGCTACGCTTGCGTAACGTTCTTTTTTTTCTTTTTCTTTGTTTTCCTTTTATTCACGCCGGCATCGTTTGATTTGAGAGAAACGAAAAAGAACTCGAGACCGTGTATATCGATTATACAATTAACAATTATATAATCGCGACAGCGCGAGGAAGATTGAATGTCGAGGAGGCTTGAGACATCTTACGTAAATGGAACATTTCGATCAATTCACCTACACATATGTCCGGCAAGTCGCAGGTATAAAGCCGCGTTATCTCGCGGCATCCTCGTTGCAGCACGTCGCAAGTTCTGAACACCGAGCAAAATTTCTGCATAGTCTGCTGCATCTCCTCTCGTAGCTCGGCAACGGGAATGCAACCTTTTGCATAACGAGTTGCGTCGAAACGGCAAATAGACTCTTCGCCAATAGTCTGCACGCAAAGTACAGCAGTACAATGAATATAGTTACAGGCGAAAAAATAGCAATAGCAACGATACGCAGTATTGTGCAACACGAATCGAACGTTAATTTGGCTCCAGTTTTAGAATGACAACGGACAAGAGTCGATCGAATGGAAAAGTCCATAAAAGCCAGAATGTTGTTTGAATTTCTGCAAAAGTACATACTTGCTTTGTCCTTCGATTGCACGAGAAATACAAACGTATTCCTCCGGAAGAAGAATGTCCGAAGGAACGCAATTACGGCCAGAGCTCGTCAAGCATTCCGTGCCACGCGCTGCACGTCCAAAGCAAGTTTGCAATGCATCGAGAGCTCGTAAATCTTACGGCTGGCAAGTCCTCGTGACGTTCGCCAGGTCTGGTCATGCAATCGATTTGATCAGCGATCGCCTTGCCGAAAACTATCAGCTCCAGAAGGCTGTTGGCGCCTAAACGATTGGCGCCATGGACGGACAAGCACGCGGTTTCACCCACTGCCCAGAGTCCTGCGATCATGCTGTCTTCCTCGTTTTCTCGCGTCAGGACCTTGCAGACAGAATTACTAAAGTAAGTGACTCGCAATACAGGATGGAAAGAAAAGTTTGTCCGTGGCTATCATAGATGAATTCTGCACCTTCGATTTGTAAAGAACCGCAAAATTAATCTTGACTTTGAATTTCAAGGTCAAAAACTTTTTTTTGACATTGTATTCTACTCATCAGGAAGGTAAAACTTTTCCAAGGAACCTAATAGTTCTCTTGAAAAGTGGCAAGAAAGTTTCTTCAACATTTGATTTGTCATAGTTGTAGCGTCAGTGTGAGTCTAAATAATCAAATAATAAAACTAACTGTTAACAATGTTCGAAATATAAACATTACATTCACACTTCTGGAACCATAAAGTCTCTGTTAGAACGCGGCTTTCGCCGATTAAAAAACTTGTTTGCCATTTTTCAAGAGAACTGTTAGGTTCCAGAAGTGTGGTGAGTAGAATACAATGCAAGAAGAAAGGATTTTTCGGCCTTAAAATTCAAGGTCAAGATCAATTTTGCGGCAGGTTCTTTGCATGTATTTCCATCGAATTGAAGATGTAAAACTCATCCACGGACAAATCCACAATTGGGCTCACCTGAGCTCGCCAGTTCGTGGGTATGCCACCCATATTGTAGTGCATCGTGGGTATGACAGGTATCGGTTCCTTTTTCACGTTCACGCCAGCGAAAACCCAGGCCAGGTGCGAGATTCCTGGTAGTTTTGTGCGTAGAGTTTCTACCGGCAGATGATGCAGTTGCAGGTACACGTGGTCTTTCTTGCGACCAACGCCTCTGGATAAATTAACAACGGGATGAGTGGAAGTCGAAAGGGTATACTAATTGTTTTGTGCTAACAGGAGATCTTTTTCGCGCGTTCAGGATTAATACTCATATTTGCAACACTCTTCTTTTGTAGAGAAATTATGTGTTTTCAAGAATTTTTAGACGGTAGCAGTCGAGATGTTTTGTTTTATTTCATCGAGATTAATATTTCAACATGCTCCGCGTCGTAAACGAAAATGTTGTGATTTCTTTCATTTTCGCACAGTATCTGGAGCGTTATCGCGCCGACTTTCACGTGAAAATATAAACAGCGTTATAATATATTCTATCAAGGAAACTGAGGGTTATCTCATCAAAGATTAGAAATTGCTTGCGAATTTATGACGTGATGAAATTTTTTTTCCTCTGATAAAAACATTCACTTGTTAAACCGGAACAATATTTATAGCAAAACTATCAGTGTCACTTTTTACTTGAGTTTCATTTACTACACTATACAATGTTCAACTGCTTTTGCGTATGTGTGTATAACTTGTGCACTATCATAAAAATTCGTTAATTAATTCCTCTTACTAGTTGTACTAGTGTATTCCAAGCAATGCACGACAGAAGTTTCGTTAAATCTGTACTGGTAATAAATAACATTTCGTTCTAAATTTATCTAATTTTATCTACGATATATAGACTGTCATAATCCATATGATGTATGGAATATGACAGTTGTTGAAATATGTGAAAATGTTGAATCCTAGTCGTGGAATGATTCTACAGGAGTATGCTTCACCTTCCTTCGAATATTTCTATCGTTATTGCTTTGGAGACGATGTCACGGGACGCGAGGTCTTTGGCAATTGGTGCGTATCGTTCCATGAAAAATTCCCCTTTGGAATTCAGCAGCCTGCCGCCTTCGCCGCGGCTGCCCTCTGTTATCAAAATGCCGCTGCCGTACATTCCTAGCGGAAAAATCGACTGGTTAAACGCGGAAAGCATTTGCCCGTGCGGGCCCCGTTTTCGTTTTCCTTTTTTGCCGCGCAAATACCGGTCGGATGGAACTGGATGAACTCCATATCTTCAAGGGGCAGTCCTGCTCTGGAGGCCATCGCCATACCATCTCCGGTGCAAGCGTGCGCCGCGGTACAGGATAGGTAACATCTCCCTGCTCCTCCTGTGGCTAATACCTGTCAGAAAAAAAAAAGCTTCATTCATTAAATTCGTAGGTTCGATGCTGTTTAACCCCTTGCGCTGGCAACTGGTTCGCGGACCATAACGAGTGACCGAACCGTATACAATTATTCGTCGCTTTTTTTTTCTTTGGAACTCGTCAGTGTGACATCACTGGATAGAAATTATTAAGAAGTAATAAATTTATACTTAAAACTGAGAAAATGTTGCAATTTGGGGCAAAAAATATAGTTCGGTAATCGATAAATATTACCACGGATTTTTGTGCAAATTTCATGGGAATTCTTGAGAATTTGGAAAATCAAAGAAAAGAACCTCGACACCATGGCTTGGATACATGTTTTACATATTTCTTCACATTACGTGCACTTTGTGCAATTTTGCACGTTTCAGTTTCTTACAAGCTTGCATAAAAGCCGCGAGTCTAGTAATCAATTGCAAGGTTCTTTCTTATCACATCTCGACAACAAAGATAATGAAAAGAAGATATTGTAGAGAAATGTCGAGAGATTGCAACGAAACATAAAAAGTATATATACCGTTATGCAACGAATCAAAGGTCAATGTTCGCCGTTACGTAACGAGTGAAAGGTCAAGGTTTACCGTTGCGCAAAGAAATCAAAGGATCAACGTTCACCGTGTGATGAGCTCTGAAGCGGTGTAGAAGTCCAGTCTCCAGCTCCCATGCCAACACGCCCTTGCAACACCGTCCGTACATGAGAAGATCAAGGGCAAAGTACTCCACGTAATAATGGACGTCGTAACGGAGGCTCTGCCCGTATAGTGTGTGCAATATCGCGTGACCGGTTCTATCCGCAACGGCACAAGTTCTACGAGCCACGCCGCCTTTGCCAAACTTCAACGATTGTCCGCCAAATGCGCGTTGGTAGATTTTTCCTTCCTCCGTGCGGCTGAAGGGACAACCTGGGGACCCATAAATTTTTCGGTACTTTCCGCTTAACTCTTTGAGATTTAAAATTGGGTTTAAAATTGTCCCACATTTTTTTTTTTTTTTGACAACCACCTAACAAAATTGAAATTACTCATACTCATAGAAGTGTTAGTTACATGGTGGGTTTATTTATGCCCCATTCTTTAGTAAAGAATTTATTTAAATGTTACTTTTTTTCATATTTTAAGAAATATTTTATATTTAATAATTGAAATAAACGTTCTTTTCCTTTTTTTATGTCAAAAAAAATTCCGTGCAGGTAGAGTTTCAACCAAGACGGTCGTTTCAACCAACTATCGTTCGTTGAAACGACCGTCTAATCGCTGGAAAATGGCATCATTAAAACGTGACTAAAGTGGCAGTATTATTAGCTTGCATACTCAGAGATAAAAAATGCATTTCTTCATATAAGTTTCGATTCAGTACGCCTTTGAACAAATTCGATAATTGGATACAGGTATTGCCTCGAATCCACAATAGTTTCAATATTCGCGACTCAACGACCGATTTGAATCTTCAGTTGCGTTAGTTTTGTTTTCGTTTCTTCCGTTATGTTTCAAAGTAAAAGTAAGTGAATTTGGTATTACTGAAAAATTTACCGTAATTCTCGAGTTCGAAAACTGCTCGAGGTGCCTCTCTCGTTAAAAAATGTATGGCGTCTTGATCACCTAGCCAGTCGGATCCTTTGACGGTGTCGTACATGTGATAAAGCCAACTATCTTCTTTCTCATCGATGGCGGCGTTTACTCCACCTTGAGCGGCGACAGTGTGAGACCTTGTCGGGAACAGTTTCGTAACCACCGCCACGCGGTATCCTTTGCTTCCTGCTCAACAGGAAAAACAGGAAAAAAGAGAGAAGAGAGAGAAACATTGATTAACTAGATTAATAAACTAGAAACTGACAGAAAATTTCGAAATAAAAATAATAATCTCTTGAGACTGATATGTTTTAATTTGATCAAAATTTACTTCTCAACTGAAATTTATCTAGAG
This sequence comes from Melipona beecheii, assembly GCA_032399605.1. Classification (NCBI taxonomy): domain Eukaryota; kingdom Metazoa; phylum Arthropoda; class Insecta; order Hymenoptera; family Apidae; genus Melipona; species Melipona beecheii. The sequence continues at coordinate 2,508,029 of JAUCMO010000243.1, read as the reverse complement.
TTGCGTGATTTATTCGTAAGAAGAATTACCTAAACCAAAAGCAGCTCTCAGTCCTGCACCACCCGCCCCTACGATCACAACGTCGTAACAGTGATCTATCATGGGATAATCCTGCAAGCGACGTTTAAAACTTTACGAGTCGTTCTACGAAAGAGAGTTTTATTCGAAAGTCTTTACGGTATCATTTTCCATCCCGCATTTCGCTTTTTCACCAGGGCTGACGTTTACGTGAAAACATCGCCTGTTCTTCTTGCTCAGGCGTTGGGATCGCGAAGAAGTGAATCGCTAGAAAAATGCGAGACATAGAGATCAGGTCACCTCGAGAGATCAGTTTTTTAAGAGTCGCTACTGCTTACTACGAAAAATCGTGGCAAACGGTTCACAGATCGCAGCATTATTTCTTAACGTTCACGCGCAGCACGAGAGCACAATTACGCGTGAACATGCTGCTATTTGTTTGCTCGTCATTTGATAAAAGAAGCAAAATCACGAACCTGTTTTCAGAGCGAAGGAGGGTATCGATGTAGAAAGACACGGGCACACTTGTAGTTTGTACAAGCATAACTTTATTGCACTTGCAAAAATACAGTTCGAAACATAGACAATTTATTGTTGTATCATCAGGGCAATTAGCTTGGTTTGGGTTTCTCGGTTCTCCGAAATGTTCTTCTATTTTACTTTCGATACTCTTTGGACACCAGAGTGTGGACGATAACGACAAATCTCGTTCAAATGCTATTTCGGCGGATTTGTAACGACTAGTTTTGCATCTTTTGTTTGTTTCTCTTTTCTTCTCTTTTAATGAAAAAGTGTTTGCACGTGCGTTTCGCTATTCACCCGCAATTTATTAATCTTAGTAACGATTAATCGTTTGTTATTTGAGCGCAATGTTGTACCAGCAGTTCACCTATTACTAACAAAATATTCTTAAACTTACGCTACGATGTACGTTACACACACATGTAAAATATATATTAATCGAATGAACGTGCGATCGGGCCGTATCTCGGCTCGTTTCTGCACGCTTATACATAATATAAAAAATCTCGTAAAAAAAGTTCCCCGGTAAGGTAAATGGCGAAAAGAAAGAAGACGAGATTTGAATGCGTTGCTCATTTGCACGTAAAGTTAAAGTTAAATAAGTAAAAGGGATTAATAGGTGTCAAATAATATGAACAAGATAATTCAGAGTACAAAGAACAGAGTACACAATTTTTATGCTATGAAAAAGTCCTGTCGAACGTACTTACAAAATTCAACAAAATGCAAATGCAAAGTTTCCCATATACGATATAACGCGTATATTTGACAAATTAATTGGATTTGTATCAAATTTATTGATTTCTTCGATGTTTTGAACTTTCATTGTTCGTCTCACTGAATAGAACAAATTTGACTTTTCGCAGGACTGCAAGACGTCGAACCTAAGCTAATTTCATATCCAACTCTCATACTAATGGCAAGTTCAACGAAAATGCAATTACCATTCATCAACTTTGCTACTATTTATTCGGTTCTCTCTCTCTCTCTCTCTCTCTCTCTCGTGTATTTACTAATACTGGAGAATTTAATCCTTCTAAATTTCTTTCTTCCAAATTTCACAATGACTGAAAACCAGTGACTAGAGAGTACACAAATAGAGTACGCAGTTCTAACTCTGAACTGCAAAAATAAAAGATCTTCCTTTCCCTAACGTGTTACTATTGTTATAGCTTGACGAATATTCAAAATAACTTCTCTCTTTTTCAATTCCATAATGGCGATATCTCATTCGACATGTCATTCGTGCTTCAAACATCTGCTTCGTACGTTCTGAATCGATTCCTGTCTCGTCTGCAATTTTCAATTGACCGTTTCTGGATTTTTTTTTCGCCTTCGTTTCGTTGATTAAAAAAAAAAACTTGCCAGAAAGTTAATTTGTTCGCGTCTCGTTCGCGAACTCGTTCATCGACGATCGATCAGGTCAGAGGTTCTCAGAGCACGAGCCTCCTGATGCCGCACTCGCAACAAAATTTGGCAGTTTCCGGGAACTTGAAGCCGCACCGGTGACAATATTTGGACATTTTGCACTTGCTCGCAATTCCGTCGCCGTCTCGACGATTGCTCCTCGACGGATCCTCCAGATCGAAGCCACGTCCCCCCACGTCGTTGGCGCTGCGTCCGTGGTGCGAATATTTGCGATTTAAACTAAGAGGAAGAAATCGAACAGGGGCTATAGGCACGCGGGACACTGCGACAAATTGATTGAAATTTTAGACTGCGGAAGTTTATGCATTTCTTCTTTTTATTACTGAAAGTGATTTTAGCGGGGGTAACCCAGAAAATCGGGCCTCTTCAGGTGCAACGCTGATGCAACGAAAATTAGCGATTGGTCGATTTGGGTCACGTGATTCGTGAGGGGCGTGGGGTACAAGTCGTGCAGTTTTTTTTTCTTTTGTAAGCTTGATACATACTTTTTAAATTTGGTGTCTCTTTAGTGTTCGAACATGGACACTAAAGAGACACCAAATTTCCACAAAAATGTACAGATTTGCATAAACTTCCGCAGTCTGTTAATTAATACTTTACCTACCGACCGTGGCTAAATCCGTGTACATACTGAAGTGTATGTGAATCATCGATTCGATGAAATTTGGCATAAAATATTCTTGAAGAAATATTTGACCCGTATTCTTTTTGTCAATGAATTGACAATTTGTCAGATATCTCGTATCGTTTTTGCGTAAATTGGTGAAATTATTGTTATAGCTTAACTTTTTTTTGAATTTAATGATATATACCATTTTGCAAAAAAATGTTAGCACCAGTCCTGTTGGGCTGCCGTGCAACAATGTATACTTGTTTCTAAATCGCTACAGATTTGAATAATTAAAAAGAAATTAATTTGTAAAATTAAAATTTACTGCTTTTACACTTCCAAATGTAACAAACTAATTCTTTCTCACTGTCTTTTAGGACAAACCAACGGAGGAATCTGACAAATCGTCTAAAGAAATTTGGCTTTCATTTTCGTCACTCTGATTCATTATAGAAGAGAATCATTTCAAGATATTGGAAGAGTACGAACGTAATTGAGTCGAAAAACTCGACTATGCCGGTCGGTAAAGTACAGTTAGTGACATATTAACGATATTAACCTGCTGTAAGCGGAATCGGCGCTCATTTTGTTGTGATCCTGTCGTTTGTAGCTGTCGGGCGAAGAGAGTTCCTCGTCACTGACCTGGCCGTTGCGTTGTGCTCCGCCGTGGAAGGGACTGGACACGGACAAGGGATCGGTTTTTAGGAGGGACTTCAACGAGGGGAAAGGGCCGTTCTCGTTCTCGAACGAGGTCATCAGCTCGTCGAACACCGAGTTCGAACGTTTGATGTCCACGTCCGAGGATATTATCGAGCTTAGGCTCAAGTTGCTGCCCGAGAGATTCGCGTAATTGTTGTTCAGGCTGTTGTTCGACGACCTGCGAGCGTCGTTGTTCTTGTGGATCGCGAATCTTTTCTCGTGGAGGCTATCGTTCGAGTTGGCCGTCCGGTCGGGCGTAGTTTTCGGGGCGGAGGAAGCGCGAACCGAGAGGGAACGACTAACGGAAGGCCGAACGACCTTTGGCGAGACTTTGTCGAGAATCCTGCGGGCTCTCTCCGTGCTGGCGACGAAACTTCTGCTACCGCGACTCGCGTCCTCGATCAATTCCCCGCCCAAGGCCTTCGACTTGTCGATGATCACTCGTCTACCCAGCTCTCTCGCCGGTGACTTTTTCTCTTTAGCGTTCCCTCTCGAGATCGAGTCTTTCAACTCGCCGTTCCCTTTCAGATCTTTGAGGAAAACCTCGCGGGACAACGAATTTGTCTCAGTGGAGTCGCTCGAGAAGTCCGACGTGAGGTCGTCGAATTCCGTGGGTGGGGCGATCAAGGACGATCGTTTCTCAGGATTCGCGAGCGGCGACTGGCAGGGATATTTGACGAACGCCGAGGAGTGAGAGAGAGGGAAAGAGGAGGAATCGCGGCTTTGCTCAAGGACGATCGACGCCGGACCGTCCGTCACGGATTGCTCGCTGGTGTCCGACAGCAGGTCGTTCATCTGTTGCTCCGCTAGCAAGAAAGGATCGTAATCCTTGCCGCTGAAAATATTATTAACACGCATTGTTTTTAATTGCACGTAGAGAAAATGACCGATATACCTCAAGAGGAATCGTCTTACGCACTAAGAACATCGAGATATGCAGTGCAGACAAGATCTTATCTTAGAGAGAACATACTTGAAACAAATTTAATCCTTTGCGCTCGACTGTCCCTGACGTGTCGTACTTAAATCTAGCCAACAGTTTCAGGACTTTCTTTTTCTCTAATTTGCTGATAATTATAATTAACGTGTACATTTGGTGTTGTATGATTCGATGTGTACAACGGCGTAGTATCTGAATAGCCTAGCGTGAAAGTTATAACAACGACGTAAGAAGGATTTGTTAGGAATTGATCGTAAAATTGAATAAGCGAATGGAAAATATCATTCTGGTTTAATATGAGAAGGAATAATTATTGGATTAGCTATTTTAGAGTTATCTGGACCTCTAAGTAAATAGGATTTTGAAGATTGATAAATATAAATATTAATAAAATTAATATAATTGTTACTGAATCTTTAATTATTGGTGGAAGATAATTTTATAAATGTTATATTTTGAATGAATTGGATTTGATGATCCAGTAATATGAAGAGTCATTATATGAATGAAAATATAATTATAATAATTAAAGGTAAAGTAAAATGAAATGGGAAAAGTCGATTTAAAGTTGAATTATTAATTAAAAAACGACGAAGGATGTTATTTTTAACTCTTGTATATCATACTTGTTTCAGCAAACCCAGAATGCACGTCGATGGTTGCTTTAAATTTGTTACCCGAAAGATATAATCAACAAAAATTTTGTTGTTGTCAAATACCACTTGAATGATTATTTCCGATGCTATCGTCATTTTGTTTGAAGTGGATGACGCTTCGTAGATGATACAAGAAAAGTTTGTCGAGGGCAAAGGGTTAGAGTGGTTGCTTCAAGTGTAGTAAACGTGCCACGACAGAAACGAATCAGCGACGAACGAAAAATCTCGTGGAGAAACCTCGTCGTCTCTTTTTTCATGCTCGGATCGATCCGCAGTACGTCGAATTTGTCAGAGTTCCTAGTCTAGGGAAGCGATCGACAGACGACGGAAAGGATCGATATAATGCGCCTGTGAAACGACAATGATATGTACACCGATATCGGGGAGGAAGCCTTTCAGCTCGGGGTAAACATGCAAAGCATGTTCTTCAACCAGTTTCCAAAGCAAATCTTTGTACAACGTGATGGATAAAGTCAGATGGTGTGATCGTTACGCATGCGATAATGCGGTATGTATTTATATGATAAAGAGCGTGCCAAGATTAAATTTGACGATACCGATTGATTAAAACTGGCGTCGATTGAATCGAGGTCGTTCCAGAAGAAAAAGAAAAAAAGAAATAAAATGGATCGAGTTCCGACAAAGTCGCAAGTTCAATGACAAAATTCCAGACGACTCTCCAACGAGAGAGAAACGAGAAAAATCTACGTTTGAATCATCCTGCTGGGACTTACGTTCTACCGCTAAGCACGAGATTAAAATCCGGTCTTCTGCGCACGTAATTGCTCCATACGGGACGTAATGGCAGTTTTATATTCCTACAATGTCGTGTAATACGTGTGTTACGAGACCTATGTACGTACAATGCGAGACCGCGATGCTCTCATTTCGATCCTCTCTCTCGAAAGAGAATTGAAAATTGACATTCTCAATTTTTTGAGTCAGAAGTGACAACATCGATTCGAAAAAACATTTGAACACTTTTACCGCGTTCGTCAATTTCAGATGTTCTGAGACACGATCAAACAAGCCTAATCCTACCTGTAATTCGTCAAGGAGGAGTTACTGGGAACGGGTGGAAGGATACGAAATTTTGGGTTCCTCTTAAGAAACCTGCTCGCCCCCTGACGCGGTGGATCGAGATTGATCAACCGATTCCTCGACGCTCTCGTCGCCTTCTCCCAATACGTTTGCTCGCCGATTTCCTCCCCGTCGTCGCGGCTCTTTCTCATCGTCACGCGGCTCTTGATCTCCGGTAATATTCTGAACCTGATGCTTCTGTTCCTGGTGCCGATCTCCTCGATCGTTTCCACTTCGACGGACTCGACTCGCTCGATGGAGGACGCCAGACTATCGCTGCTCTCGTTCAACGCGCTCGTGTTCTCGCGAATTCGATTTTCTATCTCGACGATCCGCGACCGACGCGATCTCAACGCCGCGGATCGATTCGTCGACGAGTCGTCCAGACGAACTCGTTGGCTCAGCTTGAAGCACGACTCTGACAGGACTATCGACCGTAAGCCGCGCTGATTCTGCCTGGCTTCGTCGCACCTGTTTGACGAAGATTTCAAGCAGTTTGCATCGTCCTGCGCGTGACACTCCACGCTGTTGTCGCTGTCGCGGTCGAAATCCTCGGCCGAGTAATTTTTGTAAATTTCTCGCACCTCTTCGTCTCCCTTGTTCTCAGCCCTCGTGTTCTTCATTACGTTCGAATCGTTATCGTCCTTGGCAACGGTACATTCTCTCTTGCAATCGTTCTTCCCCAGGTTTGCATCGAGCTGACTCGCCGAGGATTCAGTTGCGTTGCCATTGAAGTTACTTTCGTCAAAGTTCGTGCTTCCACCTCGAGCTTCCGGTGGTTCCTCCGCAACGTGGAGTTCGCCGATTTCAATGTTCGAACATGTAACGCAAACTGGCGTTTTCGAGCGCGAGGTGTTGCCAGAGACGTCGTCGCATTTGACATTCGAGAAAACTCTCGGCGAACAGTTGCAAATGTTTATTTGACTGGCAATCTCTCTCCTCTGTATTTCCGGAAGTGCTACTCGCATCTCCGACGAGCTCTCTTCTCTTCTCTTCGACAAAGAAGACGAAGCATCTCTCGACGAAGCTTTTTTACTCGTTTGTTCCATCGGAGATGAAACTCTTGGCAGAACTTCGCATTCGTCGCGTCGACTATCGTTGAAAGAAGCAGTCTCGAAATTAGTCCCCTCGAACTTGTCGATCTCACCATGCGACGATCGTCTCGTCGAGTCTGAACAATTTGAATCTCTGCTTTCGATGCGATACAGCATCTCGGATCCTGTCCGCGCGTCGATCTCCTCCTTCCATTCGAGATCCTCTGGCAACGGCTGTAATTCTTTCCTCAGATTCTCGCGTTCCTCGCACTTGCTTCCCCAGGAACAGTTCTCAGTGTGGACGAACGGCGTGCTCGATCTGGTCGGCTGTAGCATAACGTCTGCATCGAATGGATCAGTCTCCATTTCTATCCAATTTGAACATGAATTTCCAGGATTATAAAACGCATCGTTCGAGTATTCATCTCTCAACGATCGAATTGAACTTTTCCTGCTGATATTTAGCTCGTCTTTCTCGGTGTCTTTCCCGGCAGTTTTCACTCGTTCGCGCCAGTCAGTGTTTGGTCGGTCATTCGCTTCTTGCATGTTAGTAATTTCGTTATTTCTTTGACATTTAGTCTCATCCAAATTAGAAAATTCGTCGAAACGTTGCTCGTTGAAATTGTCTTCGGAATTTACAGTTTGAAAATCCTCGCGCAGACTGCTCTGCGAATTCTGTGCAACTTCGAAATCACTGCAAGAGTTTACCGCGTTCTTCTCGAAGCTGCTCCATGCAGAAAAATTCGCGGAAGCGGTCGCGCACAGTCGTTTCTTCTCCAAAATTCTACTTCTCGTTGACTGAAAACATCCCGAAGGCGACCTTACACGCGAGCTCTCGAAACGGAAACTTTCTTCCCCTCGAAATCGCGCGGTATCGAGGCTGTCTCGTCTCAAACTCTCGCGACAGTTTTTGGCATTGGCTTTTCCAGGAAAAACGGAATTAACCAAAGAGGTTTTATCCGAGTCTCCCAAACAGAATTCCACGCGGGGACTGTGCCTTACTGGCTTCCATTTTTTCTTCCTCGCGCGCTGAGCACGCAGACCGTCGATTTTGTCACCCCTCATCGTCGAGTCCTTGATAAACGAGTACGTTTCGTTCAACGTTGCCGACACGGTTGTATCTTCGCTTCCTCTCTCCTCTTTCGAATCCACGTTCGACGCGAGTTCAGCGTCTCCTTTCGGATCCTTCTTCGCTAGGTCCGCCTCCACCAGCTGTTTCCACGTGACCAACTGACTTTCTCTGTGTATGTTGCAGGGTTTCACAGTGACGCCCACGATGTCGTCGTTGATCGAGACGTCGTTGAGCCTTGGGTTCCCTTGGCTCCTAGCCGAAACGATGTTTGCCTTGAACGATCGGGCAGAATGCAGCGTGGGTTGGTGCGTTCTTTCGTCCTCTTGCTTCGCTCTTACCGGCGTCCTTCTCGGCTGTCTCTTGCCGGATCTCGGCGTGGCAACGCTGTTGCACTCGTCGGCACTCGTTTCTTTCTTACGTTTTAGGGGCGGGACAAGGGCGGGAGAGGTTGTTTTAACGGGAAGAGCAGGTCGAGAGGTAGCCGGTCCGGCGGTCTCGTCTTCCAGCAGCCTGAGGATGAGGAAATTGGATCAAGGATGCGTGCCTGACATCAGGAGAAGGTCATCAGGCTTTTGGACGTGTCCGGATGCGTACGACTAATCGCTCAAATGTTTAAACGAACAACCTTGTCCCTTTTCCTTCTCCTCATGCACGTTACTACTAAACGCGTATTTAAACTAGTTGCTTAGCTCCGCGTACGAGCACCCTAACGACAAGACACGCTGGTGACGATTACGGTGTTGCAGGTACACCCGGAGGCAACGTACCTGTTTATACGATCCGTTGTTCGCGACTTCGCCGGGATCGTGGGACTGGACGACTCCTTCCTTTGACTAGGACGCCTCCTGTAATTGAGAAACTTTTAATTCTCGTTGTTAGCGCAATGCGTTGCTTGAAAATTTGATTTCGTTGAAAAGAGCAAAGTTTCCCTTCGAGCGTCGAACATACAGACGTTAGAATCAGTCTTAAACAGTCGGCAAGTCGTTATAGCAATAGCACGACATATAGTGAGCAAATTTGTTTTTTACCGCAACTGTTCAGATTTATATACTTTATGTCGTAACTTTAACCATTAAGAAACGTTCGACAACACTGGAAGAAACAGAAAATCTACCTACCAAAATGTATCTTTGGATACGTGAAATATGAAAATTGTACTCTTGTTTGTTTCCCTATACTTCGCGTGAATGAAGGGAAGACTTGTTTCTCCCGGACAGGAACAACTTACACAACAGCTGATCTGTTCGTCTGTTTAACAGGGCTGTCGTTGCTCCTGTTGCAGCTCGGCGCCGATACGCTCTCCTTGGCCTTGTTAGCTGACAGCGTCGGCGACGTTTTGCTGTCGGAAGTCAGAGCGACTGCCGAGCCCGGCGAGTACTTCGCGCGAGTCGCTTGCCGACGACTCTTCACCGCCGGCGCCCGATACTTCATCCGCGCTTCGAGGCGTTCCTTCGCGATGTTCGTCGCGGTGCTGACCGGCACGCGATTGATCCGTTCTTTGCACCAAGCCACGTGCCTGTCATACGCCTTGACGCCAAAGTGCCGACTGCACGTCGGGCACGTGCCCTGCTCGTTGGCCCGCGTTGGCGCGTTTGGCGTGATGGTCGTGCCGCACTGCTTCTGCATCGTCGAGTCCACCTGAAATTATTGATACTTCAGTTGCTTTGAACGTTATTCGGGCACGAGAGGAAAGCGAAGCGAAGCAAGTTAGTCTTTTTCGACGTTTGTTGGTATTTACTTACTTACTGTGACACAGTTCAACGTGCGTGTACAAAGATGTTCTAGCTGTGGAAATCTGACTGGTGGCGTGAACAATTCGAAAAGAAAGGAAATGGATGGTAGGCAAACTGTGATTTTTACACAAGCGCGTCGCTGATGAGAATTCACACCGCACGCATGAATGCACTCGCACTCATTTGCGATGCATCTGGGTTAATCTACCTGCAATTCTCACCTCTCTCTCTCTCTCTCTCTCTCTCTCTCGCTCTCTCTATCCGCCTATCTGTTTACCTTTTGCAATTCAATCTCATGTGCAATCTAGCGTTTCCCAATTATTCCAATAATTTACACATGTTATCCCTTGTCCTAGTTTTAAACGTGACGACTGTTCGCAATTTTGCAAATTCACTTACAATTTCGTTGCGCGCTGCGCGGATGGCCCGCAGGAAGTCATCGTGGGTCTGTTTCCAGGTGGATCCGGGGTTGGATGATTTGTCGTCCGGCGAGCGCCGCCGCTTGCTCCTCTCCTGCCTGGGCAGGAATTCGGCCAGCTCGGTGCCCTGGATCCTCTGCTTGGCCGAGTCGAACGGCTTCCTCTTCTTGCTCGCCGATCGCTCGCAGATCCTCGAGTGCTTCTCCAACGACTGCGGCATAAAGGTCCGTGCGCAGATCGCGCACGGCAGAAGGATGGGCGGCACATCTGTGTCCATTTACCAAGAATTAGTCAGGCTGCTCCCTCTGCGATCCCTCTGTTCTGACAGGCACACGAGAGACACGCGTCCGTATATGGGGTGGAATGAGTCAGAACGATCGAAACGCGCCGGCCAACATCGGCGAACCGATATCGTCAACGTGTCTTCGACGTGACAACGCTCTCGTCGTTCTCACCGTCGACGAATCCATGACTTCTGACTCACGGCAGACCGACGTGATCGATCGGAGAAATCGCTCGACAGTACGCGCGTGCACACCTGAACGCGTCGAGAGATCAAATTGAACACCTAGTTCAAGTACCATTCAAACTTGTAACAACAAAACTGTGACGTTACCTCAATTTTTAGGATCACGACGAGAGCGAAACGCGAGGATCGATGAGCGATCCGGCGATCGAGCACGCGAGCGAGCGAATCGCGGCCACCTGCGTGTGGCTCTACCATTGGAACGACAACGAGGATGAGGACGAGGTGTCGCCCCCGCAAGAACTGCTCGCCCACGAGCGAGCAAGCTTCCTTTTTTGGCGCAACGAGTCACCGTTTCAACGTCGCTGCGTCGCGGAGGAGAACTGCCGCGTGTTGTGAACTGCTCCAGTGCCGGCGCGATTCCTTCCGTCCTCGCTTTTTTCCAACGACGACGACACGACTCGCTTTTCCACGACCACCGCGCTTCTTACCCAAGCGTCCAACGCCTGCCTTTTTCCAGCGCGTCACCTTCGCACGCGAATTCGTAACACTGCCGACGCGTTATTTACCGACGAATGACTTTCGTTCTCCTTGTACGGATCGCAGTTTTTGCATCCGACGAGGGTACCGGAGATGCAAGAGATTTACGAGATTGCGCGTTTTTCTGAAACCTCGACGCGATTTGGAGGAGCGATTTTATTTAAACAAGAAGCAACTCGTTTGCAGTAAAGAGCAAACAGAACGTCTTTCGTCTGCGGAGAACGAATTCTGACGACACAAACATCGTCGAGGCGACTTGAAACGATAATTAAATAAAATGCAGTAAGGTGTAAAAAGAACGTCGAGATGTGTTCTCTCGTTACCAACCGAGGAGATCTAATGAATTATTTATAACGTTATTTTTAGGAACGTACGATTCTGCCGTTTGCAACGTGAATAACAGAGAACAGGAATAATGACAAATCGCAGAGAAAGATCGTGAACTGTGAGAAGAAAACCAACATCGATTTTAATACATTCCACCTACTAAGATGTTTCGTTTGTGGCCGAATGTTACTTCAGCAGACTAAAAAAAGTTTCAACAGTAACTAAAAAAAAAAAAAAAAAAAAAATCGCCGCTCACCGATATCGAGAGGAGAAGAATTAGGTTCAAAGTCGACAGGAAAACGCTATTCCTTCGTTTGTTAGTCAGAAATGACAGAAAACGAAGAATCTTAGCTGGAGCCAAACTGAGTCAAAGACGAACGAAAACAAATACGAGCCTGCATTTTTCACTGCACGTGTCTCACCTGGTTCGTCCGATTGCTCGAGCTGAATTACTTTCTCCAAGCTGACGAGTTGCTCTATCGAAGAGTGATCATAGGGCGGACCTCGGTCCGTCGTCCCCGCGACAGCTCTTCTCGAGACGCAGCACAACATCGGGAAGCATCGGAGACGCGCCGACTGAGCCTCTCGATCGGCACGAGGCTGTTCTTGTACACGCGACGCGCGTACCCGTGATCTCGTTCTCTTCTCTTGTTAAATAGAGTTTATTTTAGGTGTCACTGCGAGAGCATCAAGAGCGCTCTCGCCCCCTTCTTTTCAACAGCGACGGGGAATTGAAACCTCGAGTCGCTCGATTTTCTCGACTCGATTCTCCATTCTTTGCCTCGGTCCGAGAAATTGAGAAAAACGTTCCTAGAACGATGAAGGTTCGAACGATTCCTGGAATCGCTGCCCGGAGTTGACTCGCGAAGAAGTATCGATTGAGCAAGCTCGTGTACTTGATTTCGTTCTACGAGTTTCGCTTCCGGTAAAAATAAGTACCGGCCACTGAGACGACATGCAACCGTGGATCGCGATTAAACGTAATGATTTAACGTCACGTAGACATGTCACAGATTTGATCAATACTGTTCAGAGGGCATTCAAGATACGCAGAGTTGCATAAAGCATTGATATAGATGATCGACTATTCAAACAGTTATTACCAGTATTTGGTTTGAAGAAAAACTGCTTACGTAGCAAATTAAAATTACCTAATAAAGCAGTGATAAAGAGAAATGTCACATTTATATTATATATTACCGGTATTTGGTTTGAAGAAACATTGCTTACGTAGCAAAATACTTGAAATTACTTAACAAAGCAGTAATAAAGAGAAATGTCACATTATCTAGGAGAACAATTTTGGAGCGATAATCAAATAGACTAATCGAATAAAACCCAATTAAACAACTTTCTACGAAAGACAGGCATTTGTTACACGAAATATCATCATACGTTAGACGTTCGACGGTACTTGCAGCAAGATCACACGAGTCGACTATCGATTCACCAAGCATCGATACGGCGCTGTGCGCACAAATTGGAAACACCTTACCTTGCTGAAATTATTTTTTCCACTTTTCGGAGATGTTAACTCGGACCCATTGCTAGCTGCTCCCTTCCCCGAGTTTACGCGTCCCGAGCACCTTCGCGTCCGCGTGGCTCTCCCGTATATATTATTAGAAAACGGCCCCGGCCGTCGAAAACCGCAACCGGACGGAAGTGCAGCGACGAAGAAAAACTCGCGCGGCGATCGCCGCGATCCCTCGACGCGTTATTTGTGTCGGACAAGCCGGGCCTGACCTCGTAAATACCAACAGAGAGCCGCTTGACACACGCAAACTTACCCTCAACCTCCGCCATGTTAGTTGTTAGGGGAAACAATGATCGCCATGGTAACCGATGACAGGTCCTCCGACTGTCGATGACCGCAGCGGGTTTGATCAAATTGTCCGATTGCGAGGCACCACCCTCGGGCCCTCATCTCATTATCGATTTATACACTTGTTATCCAAAAACATTGTTTCGTATGCTAGACTAAACTTGTAAGACAAACTTAAGGATTCCCCACATGCGCGTTTATATCTTGTTTCGTGGAGTTGACTTAAAGCGCGGAGTCTCGACGATATTTTTCTTTTTCTTTTCTTTCTTGCGATTATTTATTACTGTATGAAAATAATAAACTTGGAAAAGAAAAATAGCGATTATTTTTTTTTTACAGCAGAAAAATGTATCATTTGCAATGCTATTTGTGGTGAACAGTAGCTGCCATTCTTCAGCTGTACTAAACTCAATCGCCGGAAGCGGTAAAATTAGTAGCAAAGATCTCCCATTCGTTGAACTCTCAAATGAATGTTTCGCAATGCTTGTTTCTAATTTAGGATGTCATATCTGAAAAAGACTGAGAAAGTGTTATCACAAGTATATTTCCTTCAAATTTTAGCTGGTCTGTGCTGATTTTTTTTTTTTTTTTTTTTTTTTTCAATGACCATTTGGTTGAAGGTAATTAATTAATTTTTGTTATTTTACAATCTTTTCGGCAAATCTGGAACGACCGATTCTTTTCAGGAAATGAAACCATGAAATATAACCATGAATGTGACCAAATTAATGGTCGAATAATCTCGAAGGGATTTGACGAAACTGGGTCGTATTGTTCCAAAAATTGTAGCAGTTGTAAAAGATACTGTCAAATTAATAACTCCAAAAAACCGAATTAGACTTTGGACAAGAAGATTAGACGATGGTTGTATACAACAATAATTAATAAAAATTAGAAGAAAAATTATTAAATATATATATTACATATTTTTCTTGTAATTTTGTGTATAACATTTATCTATTAACTATTATGAAACACGCTTTGTACTATCATACAGTTTAGAATTCAGATATATTAAAGTTTATATGAATATTAATCAAAAAAAGTAAGCGTTGCGATATTAGTATGAATTAACTATGAAATGTACAGACAATAAATTAATCAAATGATTCTTGGATTCTACGGTTTATTTTATTTATGAAAAAAGTTAATAAATTAATTCAATATAAGTAAAATCACGTGTAATGAATATAACGTCGAATAACCAATCGATTAAATAAAACTTCGTAATTTAACATTTTTTGTGAAAATCATATTACACATCTCTAACTACGTATTTACTACGAACAATTTTGATATAAATTTTCGATAAATTTTGCAACAAGTCAAATATCATTCTACCGATCGTTTCGATCTATTGAACGAAATTTGCAAATCATTATTCACGTTGCGGGTGAAATGAAGGATAAGAGGAAAGTTTAGAATCCAAAATTAAAAATACAATCGCAAAAATTCGTAAATTAATTTTGCTAAGTGGTCTTTTTTGCAAATAAAAATTTTGTCAATTTTTGGACAGTGAAATGCTAGCGTCGCGTAGCGGTGAATTGATGGAACTAAAATCTATCACTGTCCTTGTCGCACACTGGTGCGCTCCTTGTCTGTCACGCGATAAAGGTCTATCTTTGTCGCACACTATTGAAGTTCTTTCTCTGCGAATAAGATGTGTACTGCCATCAGTCGCTAACTATAGGAACTAAAATCTATTACCGACACCGATTGATACAGGTACTTCCATCTAACGGATTTTTCCTGTTTGCCCTTTTAGTTCGAGGGAAATTGAGAGGTGTACGGATGGCAGCACCATCGATAAACAAAGAGAGTACTAATTTGTGACAAGGACAACGACAGATTTTAGTATTTAATATTTAATATTTAAATTTTGGCAAAGTATATTTAAAATTTAATGTCTGTAAGTCGACTACTATAAATTTTACTTAAGAAAAGAATTAATTAAGGAAATTAATTTCTGGATGTTTGTAATTGTATCATTACATATAATTACAAAATAAAGCATAATTTCCAATTCATCAGTTTTATTTTATTTCATTATTAATACATACATAGATTCTCTTCTTTATATATGTAATGACATGTACATAAATTTAACAAATTGTTTAAATTAAATGATGGAAACATTAAAATTGATTACACCCTAATAGCATAAAGGATTATTTTATAAAAGTATTCAAAATTTACATCAACATTAAAAATGACAAACTATTTATGACATTCTCGATTGTCGATTATCATTATTTTACATAGTATTGTCATTGCTGTCGTATTATATACGTCTTTAAAAGTTTAAAAAATATTAGAAACATAATATTATTATTTTGCAAGGATATTAGCGCAAAAAGAATTAATGCAAAATGTTGAGATTTATGAGGAAAGAAACTCTTATTTGTTTCCAGGTATTTAGTTTTTAAGCTGAATTATGTATACATGTTATGTGTAATACGTATGGAGGTTATATAACCTAATCGTTATATAACGTAATAAATAATTTTCCATTTATGATTTTATTAATAAAAATTTTAGTTTTGTACACTTTGAAATATATATATACCAATATAACATTATTAATAACATTGTCTAAAAAAGTTTCAAATAGGTACACATATGTATATATTTACAATATACAATATATATATATATATACATACATACATACATACATATTGCACATACATATACATATTATAAATATATATACATTCTTGTAAATTAATGTACATATATTGTAAATATATATTGTTATAATATATTTATCATACTGATTTACAAGAATCTATTTGTTAGAATCTAACGAGAATTGTAAGATTATTTAAAATTATTTGCTTTACATGTGTAAATGTGTAGGTGAGAAAATGTAGTATGAGGACCTTCTCTACAAACAGAATGTTGCGTTCAGAAGAAAAGTGTCTAGAAATTAAGGAAGATAATGGAGTAAGAAGACATATTATGTTTACACAAAGCTAGTACATACCAATAAATTTCCTGTTCCCAACAAACATTAATTTTAGAACTACTGCGAAGAGACAAATCATTGCTATTAGCTATTAGCTGTTATTAATTCAATTAAAATATATCATCAATTATAATTAATATTATAAACATACTGTTAAACCATTTTTTCTTTTTGCAATTAGGTAAAGACGTTGATATTGAATCATCCTGCATCTCGTAATTCGTTATCTTTGGAAATGTTGAAGTCTTTATTAACAAATATCAAAAAGGATGAAGATAATAAAGATCTTCGATCTATAGTTATTAAATCTGGATTAGAAAAAATATTTTCTGCTGGGCACAACATAAAGGAACTGGTTTGTAGATGGACCAAGAAATAATATTAGCGGAGATTTTTTTAATGTAAGAATTTACGTTCATCACAGAGAAATGATTGGCTTGCGTCATTTAGACTGATGAGAACCTTCACAAGGAAATCTTTGAAACATGCTCAGAGTTGATGCGAGCAATGACTCAAAGTCCTGTTCCTATAATTGCTGCTGTAGATGGTGCAGCAACTGCAGCTGGTTGCCAGTTAGTCATTGCATGTGACATTGCTATTTGCACTGAGAGAAGTTCATTTGCTACGCCAGGGTATGTACATTCTACATACTAGATATAAATTTAAATATGACTGCAAATTTATTGCCACATACAAATGTATTTACCACCACATTTTAGAGCCAATGTTGGAATATTTTGTTCTACACCAGGTGTTCCCTTAGTTCGAAGTG
This sequence comes from Melipona beecheii, assembly GCA_032399605.1. Classification (NCBI taxonomy): domain Eukaryota; kingdom Metazoa; phylum Arthropoda; class Insecta; order Hymenoptera; family Apidae; genus Melipona; species Melipona beecheii. The sequence continues at coordinate 2,490,923 of JAUCMO010000243.1, read as the reverse complement.
TACCTAAGAAGATTGCAACATATATGTTGTTCACAGGTTTCAGCATTAGTGGTAAAGAAGCATATGAAGCAGGTCTTGTCAGCAAAGTTGTACCAAATGATAAATGTGGTAAGTTCATTAGAGTAGTTAACTGAAATGCAATCAACATTTTATCTTGTTTTTTACCTAGAAGAAGAAATTGAAAAGATTACTACATCTATAAACATGAAAAGTCGTTCGGTTGTTCATGTTGGGAAAACATTTTTGTACGAACAATTAGATCTTGATATATTAACTGCATATTCCTTGGGAACTGAAAACATGATTAATTGCTTGAAAATGAAAGATGCTCAGGAAGGGATCAGAAGTTTCATTGAAAAACGAAAACCTGTTTGGACTCACAGTTATGAAAAAAATTAACATGAACTGATATATGGAGATTATGTTACAATTTTCAATAACGAAATGGTTTTTATCATTTTTATGAAAGATGTCACAAGTATGTGACTACTTTTATTGTATTTTTATTAAACTGTCATAATTTTCACATAATTAACAATGTTATTATTTCTGTCATCCTATTTGCGTTAATTAATTTTTAATTTCTTTCTTTGTAATAATAATAATTTATAATTTTATGACAGAATACGATATTTTTAATGGAGTTTTCTCTGTTTCAATAATGCATATCTAGGTCATACAACACGGAACGATAATTGCGTATTTTAAATTCGAAAGGTCTTGGCAGAGATAAGAAACTCGTGGTGGTCGGCAGTGTCGGCAATCTCGGACGCTGATATCTTGACTACTCATTACAGTTTCTTCTTTTTATTTTCCATTTTGTCTGTCGTCGAATCTGTCTCTCCCCACTTGCTTGTGAGACAAGTTCATAAATTGAAATCAATTCATTGTTACATTAGTTGTTAGTTAGTACGACGTTGGGTCCTAACAAAGTCAGAACATTGAATCTTTTGTTTCTAAGACGATAAAAAAAGTGCGCTGTTTTCGTATATATTTTTTATATATATTTCTATATTTATTTTTTTCTTTTTTTTTTTTAAAACGACCTTATGATTGGTCGATGATCGTTTTGAGAAATTTTTATCAAGGCTGCATGAAGTTTGGAGCATTAAAACAAGGCCGTGGATTCCGGTGGATAGGAATTCAACATCCCAAAATTGAGATCTGCGAAGAAAGTGTTAGAACGATAAGCGTTAAAAGAAGGTTAGCAGATCTGCTCTTTGACATTTGCAAAGGTGCGTTTGCTTAAATACTTTTGAATTTAGTTTCATTTTTTGGCAGTATCGCGACAATTGTTATCAGAAAAATTCTGATAGAAATTGACATCGATGTTCTACGATTTAAAGTTTGAAGTACTACTAAATATTGTGGATGATTTGTCACAGATTGTGAAAGAATGGCTGCTATTCCGCAAGGTGCATTTGCAGCGTGCAAAGTCCGCTGTAATCTAGAACGCAACGATATGATAAAACCGCCGATGAAGGAGAGGGAAAAAGTGAGTAAAGAAGGCACATTCAATATGAGACCCCCATTAGAAGGTAATATCAAATTTATACAAATTATCTACTCTGTTTATACTACACCGTTAGACTAACGAACAAATTTAGAACGTTATGAACATAGTGTTTGAGAAAAAAATATTTTAATTTGACATACGATATTTCGATGAAATATATCAAATTTAAAATTAGTTTTATGTAAACATATTTTTTGAGTCCACTAATATTGACATGACTGATAATACTGATACAGTGCAGTAATCGAGTATATTCAAGTTGAACATAAAATTAATTGCTCTTCATTTGTAGGTTTGGAGCTTACACCATTAAAGTACAACAGCAAGTTGATGAACAGCATCTGGGGGCTTTACAATCGTTATTCGGTGCATAATTTTAAGAAAAACAACTCTAACGATGGGGTGTTTGATAAGTTCGTGGCGATTTGCATGGCTTCTCACAGTCATGCACACGCCGCGAACTCGGTGACTGCAACTGCATTTGCCAGCAATAAAATTATTGCAAATTATGCAAATAATTGATTGTTAATTCAAGCATAACGATTGAAACGAATTTATAACAATATTATAGACATTTGCAACAGTATTGCATATTCTTTTTATCATTTTTTAAATTGTATATAAATAAATAAAATGGTTATAGTGCAACTGGTTAAATCTTAATTTGTGCGAGATCTCTGCATGTAATTTAAAAACATTACTGCAACGTGTTTTTCACTACTAAAACAGCGATGAACAATACGTGGGAAAATATACGTGAAATCATATTTCAGTTACAATTAAATGCAATTAGGATTTACATATAATTCTATTTACATTTTTGAAACATCAGAATTTAAACGAAGTATAGTCGTTAGAAATGAATATATGCATACACAAATAACTAAATATTTCCTTTAATTAAAATGGGTATTGTGATTGGAAAAACTACATGAAGAGAGGGTCAAATCGGAAGTTTGTCTTATGCAAATGACGCTCTTTTCAAAATTACTCGAGCAATTATTTTGATTACATTTCTGAGTTGTTCGACGTATTACGTAAGTTCTTGGTTTTCTACGTTCTGGAAAATCCCCGACGTTACTGGAACTATTAGAAATATTGATATTCAAAGGAACTAACGAAGATGATGAATCTGGTTTTGTTGTGGCTGGTATATTTTCGAACATATTGTCGTTTATAGATAAATCGTCACTTATCCTTTGCACAGTTTTCTCCATGGGAAAATTTTTCTCATCTTTTTGATCGTTCCACTGAGTAAAGTTGTTTCTTCTCTTCCCGCACGAGCATTGCTTACAAGGAATTTTCTTCAAAGGTGGATAATCTCTCACGTCATTGACTTCTCCACGTACCGTAAACGTGCGCTCGTTCGAATTTCTTATTATCTTTTTCGTTATTACAGCGTTCTTTATTTTAGAAAAGCAAAGATTCGGTTGTTTATGATGAAAGTTCAAATGCTTGGACTTTCGTCTCAGTTTTACTACTTTCGTTTGCGTGTATTTTGTTGCGAGTTGTCCGTCGTTACTGTCCGATAGAACTATTCTCGCATTCTCTGGGCAATTTTTAAAAAAATACGAATCCGAAAAGATATTCACGTTGGATTCAGATGAGAAAGTCATTGGATTTTCTATTTGGAAATCTAATTCGCAACTTATTTCGGAATAACGTGGTACAAGAGTTGCGTATTTCTTTGGAAATATAATTTTATTATATCGTTCATTTTCATGCTTTGTAAATAGAAATCCATCATCGTTGTCATCTACGTTTTCAATGGGTGATTTTGCGATACATCGGCGGCTTTCGAGTTTCCCGTTCGTTTGAATGCCTCGACTTTTAAGATATTTAATCCCAGTTGGTATTTCTAATAGATTTCCTTTCTTTCGAGTACGAAAGATGTAACTTAAAAACGAAGGCAATCGAGGATCCATATTCGTACAAGGATAATAAGTCTGGTAATTGAGATGTATAGAATTATTAGGTACTTGTAGCATTTAATCAGCTTGCTCTTTAATTCACTACTTGAAAATTCCATGTGAAATTAATTAAACGAAGAAAAGGATGAAACAAGTAATGAAGACTAGTTTATAAAAAATAAACATATAATAAAACATCACATAAATGTAAGTTTGTATACCTCTTGATCTTTTCCATACTTGTGTCCTTTTCTCAATGAGTATATGCTTGTTACTTTCCTCATATATTTCTTTAATTTACTTAGAACGTTAGTCTCGCTGTTGCTGTTTCTTTTAAAAACACTCGCACAGGAATGATTCTCTTTATTTTTCAAATAACTATGTTTTAATACGTTAATTTCAGCGCGCAGCTCGTCCATATTATTGGCTAGTATTTTCATTTGATCGATCACTTGGCCCAGTTTTCGTTGATCGCGATAACACGTTGCCATGCTGGTTCTAATTAGATTGAGACAAATAATTTTCGAAAATCAAAACACAATTTTTATGTACCACGTAAATCATCATCATACTTTACTAAAAGTAAAGTTACAAGTGTTACAACGTCGACGACGTTTATCGTTATAAAATATAACCAACGAAACGAAAATTTACTGACACATTCGTTCTGAATAAGAAGGGGAAAATTGACTGTCGGAAGATTCAGATGTTCTGGAGTGCAATAAGGGACTACGGGCTCGTATTAAATATCATTTATTTGATTCGTCGTATGTCCTAGGTACATTAATCATCAGTCGGTGTCGTGTATCATAGTGGATCGGCTATTGACGCGAGAAATTTGTTTCAATACAAAACGAAAGAAGAAACAAGAAAAATGGAAAAAGGAAACACTCCCCCCCCTCCCCCCCCTCCCGACACGTAATACTATATTCGTATTTGATTTCATATGTACAATCGTTTGTTTCTTTCTCCTATAATATTGGCCTCGATTTGAAAATAATTATCATCTCTGGGACAGGCGTAGACCGTGTCCCTTCGAAAGCATCTATATCACAACAGCTATCGCGCGTCAAGATGCAAAAGTAATTAATAAAAATAGATAAAAACGATCGACTACATATTATCGCACGTACACGTATTGTGCGCTGTATGTACACCTATGTAGTTCCCTTTCCGTCCACAAAAAGATCGAATCAGCGTGTTTCCGTTTTGTAATTCGTTGCTCGTAAATTGCATCGTATCGTTTCTTAAATTCGAACTGTAAAATGGCATCATCATCATCATCGTATTTCAATAAATTAACCGTACAAAAAGGACTGTTGCGTTTAATGTGATCATCACAATATACGATTCGTAGTTTTATCCACACATATATATATATATGTATATATACTTTTTTTCCGCAATAGATTTGCACACAGGCGTTTCTGGAATGCTGATTGAATATCGTCTCGCATTTCGTTCACCCGTTGATTAAACGAGCCGTAAGGTAAACTGTGTGTGTACTCTTTTGCTCTAGTAAGTTTTCCTAAAATCGAGGTAATCGGGTTGCACGTTTATGTCGTCTACGAATCTCATTTGAACAATACCTTGTTAGCGAGTCTTCGAAGCAAGAAGCAAGGATCGATGATTATCTGATTATAATTTTCGTGTCTACGGTCTTCCGCATGCGAACGTTCTAGAATCTCTGGTTTTTTATTGGCCATGTTTCGTGAAAAGGATGTTGATCGATCGACGTAAATTAATAAATTAACAATAAACATTGACAAGCTTTGCCGACTCTGAATGACCCTATGATTTAGACTGCGGATGTTCATGCGCTTATGGAAAACTTAAATACGCGTAGAATATACACGACATGTAAAAATATACAAAATATCCATTTAGAAATACACATATCACTATTTAGTCTTTCCATTTCTTCAATTACGTTCGCCAACATCCGCAGTCTGCGAATCACGTGTTTCGCGAGGATGAATGGATAACATTTCGATTTCGATTCTCTTCCCTATAATACTGATAACCGAGTTAATGAGAGAACGACAACGAAGTTGCTGATGATTCGTGAAAAGAAGAAAGAACAGTTCGCGTCACTTCTTGCGAGAAGATTCGTCTCATCACCGATACAAGCTAACACTCGTTCCTCCGCAGTATTCGCATCGTGCGCATCGAGCGCATCGGCGAATTCTTTTTAATACTTAACAGCTAACACGTAACCTAACATGTCTAACGGCGTTATAAATAACATAGAAGACGAAATATCAAGAGAAAGAAGAAGTAGAAGTGACTGATTGGATCTCCTTGGCTGTCAACTATCGAGTAATATAACAGACTAGCAAACCGTCTTCTACTCTTTTCTTTTTTCTTTTTCTTTTTCTTTTTACATTGGCCCTGGTCTGTTCATTTCTTGGTCCCTCTTTCTCTTCGGTTTTGTTTTCGTGGCACAGCCTTGTTCCTCCTGCTCCGTTCATCGATCACGTTTCCTCCTTTTTTTTTCGATCTTCCTCTTCACGCGGACGAGCGAAGATGATCGATAATTTTTCGTACAACGACATTTCAGCCAAGATTAAAAAGGAAGACACAGATCTGGAAAGGACGTGCGTTCTGGTCCTGGAGAGGATTCTCTCATCCGGATTCTCGTCTGTCACCCATTTACTAATGCGTCGGATGACATCTTCCATCGTTTCGTCCTGAGCTCGTTCGTTTTTGTGTCCCGGGCATCGGCTTTCGTTTCGAGAGAACGAAACTCCTCGAACACTCTCGGGCGTGGTTGTGCAGAGGTGTCGTACGGTACTTTCCATGGACTAGCTCAGTTTAATCGGCCGTAGTACGGTCTGTCGGGAATTCGGGGGGGAATATTGGGTACAGGACGCCTATAACACAGATAGTGATTAAGTACTCGGTGCTTCTCGCCAAAGTGTTCGCGACGCGACGATTGATTAACTTTAATTTTAATTTAACAAGTAAAGCGGCGATGAATGTTCGCGCAAACATGAAATATAATTTTACCCTTCGAACGCGAAGACACATGATTAATACAAGATGCAACTTAACTTGTACTTAACGAAATTTTTAAATAAAATTCAACAACAGGCCTCGAAGTTGAAAGAAAATGTAAAACTATAGCTGTAATATTTCATTTCGCATTTGAAGGGCTACGATGCCCGATTATGCAACGAATTGTCTGCGAATAACAAATTCGAGTGAATAAATTTTAATTTGACATCGTTGATGACTGCTTTGTTAAGCCATGACATGGTATTTATATGCTGTATAAAATTGGTGACGAGAAAAATAATAACTGTGTATGTATATGTATGTCAATGAATGAAGTGCAACAAACTCTTATGTATGGATGGATAAAGACACGCAATGAATTCGTTATGTAACGCAAAACGCACAAATAAGTTTATAATAAACGTCGTGATAAATGATACAATTTGTGCATATGAGATGATTTGAAAAAAAAAAAAAAAAAAAAAAAAGGGAAAAAAGATCCGAGATTTGCAGATGCTCAAGCAGTAGCAAAAACGCATGCAGAAATAGACGTATAAAAAGGACGTTCGTTTTACGACTCTTTGCAATCGTTTTCTTTAATTTACAAACCACTTGATACATTCGATTGGACCGTGATTTTTAATTGCGTCTTTTTCAAACGTCCTTTGGATACAGATAATTACGATTGTATTAATTCGTATATATAATACTTCACGAGGTAAGATCCTGGATGCTTCAATGGAGGAAAAATGGCAGATATTGGATAGTGATTTCAATCGAAACAGTAAGAGAGAGGGAGAGAGAGAGAGAGAGAGAGAAAAAAAAGAAAAGAAAACGAAAAATAACGCAGAACGCGAATACGCATTCCAGCGTGCGGGGACAATCAGGACAATCTCGCACATTCTCTATTAAAAATAATGCTTGTTATTTGCACGCAACGGTACATGGAATCAAGCGAAAATTAGAGAGGAATTAGTGAAACATGTAGAAACATGGCACGTGTCGATGATCGACAATTAAAACAATCAACACACTAAATACGAGTGTTACAACGGAATTAGAATAATACTATTCAGCCGCAGTAACCGGACGCTAATCTCATCGGACACTAATTTCCCCAGCGGAAATGCGTTTCCGGTTATTGGATAACACACGTTTCTCTCTCAATTTTCGTTCTTATACACATACGAATATATCCATCTACGTATATATATATATATATATACATGTACGCACACACATATATATAGATAGATAGATATATAAATATAGATATATATTTTGAATCTATGTTATTTTCTATATATACATTTATATTGCAGTAAAACGGTGTATGCATATATCACGCGATATTACAATAATGAACCGTGTAAGGTGCACAATCCATATATAGAATAATTCGCTAAGTAACCCCTTGTCAATGTTCCCGATGTTGGTTCATTTAGGAAATATTTTCTCACGACAAACGTGTTCGAGGATCGAACATCGACAATCGAATTCAACGAACGGCCGTTCTCTCTAAGACGTAGGTTTCTAAGACGTAGAAAAAAATCGTTTCTATCAAAATCAGGGGTATAAAAATGATGACGAATTCACATTAACGGGAAGCTCTATTAACATTTTTGCAAAAAACGTTCAATATATCTTTCTTTCCTCTTTTTAGTTTTCTAGCGACTTTTTTTTTTTCTTTGTCAAGGATCGTCCCATCGATGACACATGGGTTACTTAGAGTTCTGCTATCTACGATTCGTCCCGACGTCGATCTAAATTTTTAACCATGTGAAAATAACGTCGGAGACGAATCCAGCCACGAATTATGTTTCCATTGATTTTTATTAATTACATATTCATCTTTATCATTCATCTACCATATTCATCTCCATCGTACGCGCATTCTTATTACGTGCAACTGTATAACGCTTACACTCGGCCCGCGATGTGCAATAAAATCACGCTTATTACTCGATGCCTCAGATTTTACGCAAGGTAAGCTTCTGTTCTCTTTTTTTTCCTTTTTTTCTTTTTCTTTTTCTTTTTTTTTTTTTTTTAACTAGAATTCCGCTACATTTAAGGCTTTAGATGGAAGCATGTAACAATAATTTGTCGCGTGAATAGGATGCGGCGTGAAATCTCGATTACCGACCTGTCCTCTCCTGTATTTTCCTGCGCGATTTATTCTCTTCTCTTCCTCTCTCTGGAACCAGAACGATCCGAACGCAATTACGTTCAATTAATACAGAATGGTAATACTTAATAATCGGAAATAGGATAAATAAACAGTATCTTGAATTCAGAATACTATACTGCTTTGTTAAAAGATTTGCGTCTAATTCTGAAAAGTATGTACTTCGTTATTTTACTGTAATTACGTTCAGAATCGCCTTTCTCGGTTGGACGATTAAATACTAAATACAACAGTGGTATTGTTCTATGTTCACAAGAGAGCTTGTTTTTCTTGTTCCTTTGCATCCGTTATTGGTCTCTAAGTAGGTTAATGGCAACATCGCTAAACACGGTTAACGCTATTTTCATTGGATCTAGTCACGAAAGCCGAGAGTTTGTTCTCAAAGACCTTTTCTTTTAGGCTATTACGCAAGAAATATATTATCATAGATTGTACAATACGAAGTAATACTTAAAACGTAGAGATTTCTTTTCTTTTTAAACGAAAGTATCGATTAATTCTTAATTGACGGTACGAGCGTACAGAAACATCAAGTAGGGAATCGTAAAGATTCTTTGGTGAAGCTTCACGATTCACCGACGACGACAACACTTTTTCACTTATCGTCTTTCGTTGTAATATCTGAAATGAAGATCCCACCCACAGTCAAGAATCAAAACGCGAATTTGGATCAAGAAAAGTACGGATGTTCGTTTCTAAAAATCTTTCTAAAATAATTTAAACGACTAGTATCTGAATTTATATTGCTACATACACGTTCGACAAACTGGATAAAAATTTATGAAGAAAATGAAATGCAATTAATTTCAAAGGGTGGAATATAGAATGCTGTTGACGAACATCCAGGAACCTGGACATGCTTAAGAACGATTTTTCTCTCCACGTTTCTACTACTTGATATGCCCCAGTGTTATTGAAACGCTACGCCTCGTACGAGGCTCGTACATCTACTTACATATGTATCTATCGTCCCCTTAATATATTCATAATACGACCTGTCTCGAAAGGAACAACGCTAAAAATATACAACTTTATGAAAATAATAAAAATTTTCACAATCTACCAAAAACACGAAAGTCTGACACACTACCAAAAAACGTATAACATTATCTTCTTTATCTTGTACAGTATACAATATAATGACGTCGTTAATCATAATATTAATTACAATAATTATAATTATAATGGTATTCACAATTCGCGAATCGTAATCACAATCACCTTTTCAAAGTATGATCTATTAAATTCTGGCATTACGGTGCATAAAGTGATCTCAATAGACATATGTATGTATATAATATATATCTGTACAATAACAATTACAATAGTACCACTGTTTGCGAGATTTCTTCTCCTTCGTTCTGTGTATGTGTGTATTTATGTATTCCGTAATTCTTCTTGTATCTTCAATATCGAGAATAACGTACACGATGTAGTTCAATTAGTTAGCGAATAGTCTAAATTACGGATTGTGTCCAGTGTCAAGGGACGATAAGCAATTCAATTCGCGAGTGCGACGTGCTTTCATTCGAAGTGCAAAATTTTTCTTCTATAATCTCGTTTTCGAGAAAACATCTTTCTTAGCATAAAATATCGGTATATACGTACACACAGATATGATAGTCCTAAAAGAGAAAGTTGTTGGCTTTTTTTTTAAGTAAATTTGGCGTAAATAAATATATTTCTCTGTAATGGAACAACATCAATGAATATTCTTAGGCCCCTTTAATATTGAAACGAACGAGTTACCAATAGATTTTAGATAATTTGGAATTACGCCATCAAAATTATAAACACCTCTATTCTTTGATTCGGTTGATTGAAACGAGGTATCGCATGAAAGACACAATGACACGAAAAAATGCGAGTCCATCGTCGTCGGTGCTTTTATCATTATTATTATTATTATTATTATTATTATTATTATTATTATATTATTTATCCAAGAGAGACCTTCGAGTTGCTGTAATGAAAAATAATATTCTTCTTGTTGTTTGTTTCTTTTCTTTAATAATTGCACTTTCATCATTGCGTCACTGGTCAGAGAAAAGTATAAAAAGATATAAGTTTTTGCAATAATACGTTTCAAAAGTAATGTGCTTCAAGCAATATTTATGTATAAATATATATGCATCGTAATGCTGATAATGAAACTTCTATCTGTAAGAAAAAAATAAAGAAATAAAATAATTAATATAGTATTTAGAAGTTCGTGCAGCATTTTATAAAAAAATTAATACAACTTTTAATTATAACTTTTAAATCTATAACTTTTATTATAATAAAACTTTTAAACGTTTTTCAATAAATTCTACAACTATCTGAAAGAACCAAATATCAATTCTTGATAAGTTTCTGCTTTATATAATGTTATTTAAAACTTTATATGTATATATATATTTATATATAAATATACCAAATACCAAGTGTGTTCTTGATCATCAAACGTCTCTATTACGCAAACCTGAAAGCACATCGCGCCTCGTAGATTTATATAATTATAAGAACGTAATAGAATACATCATATTTCTTTCCCTTATGTATGTACACGTATAATTAACTTCAGTTTCTAAGCACGGTTGAGGAGCATAGGAAAAAAACAACAAATACCATCGTTAAATATAATGCAGCTCCTGAACGCATGCTGAGTGATATACATTCATTATACATTGTAACAGTATAATATGATTACTATTTTATGTATTATATATAGTATATAAATATTATTCTGATTCGGTATCGTTAGTGTCAATTTTCTTTCGTTATTAGGGCTATTCAGAGAGAGAGAGAGGATTCGCGACTTTGGATTTTCATGCAAAATCCTTGAAGCACTCTACGCTATATCACATCCTATATCTGAGCACGTTTTTTTCCATTAACATCTCATTAGGGATCAGCTATGTATGTATAACTTTATATGATAGTTTTTAGTATTAATGGCTAAGAATGGAACAAACTATGGTTTCAAGAGGTAGAGAAACAGTGTGTAATGTGTACTCGTGTGTGTGTATACATGTGACTGTGTCCTGCGTCACGCAATTTAATAATTACATATTATACTTAAATTCACTCGATGTAACGCAATCTTCGCCGATTAAAAGTCGATCGATAGGATACGATAAAACGAACATTTAATAACAATTCTCGATCATTTTTATCCAACAGCATGACATTTTTTTTTATTTTACGCAAATTCCGGGAACGAATTTTAATGTCGCAATCGGAATTGGAATTTCAATGGAGAACTACTCTTGATCACATTGTAGGGTTCTGGTAGACTTTCCAGGATACAGAGTTACTGAAGATACAAATATATCGATCTAAATGAACTTTTTTCCTTTTTTTGTTTTTAAATATCTATCAACAAGAAAATCGTATGTATGAATCTCCGGTATTTAATATCAATATCCAAAGTAAACTATACGTTATATCAGATCCTAAAATTTTTCTTCATCGCGCTATTAGATCATCTTTATTTTCTCTGGGATTACACAATACACGTCATTGTTCTATAATTTATGAAAGAACATTTATTTCCTTTTAACACTAAACTACTTTACGAAGTAAGAACGATATACACACATGTGGAATGTAACGAAGCGAATTACACACGCGTTTTACAAGTATACAGAGATATTCCCTTACACGAGTATATTTTTTTCTTACATAGCGTGTGTACAGGGACGTTCTCTTTTTTCTTTAAATATATGTGTATATATATATATATATATAATATCTATTATTTCGCGCACATATGTCGAATAATAATACATAAAGTTGAAGGCAACGTCATCGCTTGTTAATCCAATTTTTCGGATCATGCAAGAGAGAGAAGAGAAAAAGAGAGCGAAGAAGATAAAAAAAAAATATAGCTGGTTACAATTCGCAAAAATCGGTTATCGAAACACACTATCGGAAAACAGTAAGACATTGAATTAGTGTTCATTCTCAACCCTGAACAGTCTACCAATCTACATAGCGCAACTTAAATAAGATTACCCATAATAGTTCATTATCGTGGTTAAAAGGGCAAGATTACATCTCGCATGTAAAAAAAAAAAGGGGGGTTATGAGACAGCAAGAGTCTATTTACTTGATCTTGAATGCATCCATCAGCTCGGTCATGGCGGCATTAGCAGCGGCCTGCGTCGCAGCTTGCGTCACCCTCTGCTGAAGACCACCCCCACGACTAAACATACACCACGGACACTCAGCTTTTACTACAGATCTCGTTTGTTTTTAATGCCTTAACAATAATATGCTACTGTACAGAATTCGACTTATATATTGATGATTTAAATTAATATCTGCATGATGCACTACACTTTAATTCGATTTTATCGTGCATCCTCGAATGTCCTAAGAAGTATGTGTAATCTCTCGCGTGACTCTAAAAAGCGACAGATGCAACGAGTACTCTCGTCAATGATCAACTGCTCGACGTTCATTCAACAAAATGAATATTTTCGATGCAGGCACCGACACGTCTATCCCCGATTGCTAATTGACAAGACTCAAATCAATTTCTTCTCGCTTTTTCTGCGACTTTATTAATTGAATCAACAATGGCAGGAAAGCAGCGATATTAAGAGAGTTTCAGAAGCTTTCAAATGCAATATGCTATTACGAACTTATCGCGTATTGTACTTATGTATCACATTCTCTCATACAAGTCTTTACACCCATCGAAACGTTGTTCCACGAGTTTATTGAAGATGTACTTCATTTACGAGGCAATGAAAATGTCATGCTGTTAGTAAAGCGAATGAATACTTATCCACCATCTGTGATAAGAACTCAAGATCATTTATTTTACAACGTCTTTAATTGTATATACAAGCATCATGTACAATTTCATTCAACTAATTTACAATTAGTAAAGAAACGTCGTTCTACCTCTTTCTTTTTGTTCGTCGCGAATGAACTGTGATTTATCTCTACATATTATTTTTTCTTTTTTTTTGCCACTAATACCGATTAAATATATCGTAGATATTTAGTCTGTTAATTAGAGGTGTGCAATTTTGTAATGAATTTATCGAATTAATGAATTGTAAATTTATTCAGATTATACCAATTTGTTTAGGATGAGTTTAGAACATTATGCTTTATAATATTACCTCAAATAAAATGAAGACGATAAAAAAAATATGGACAATAATCTCTTGGTCATTCTTACGAAATAATTGGACCACGAAATAATTTGATTTATTACTGATAAAGGGTATAACGTGTAATACGAGATAAATTGCTCATCAAAGTTGTTGAAAGCTTTCTTCATTCTGTAATTGGTTATTTTTGTACAATTTACACGCCCCTAATTAACATAATTCGTAATACTTGCAGACAAAACATATAGCATTAGGAAATTGTATCTCGTGTAAAATATACACTGGCTAGATGCAATTGATATATGTATATTAATTAGTAGCGAATAGGCGAGTTAGTGCGAAGACTTATTGTCGGCGCCTGCAATAGAAAGTGAAGTTAGCACCAAAGCCCCAATCACACAAAGCTATGGAGGACAAGCAACTGCAAATTTCTTTTTTAAAATTCAGTGAAGATTAAGAATAAAAAAAAAAAGAACCTCCATTTTGTAGTTAAGACACAAGACGACCTTGACACAAACTAACAGAACGTTGTGCAAAATTTGTGAGAAACTTGACAATCGGAAGATACTTGACAATACTCCATAGTACAGAGTGTTTGAAACTATTTGTTCTTTTAAATATTCTCTGTACTACTTCACAAGGTACAATTCCATTGAAATTATGTTAATTTTTGGTACTTACGATGGTATAAGAGGAGGAGGTAGGCCAGGTGTAGAACGGGCTGGCGGAGGTCCACCAGGTCCAGGCCGGTTAGGAATAGCCGGTGCTGGTCGACCACCCGTCGGAACCGGAGGTGGAGCTCGAGAGCTAGAAAGAGGTGGTGGCTGTGTCACTCCGCGTCTTGGTCCACCAGGAGATGGTGGTGATAACCTATAACATATTTATTTCAAAATATACAATAATCATTATATTTATTGTTTTAAAATTGCGTTATAAATATAGAAAAGTACGAATATAAAAAATATGTAATGTATTTTCATATTTCAATCAAAACTACAACGCACAGAAATAAGTCTATAAGCAAATTATAAAAGTTAGGTTATTCTATTTATAATTTAGATAATTGCGTTTGAGTAATAAATTTTAGTTAGTATAAAGAATGTAGTAAATCTTACCCAAGACTGTTTCAATGGTGTTCAAGTGTATGAGGCAAAAGCAGGCAGTATAAGATTGAAAGATATCAAATTAATCAAATGCATAAGCGACAATGAAAATAATAACATAATTATTACCTTGGATTTTCGCCAGATGCTAACCAATCATTTTTCACAGGTGGTGGTACTGGAGTAGACACTGTTGCCATCGAAACATCTCCAATAATACGAAGTGCCTCCTTGCATGCATGATACATACGTAACATTTCTTCTCGTTTTTGTGCTTCTTCTGGTGATTCTTCCATCATTGAAGCCTATAATAATATGCGTTCAAACACTCATTTTAAAATTTTATTTATACGATAAATTTGACTATCAACGATAAAGTGCGAAATAAAAAAAATTTATTTTTAAATTATATTTAAAAGCAATAAATGTATATATAATAACAATAATATTGAAAATTTATTTGTGTGTATAAAATTATAATGTACTAAATTCACATATTACCTGATCACCACTTGCGTATAGATGTGCCAATAATTCTCCATTAATGAAGTCCTTTGCATTGTTAATAATCAAATGCATAATTGTCTTTGGAACCAGATCACGAGTTGTTTTTGTAACAATTTTCATGTATGAATCCACCAGATTTCTAATAGTTTCCACTTGACGTTCAAGCTGAGGATCCATTGATGATTGAGCTTCTGATCCACCCTATAAATATGCAAATAGTAAATTTCAAGCATTCTTTGTTGAAATGTTGAAGTTAAAAATAATGCTTAAGATAATGTAACACGCATAATTAAAAAAAAAAAAAAAATTGATATATTTATAATTACAATAATTAATAAAGTGTTATTGATTTCATGTTTAAATAGAAATGCTGCTAGCAGGATGGAATAAAATGTTCTGACAAACATTTTAATCGTAATCGTATTAAAAAAGCAGAGCTGAGTGGAGGTGTTTTATATTTGTGTGAGTGTTGTGTGTTCTGTATGTAGCTATAAAATTTCTACAATTGTACGAACCTCATATCCTTCCTTTAGTTAATTAGAAGCAAAAAAATTTAATAACAATTGTAAATGCAATACTAAAACTTAATTATTTTTCCAAGTATATAAAAAATATGCAAATTACGCAATTTATACTTGCATAAAAAGGGATGCTATTAAATTAGATGTTTTCCGAAAATGCAAAGAATTAATTTTTTGCAATATAATCATCGTCTAATTTATAATATAAAATGAAAATTTAAGAATACTATATTAAAATGGAATTTTGATCATAAAATCTAATTGAAATATTTTATAGTATTACACTATGAATATTTTCATAATGTAATATTTAACAAAAATCCAAAGAATTCTATAATAATCTATTTCATGGAAAGCAAACTAATGCATCACACCACCACACAGTTAAAAATATAATATCAAACGAAATATTTTAATTACATTTCTCGTACTAACTCACCCGCTGTATATCCTAAAATAAACCAAAATAATCTTTTCTAATAAACATAACAAAATATATTTCAATATAATAATAAATAATTCTTTCTTTCAATCAAAACAAATACTTAAGTAACTAATTTATAAATGAAAGTTATACAATATACCAATATATTTTCGTCGAAGCTGCGTTACAAATAGTACACACGAGTGACATACGTCATCTTTTGTCAACTGCGTTTTAATAATGCTTTGATTTGTATGAATAAATTGTGATGCAATTTGTCATCTTGTAGTATAAAAATAAATGCGAGTAGTCATGAGACGAATGACACTCGAGCGTCCTTGAATATATTGCAATATTTCCCAACACATGATATATTTAATTGAATACACGTATGGAACAATATAAACAGTACAATTATATAATGAGAAATATACCTCTCCTTCACCATTTGCTTGCTCTGTTGATTTTTCGGGATATACACCAGCCCTGAGGAAAGAAGCTTTCCATGAATCAACATCATCTTGAGTCTCACAGCTTAATTCAAGTTGTTTATAATCCTTATAAACATTTCTGCCTTCAGGATTAAACAAAGCAAACAAATGACGTCGGGACATGAATCCTTGTTCCAAATCGCGCAATTTCAATCCATCTAAAGGCAACATGTACTTCTTCTCGCGTTCCTGAACAAAAAACATAACATGTAAAATTTATGTGATCAATGTATTATAATTATATTTATGTTATAATTAAAAAATACTGACTTCTTCATCTTTGAACCAAGAAATACTCTCTGACGTTAAGACAAACCAATAATCTCTTGAACCACCTTTCATTATGCCAAGATTGTGGATACACATGTATCCTTTACGTATTACTTGATTGCCTAGTGTATGACGACCAGATTTTACAGCATTTTCTGAAGACTGTTGAGCACTGTAACATAAGGTATAATTTATAATGAAATGTCAATTAAAAAAAGCCTTTGAATACCCATGTATAAAATTTATTGTAACAACTTGCCATAAAAATCTGTTAATTCATTGTGTAAAAAATCTAACAGAATAAAAATTTCAGCAATAACTTTTGTATTAAATCACACAAACATTCATGTAAGTTCAAATTTAATCTTAATTATAAGTAATATTAATTCATTCAATTTTCCAAAACACATGTATTTATAATATAAAAATATTAAAAAATGAGATGTGATCACAAAATGACAATATAGAGAGGATAATTACATAGTCAGTATATTTTTAATTTACAATTATATTTGATTGGGAATTATAAATAAAAAATATACTGCTCAATATATGTCTACTTAATAAAATTTTCATGTGTTTAAAAAAAAAAAACGAATTTTACCTTTCACATTGTTTCAATTTGCATATAATTATAACATACAGTCACAACAACTCCATGCACATACTTTTTCATACAGCTTTAAAGTTAAATATTTTTGAATATGCAACCAAACATTATTTATAACATGTAAGTACACACAATATTATTTCTACTTAATTAACACTGTAATATTTTTGCAGATCATAACACATGAAAAATTGCAGAAGCAAATATTACACATATTGTGAAATCATGTGAAAAATGGTGAAACTAAAATCTGATACTGCTGTATGAAATATACGATTTGGAGTATTCATGAATGACTGTGGCAATGAATGGTCTATTTAATAATACATTTGAAATGTGCAATTATATACAAAATGTTAAAATTCAAAATCTTGAAATTGTAATAAATTATGACTACATTCTACAACATATAAAACTAAATAAAAATATATAATCGATGAAAACTTAATAATAATTCATTTATAATGAGATATAATGTTTTATGATGGTCAAGTTAATTTCTTTATTTTCATAAACCACTCTCATTTTTAATATGTAAATAATTTAAAATTATATTTTAAGTGCCATTCTTACAATCTATATAGTGTATACATATACATGTATATATAAACGGTATTAATCTTTTCAGAATGTCATAAACTAATAAAGAAATATTGAATAAAACTTATAAATTTCAATTTCATTCAAAAGAAAAAGGCTTTAAAATATACTAAAAAAATAGTTTTCAATCTTTTGCTACATGGGAAATAAATTCAATATTGCTTATTAAGATTTTTGTTCTTTATTATAAAACTTAAAACTAGAGAAAGTCAAATGAAAAATAAGCATAACAAATTAAGAGCGTGATAATAGAAAAAGAAGAAAAATGTAGTGTAAATTTTTGTTCCAATGTACTTTATAATTCTTACCTTGCGTTATGGCTACTGGCTGCCGCGCTGCCGATATAATTAAATAATTTTCTTTAATTGTGAAGTATACAGTATCAATGAATGAAAACAAATGTCAGCAAATGTGTATATGCCACGTAGTTCAAGGGAAGACATACATTCGTTAATACAATAAGTAAAAAAAATATAGAAAAATATTGTCAACAAACTGTTGATAATCATAGATAATTTCTTACATTAAGTATGCCTTACCTTTTAATGACATAAAAGACTTTATAAAAAGTACAATATTCTTATTTCTTATTTCAATTATTGTAAACTATATAATAGGAAACTACTATATAAATTTTTTCTATAATTCACATAACATGATTTAAAAAATTAAAATATTATTATCGAATATGGAACAAAAATTGAATTAAAATCATAATCATATCAATATTTTATTAATATCTGATACTTTTTTCTCTTTTAAATCTATTTCGCGATATCTTTGAGAACTAACTTTTAAAATGTCGAAGTGTCAAATAAGTAAAACATAAAAATGAATAAAATTTATATCTGCCAGAGAGAATTAAATTGTTATAAGTATATGCATAGTACAAAGAGAAAAAAATGTAAGTGAGATACAATTTGATATGACAATATATATGACACAATGTGTCATACAAATGTACACGAGAAGTAAAGAAAATAGCATTAAATTCTACTACTTATTAATGATACTAAAAATGTGTGCCTTAGCTTTAAAAAACAAAATAAACTAACAGTATTTGCTAGTTTAAAGCTTGCAATATAAACTGATTTTGGCAAAGCATGCATTGATTATAGAATATACCGTATAAACCTGATTATAAAAGTCATATAAATATAATTAAACATATATTAGTAAATGTTTTGTGTTAAATGCGTTTTCCAATATAAATTTTTGCATTCTGAATCATACTGATTCAAGGAAATACGGTATAAAATGTATTATATACATTGATATGTTTTTTATATATAATAAAATACAAATCAACATATATAATTTCTAATTTGCATAAAAAGAATTTGCAAGCAAACTAATATATATAACAGTATATTTAATCAATGAATTTTCTCTTATTTTTCAACTCATAAAAAAAGCTTAAATTATAACCGTAATGAAACTAATGAAACTAGTTTTCAAAAAATATGTTTATATTAGTAAAGCACATTGTCATTATGTGAACTATACTGTGTGTTGAATTTACATTTGTCATGCAAAATAGAATTCATTACTGCAAATTGGAATTTTCCAAAAATAATAATTTAGCATGTACAGCAATCGGAAATTAAATAT
Organism: Melipona beecheii; assembly: GCA_032399605.1. Taxonomy (NCBI): domain Eukaryota; kingdom Metazoa; phylum Arthropoda; class Insecta; order Hymenoptera; family Apidae; genus Melipona; species Melipona beecheii. Next base: position 2,471,067 of record JAUCMO010000243.1, on the reverse strand, counting down.
TTTATTTCATTATTCGAGTAATTTATAGCTAATAGAAGTATTTGTTATCATATCTTTTAAATATTATAAGTTTTAAAAATTTATTATATAAATGTCGTGTAGTAAATTTCATAGATATAAATATAATAAGATTTAGCTGCAGTCATGAATATAGTAAGAGCAACATATAGCGCTAGATGTGCGGTTGTTAAAAATTAAATTCTCGTATTATATTATTTCGTTTTACTTTGCTAGATAGCTACAAAGACATGTAACAAAATGCAGATAACTTACTTGGCAAAACCAATAAAATCTTCGTGATTTGTATTCATATAAGCAAGTTCACAATCAACCAAGAGTATCAGTTGTTCTTTACACAGTTGTTCTCGTTGTCTGACATAAGTAGTTATAATACGTTCCGTTTCTTCTCTTAATCTAGGATAACGTGACATCTGTAACATAAAATAAAAATTACGTTAAAAATATGTCATTAGGAAAAAAAAAGTTCAGAAATAAAAGTGTTATAATTTTACCCACCCTATCGGTACAAATGCGTACAACATTACTGAGTTCCTGTACAACTAAATCCACACACTTCAGACTAGGTTCTTTGAGTCTATTGATTTGTTTCTTGACTATTGCCTCAAAGGCCATATCAGGAGTAAACAAACCTACCCTGATACCTATGACATTATATTATTGTTAATAACTTATTTTTAAAATCATCTTGTTTATTTTTATATACGCATAATAAAATCACAATGATAAGACTATTATTATTGAAATAATTATTTACCATGAATATTCCTAATCGCAAAAGCAATTTCTCTTCTCAATTCTTTCTCATCAAATTCCATTTTAACTATTTCAAATGGAAAACGTTCATGGAATAATCTGTTTATTTTAGCACCTCCACTAAGCTCATTTGTATTGATTTGTGCAGATCCTGAACCTTCTATAGTCCTTTCAAAATCTGATTGAAGTTGTTGTATCATCCTTAAAAATGTTTTTCTTTCAATCAATGCATAAACAAGCACTAAACCTCAACATTAATTATATGGGCAGAGAGTCATGATATTTAGTAAAGTCAAATGAATTCTACATGATTCATTAATACATTAAAATCTTTGATGTTAGTGAAAATCTTTGTTATTTTTCACTCTTTAGTTGGTTATATAATCTTCATGCAAATAATGCACACATGAAAAAAAAAAAAATGATACCTACAGAAACATTTGAATTGATCTGAAAAATAAGAATAAAAACTCTAAAATGTCAAGACCCTCCACCCATAATGTATTTAAAAAAAACTGCAAAAGTAAATTAGTTTACAAGATATTTATGACTCTATTACAGAATATAATACATAATTTGTTACGGAATGTATCATTTCCTTTCATTAAAATTATTTCGTTTCCTATTATGATAAAAGTTACCAATATTACAGAAATTATAAATTTACATATAACAATATACATAAGAAAAAAAAAATACATACTGCAACATAGCTTTAGTTTTAATGGCAGGATCATCAGGTCTGAAATGTTTGTACTGTTCCACATCCTTCTCCAATGTAAGTAATTGTTTTTGTAATCTATCTCTTAGTGCTGGTAAAGTATCCCTGATATGATTTGTTAATTGCTGATTTAAAACGCGTTGCAAATATGGTGTTCCTAATCTATCTGCCAAGTGTCGATAAGATGGATGGCTAATATGTACAGAAAAAATATCTTAGATACTTTGATACCAAAAAATTGATCAACAATTATTTTTTATTATTGATCTATACCTCAAGAAAAATTTTCTTTCTGCCGCTAGAGCATTTTTTATATCTTTTCGACCTTCTATGTCTTTTTGACTTCTATTAACGACACCTATGTAACCACGTCTTAGAGGTAATAATTTATTTTCCAAAATATCTCTTGCATCAGTACCGTCATCCATAAGATCCAATTTTGTAATAACACCAATTGTACGAACACCTTAAAAAATTTACAATATAAATAATTGTTAATATTAAGTGTCAAATATTTAAGAATATGTACCTTGAGGATCTACTTCTTTAGCAAGTTTAAGAGCATCACTGTTTGCCAAATCAGTATTTGCTGGCGTTACTGCCAATATAAGACAGTTTTCTCTTTTGATAAACTGAAAAATCATGCCTTTAATTTGAGCTTCTATATCTGCTGGTTGATCTCCAATTGGTACTTTTGTGAGGCCAGGTAAATCGATCAATGTCAAGTTTAGAACTAATAGCAATAAATATTTTAATGAAGTTATTAACATAGAGCAATATAAAATATAATATTTAAAAAACTGTATTTACCATTAGGTGAATATACTCTTAGGTTTATTGGTATATTAGAAATGCCCTTATTGCTGCCTGTAACTCTGTCTGTTTCTGCTTCAATTTCCTTCCGTACTTCCTCAAAATCCACAAACTTTTTACCTTTACAATGTAAAAACTCAGCAAATTCTACAATAAAAATATAATTTACTCCATAATATGTAAAATTTTCTAAATAATATCTTGTTAAAACATTTTTAATTGTTTGACTTTATAGTGAAACTGATAATATTTGTGATTTCCTGCTTATCAAAAGTTCATTGTTACAGGAAATGTGATAATTTTGTGGATAATAAAATTAGAGATAAATAATATTAAATTTTATAAAAAATATTAAGGGATTAAATTTTACATTAAATTTGTACTTAATATTTCTTGAAAGAAAATAATATATAAAAACGTAAACAATTTTAACCATGTAATAATGAAATAATTACGTAGTTTATGCTATTGCTGCAATATTATGATCTAAAGATTCTTAAAAACAATTTACAATGAAATGAACATTAAATATTGTTATATATTTATAATATAAAAAATTGTTACAATCATTTTATCTATGATGACTCACCAGTTGTACTATTAATCAGTTGTAAGATAAGTGGTCGTCTGGTTACAATACCAGATCCTCTAGGTAAGAAGTCTCTGAAAATAAAAAAAAATATTATTCTTATCTTATCTAATTAATATTTCTCTTTTTAAATATTGAAATTTGAAAAATTGCTGATAAATGTGTTAGAAATTATCTTAAAACTATTATACTTTTCTGTTTAAAAACATTTATGATTTTTCTTAATTGTACAAATTAAATACAATCGCTCTATTGCTAATCGCAATCCTATTGTTTAATAAAACCAACATAAAAAATTTATATTTGAAATACGCTGAAATTGCAAGTAAATTGGAAAAACAAAGATTAAAAGGAACTAAGTCAATAAAATATAACACTAAGCGGCCTCAATCGAGAACAATTGAATTAATAATTTTCCTCGTTACACGTGCGTAGTTCAAGTAATTTAGAAGGTTAAATATCACCAGTAACGGAAAAAAATAACCATTTGACAGGTCACTGTGTAGGCGGTCTCAGATCGTAAAGATATACATAGTTAATTTTGATGTCACGACCGATAGATTAAAATAGTTAACATAAAGGGGTATAGAAAAGAGGGACAGTCAGATTAATGTAATGTGTAACTGACGATCAGTGTCAAAATTATAATGCGGCGTAGTTCGCCACGCCTTTTTAATCAAACAGTTTGAACAATCTCCTAGATTCTCAAAAAAGCATTAAAAAGCATTCTACGAGCGAAGAAACGACAGAATGACAAAACGTGAGATACTTACTTTCCGACAAAATTTTCGAGAACAGAACTTTTTCCTGCGCTCTGACCACCTACCACCGCGATCTGTGGTAAATCGAGCTGCATGTGCACCCCAAGTTGTGTAAACGCATCCTGGAGCTTATTCACGATCGGAATCAATTGTTCCATACCCACGTTCCCTGCCATTTTGTTGAGGCTGTTCTCTCACTGGCCCAAGAACACGATCGTTTTCAGTTTTACGGCTGTGTCCTGTGGGCGACACCGAGCTGCCACCACTTCCACGCACAACCGTCGAGGGTAGCTGCCAGAGATGATCTTATCCGTTTTCGTGAAACACGTACTACCAAAATGGCCGATTTCACGAAGGCACGTTGCTACACATCGAATTTCACCGCATTTTTTCCCAAACTCGCGTTCGCGCACGGATGACAAACCAGAGATGTCAGCCGCTGGCCTACTGCGAGAAAGTCATACCACGAACATCCACAACCGCTGCGTTCACATAAATGAGATCCAGCGTACGAACTGAAGAAACGTAACGTTTCAATCGATAATCGAAGCGTGCGCACAAGCGCTTTCGTTGTGACCCACTTTTCGCCGCAAGATAAAATCCATATCGTCCTCTTGCAGCTGACCTTTTTTCACGTTCTACAGCGATTTCCTATCGAAGGAAGTTGAAATTATATATTTTACAGTTCGCAGGATCCCCTCAAGGCAAATCATCGTTTTTTTCTCGAATTCATCTCTTCATTTCGAATATTACGCGGCAAATGCTTTTATTGGCGGGGGATATTTACGATTGTTAAGAAAACAGGCAGCAACCAATAAAAATACCGAGATTCTATCTGTTGTACTTGTAAAATCGATAATCAAATAGTCGTTATCGATGGTGGAATATTTAATAATCTTTTTGTGGAATAATGGTATAATACGTAAATTTGTCAATAATGCATATTATATTATTGTAATTATTCATCGAAGGAAGTAATGCATGCTGTAATGATTTGCCTCTTGTTATTAGCATTACATCGGTATTTCAATGTTCCCCTATATAATTGTATGAAAAATATTGAAGATCGGAGATTCATTTTAGACACTTTGGAAATGTAAAAATCATGTATCTTTTATTTTCAACATAACTTTCTTGTAAAGTATTTGCAATTTTGTCAAATATTTTATGATCAGAAAGTATGTGGTTTTAGAAAACATTGGAATGATACGAATTTAAATCTGTTTCTGAGTTTGCGTAGTAAAATTATTAAATATTCTTTCAAATTTTTTTTGAGCGTACAAGAATAAAACGAAAATTACTAGGTTTTGAACGATATTATTGGACGACATGTTACGTGTTCCTAAAAGTAACGTCTACCTTAAATAATCGTTAACTACGCTGTGACATGACACGTTTGTATTTATTGGTATTATTAACAACAAGTGAGAAGGTATTTCGACATATTTTTATTAAAAGATTACCAATTTCAAATATATTTTCTTCTTTCTTCTCTTTAGTATGAAAATTTAGATCCAACAAGATGAAAGGATTGAAAAGAATGAAAGTTGGCCCTGTTTAATCTTGCTTCAGAGTAAGTTAATTAAGTTCGCGTCTAACGCGATGAGAAGAGGTAATTCCTTGTTAAACAGATTGTCTAAAATCTTATGAGTAAAATGAATAAACGTCGGAATGTTGATTGAAATTAATACGTTGAAATAGTTCTTAAAAGTATAAATCAACCACAAATTCAGTGCAGACATATGTAAGTGAGGGCGCGATCAGTATTTTCCTACGATACAAGTCCAAAATGTCAGACATCGATAAATGGATGGAAATTGCAAAAGAATGCAAATATCTCCCCGAAAATGATCTTAAGGTAAACAATATATGAAAAAATGTTGTTTATTATGGTACCAATTACGTTGTATTTTTGTTAATATATGTGACATATTTTTAAACGTACGCTCATAGGTTACTCGAATTCCCTGTGTCTCTTAACAATAAAGTTAATTTTGTTTAGAAACTTTGTGACATGGTATGTGACATATTATTAGAAGAATCTAATATTCAACCAGTCTCTACTCCGGTAACAGTATGTGGAGATATCCACGGCCAGGTGAGTTTTACAATTTTATTCTAACCTCAACGTAATGTCGATATCTTTGGAGATAACGTTAACTATTTCGATGATAAAATTCTTACGATGCATTTGTATGAGTTAACTGTCACGATTGTTTATTTTGTTCTAGTTTTACGATCTAGAAGAATTATTCCGTAATGGAGGCGCTGTGCCTGAAACAAATTATATATTTATGGGAGATTTTGTAGATAGAGGGTATTATAGCGTAGAAACATTTACCCGCCTACTCACACTTAAAGCTAAATGGTCTCATAGAATAACATTACTTCGAGGAAATCATGAATCCAGACAGATTACTCATGTTTATGGTTTTTATGGTTAGTATATATTGCATTATAAAGATGCAATGTATTTATTGTTGTGTTACATTTAAAAGAGTATCTGATAATATTTGATGATTGATGAAATTATGATGATTGAGCTTGTAATTATATTCTATGCAGATGAATGCCAAAACAAATATGGCAATGCTAATGCATGGAAATACTGCTGTAAAGTGTTCGACTTACTTGCAGTTGCTGCCGTTAGTATTTGTAAATAATAAATGAACTTAATACTGTGTTAACATATTTAATAAAAATGTGGATATTTTTATTTAGTTAATTGATGAACAAGTACTTTGTGTACATGGTGGATTGTCTCCAGCTATTAAAACATTAGATCAAATTAGAACGATCGAAAGAAATCAAGAAATTCCACACAAAGGTATCTTTGATATAATTATGCTTGTATTACCTTGTAAACCTTATGTTACATTAATTCAATTAACTTTGATTACGATTTTTAGGTGCTTTTTGTGATTTGGTTTGGTCAGATCCAGAAGATGTTGAATCGTGGACTATCAGTCCGCGTGGAGCAGGCTGGTTATTTGGAAGTAAAGTAACATATGAATTTATGGAAATCAACGATCTTAAACTTATTTGTAGAGCTCATCAATTGGTTCACGAAGGTATTTATTGTTATATAAATTATACATTTATTTATATATTTATTTGCATAAAACATACAGTAAAAACTTTTGCGATAATATTTCATATATTTTTTTTATCATATTTACAGGTTATAGATACATGTTTAATGATAAGCTTGTAACAGTATGGTCAGCTCCAAATTATTGTTATCGTTGTGGTAATGTAGCTAGTATTTTACAGTTCACAACTGTCGATCAGAGAAACCCAGTGCTATTCCAGGCAGTGCCTGATTCTGAAAGAGTAATTCCACCTTTAAATATCACACCGTACTTTTTGTGATCTAACCTAGTGTTCCATTTGTTTGGATGCAGAAAGGTAGTATCTGCGTCTAGACGTTACGAAATTACATGACTGTTTCTTCATGTTGATGGACACAGGCTGGTACTTTGACGGAGCATTATATTTTCAAGCATGGATTAAAGTATGATACATTATTTAGAATTTTAATTTAAAAAATTTTTTTATGTTTTTATAAGAAAACATATTTTTACGCGTTTTTTAAGAAATTTATCCATTTTTGTATGTTAAGGAATTAACTTTTATATATCGTGCGCCTGCCATTGCATCAGCCTGATTCTCCTAGTTTGAAAAATGTTTCGCATTGAAATAAATGTGAATACTGTGGTCTAGACGCTTTTGCTGTCTACTGTGTACATTCTGTAGAGCATTCGTATCTCAGAGCAGTATTTTGAACGTATAGTTGGAAGAACTTCTAAATAAGTTATACGAACACCAACAACAGAAGGTTCAGCAATGTATGAATGAATAAATGAAAAACCATTTAAACATTCCGAAGTGGGAGAGCCTCTGAGTATAGTGAATGCTTAATTGATATTATGATCGTTGTGCGTAGAATTCAGGTTTATTAAAGCGTGAGCATATATACTACTGTTAAGGTCTTCCTGAGTATGTAATTGATCTGTTTCTGGTTTAGATACTGTGTGTGCTGCGTGCAATTCTTTTTATTCTAGATGCGCAATCAGTGTTCTTAGCAGCATAAAGTCGGCAGTTCTGCCGAGGTACAAATAGTATGTAGCAGTAGCCAAAGTTTTCCTGTCTAGGTAAGGAAATTGAGTAGAAAAATTGTATTATATAATAGAAGTTTTGTTATTATTTTTATGCACATGACAATTTTATATTTCAGTCTCTTTCTTTTCTTCTTCTTCTTCTTAACGGGCTCAAAATATTATCTGCTAAAAAATATCTTAAAAAGTATTGAAATTTTTTCGTAGTATCGGCCTTTTTAGCCATGTTCTACTTTTATGTGTACAGAGCAATAGTTTGAATATTGTTATATTCTCGGAATCTTTGTACAGTTTCCACATTATATGCCAAATCGCTGTCATACTGAATAATTATAATAGCTAGATTGTCATAAGTTGTCATTAATGTAGGGAGCAACTTTTAAGAACCAAGACCCTTAGCAATGTGCCTCTAAATTAATAAGCGTTTGTGTAATATAATGATACGATATTGATACATAATTAATGGAACGCACCGGCCATTGCGTATCATAAGCCTGAATTCTGACCATCGATTTGCTAGCTCATGATATTCCTAACCGATCACAGACCCAACAAATATGGCATTGGCATTGGCACTGGCTGTCAAGTTGAAACTACTCTATTTTGAGTTTTGTGATATAGTTCAAGCGAGGCATGTGAAAATTGCATCGATGTTTGTAACGATTTTCCATGTCAGATCGTTTGAAAATGTTTTGAAGACTTGTTATTTCAAAAAATGAAAAAAAAAAAAAATAAAAAATAGTCAACTTTTGAACAGTGCCTTCAGAACTATAACACGACGGTCTACTAGAAGTAAATACTTTCTACTGACGGATAATCATAGACGAACTAGGACGGATCTTATAAATAACAGAGAGCTTAACAAGGGCGTGTATAAAGAATTCTCTTCACTTTTTTATATTCCAGAAAATGTTATTAACAATTCCTTTATCATATTTCGACTTTTATTATATTATCTCGTAAGATATTTCGGCGTCCAATTCAATGATTGCTTTACATGATACTTTTTACATTTTACAATATTATCGATAAAAAATACGATTTATATATATATATATAATATATATGCAGATTGTTACAATATGCAATTATACGATTTTACATTAATCACTGCTTTGTATTTACATTATTGATATTATATTAGATAGAACATTACACAAGGCAAGACACGGAGTTTACGTTACAAACTCGATCTGTCGGTTTTGCAGCCTCTATTATCGTAAAACGGCGGTGACGCGTGAGAATGCCTACGTAGTACGGATATCCTAGGAATTCGTAAAAGTATTAGCTTCTGTGTCTACTTGGGTATTCACAGCAGTCACTTTTGAAATGCCTCTGTCTGTGATCGCTTTAATCTTATCGAAGTGTCCAAGCGCTTGCGATGATTTACATCGGTAAGCTCACAGGAATAAAGACAATGACATAAAATAATGAGACTACTTTAGCTTAATAAACGTTTTGTGCAGGAGCTTGAACACTGCGCATAATTCTTAAAGATCTCACAGGTAGACAACATTTTAACGATCATGTACCTTGAAAGTATAGATTTTGTTATGTTAATGTAATGAAACGTCTGTAATAAAAATGCGCAAAAATTGCAACTGACATTATCAATATAAAACTCCCGTTATTATTGTAATTGTAACGAATGAAGTACAAATATATACATATATATATATACACGCATATAGATACACGTATGCACATACATATATGTATATGAGATGAAGGTATTCAAAGAAAAGAAGACTATCGTGTCATATGTAGGCGTGGGTATGGAATAATAATAAAGATATCGTCAACTTTGTTCATCTTTAATTAGTTTATTTATTTGTAATAATATTATTTTCATCGTATATATAATAATTCTATTTATTCCTTACTATTTATATATAATAATATAGTGTATTTATGTTCATTATGTATAATATATTATCTACATTTATAATCCCTATGAAAGGCATCTCCAAACAGACTTCAGATTTACTTTTTTTTTTTTAAAATATCTTATTTATTCATAAAAATACAGGGGGTTTACGTGCTACCTGTGAAGTCTAGCCTGTTTTGCCTGGAACCGATAGCTTCCGATTTATTGGTCGGATGAACAACATTATATATTATATCTTACAATTCTTACTCCTTGCAACAACAATGAATTTATTATTATGATTCTCAACATCGTCTATGTACACGTCTTTATGGAAACAAATGCGACGACTTTTCTGCTCGATTGCAAATCTGTGCAAGCGCGTCCGTGTTCTACTTCTCGTTGTATCGTGTTTCGTGGATAATTGCATTATTAATAATTACTTCTTGTAACGATCAAACAATTTTCAGAGCTCATTGCATAAAAAAAAAAAAAAAAAAAAAAGAAAGAACGAAATGCAGTGAAAAATGCAACGAATAAGCTGATTCATTATTTAATGAAATCCTTATTAACGATAAGAAATAAATAAAAAGTTATAATATAAATTTTTACGATAAACTTATACAAATATACTCTCTTTTGCACTGACTAGATTTTTTGACAAATTAATCTAACGAAAGATCATACGTAGATTTTCCAGTCTATGCATTTAACTATTTACAAAAGAGAAAAATTGTGAATTATTTCAACCACTGAAAAACTGTCTAATGAAATTCGTAATAAAATATCAATGTGCAATTGTTTTTGAACGATTGTGAAATACCAAAAATTGTGAGATACAACGTAACATGCAAAATGCATGAATGATATTTGAATCATTCTTCAATAAAATAGTGTTCATTCAAGAAACAAAGAATACATTCGTACGCGATATAAAAAGCTCGAAATCGATTAATCGAGTCAAATTTCGAAAATATTCGAAAATATTCGCTGGACGAAACAATTTCGCAGGTGTTTACGTTATAATCAACGAGAAATTTGTATTTCGCGCGCAAAAGTTGGTGAAAAAAAAAAAATGATTAGCAGCAATGTAGCATCCGGTTCCCGGCAGAGCAGCAATTCACACGGCGCCCAAATCTCAGTTACAAAAGGAATAGTCGAAGGTAAACGAGATGATAAAAATGTATTTCCTAAACGTAGGTAGAAATTGGTAACTTTGACTCACTCATTGAAAAAGTATTTCCTCTTGCCAATCCGGCATTCGTGCTTTCTTTCTGCCCGTCGTTTTTGGGTTAACATTTGTATTTCGCGCTACTTCGCCTATACCGTGACAAACAGCATACTTCAGTGTTAACCAATCCGTTCGAAGTGATGGTGCGTGTTTGAAAGTTTTCTCCGCGTTAACAAGAAAATCAATTGATATTTTCGCCGATTTTGATGGAGATTGAGTGCCGAAGAGAATATTTCGGTGAGTGAAGTGTCCAAGATCATCGTAATTCGATAATACAGCTACAACAGTTGTTTTAATATTACGTGAATATACGCTTAACGGTATCGAATGTCGCGGTCTGAAGTTTGAACGTACATAGCTCTTTCAACCGTTACACATACTGCCTCGTATTTTATCGTCCGTAATTTTATCATCAGGAATTTTGTCACCAATAATTTCATAATCACGATTAAATACAAATTGTCTTATTATCAATTCCGAACAATTGATGTTTAAACAACCGAGCAAACCAATAAATATACGTATATATTTTTATATTATTTCGTTACAAGATTCCGACCACACACGGCTAAATACACATCTAGTTGCATATATTTCGTTCAAGTTCGATCGTACGAGTGACACAGGATTAGAAACACTGTGACGCCGCTTGACACTATATAAGAACAGGTATAACACGGAATTATACAAAGAGACAGGACTAGTACTTTCAACGTAGTTATTATTAAACCTTTCGTACAATATGTACAAAGTTAAACCCACAAACGAGAGGCATATGTATTTTTTATATTTTTAAATTTCATCTTCTTTTTTTTTTTTTTTCTTTTACTTTTGCTCAATAGACTCTCACTCGCACTTAAATATTAAAGGTTGGGCATGATAATACTCGCGGGTAGTATAATGCCCTAAGTCTTGCTGATCCAACGCGTAGCTCTCCCGTAAGCAGCTGCTGTACTCCCAGACATCGGTGCACATTTCATTTTATACAATATACATATTTATATTTATATTTATATTTATATATATTTATATATAAATATAATATACTTATATATATAATATATATATATATATACTTATATATAATGTAATATAATAGACAGTCCAACTCGGCGCTTTTTTTGTCTTGACGCGGCGTTCATTTCTTTTTTTTTTTTTTTCTTTTTCTTTTAACATCTGCCATGACACTGCCACTCGTATATGTACATGCTAACAATAAATAGGAGGCGACAAGAAAAGAGTTCTTCGCGGGAAGTACATCACGTTTACTAGCTAAAGAAAGTAAAAAAAGAAAGGGGGAACAGAGTCGATTAAACGATGATGTTGATTAAAAGTCGTAGGAACGTAAGGGTGAACAGTCACAGATTTTGATGGATCGGGAGGGAGGAAGAAGGGACGTGGAGTGTAATAAAAAATGTCTGCGAAGATAAGATAAGAGATGGAAGGAAGAAAGCAAAAGGAACAAACATAAGTTGGTTCTAAATGCTAAGACGATTGCTTCTTCTCTTCGTATTAGTGGTAAACTATGCGAACGCGAGGAGACCTACGCGAAGAAAAAAAAAAGTCAAAAGAGATAATTTTCCTATTTGCCGTGGTGCAAAGCTGCAGCAAGAAATGTTCGCGTTAGCCAAAACACGGTGTCGAATATTCTCCAACGTAATGCAACAATAATAATTTTGCGAGGTTCTTTTCTTTTTCTCTTCGTTCCTCTCTATCTCTCTATCTCGTGGCTGCGACCTTATCGACCGTCCAATTGAACACAGAGACAAGTGTACGATGATGTCCGGGGAATACAGGAACCGTTACCCCCAGTTCCTTAACCGCAAATAATATACATTGTTTACCGTATGAAGTATTCCATCGTTAGTTAAGTCTTATAGTATGGACAAGTATCCCTAGGCTAGTAGGCCCAAGGTCTGCGTGTATAGTTCTCGTGTTGATTTTTTTTTCTTTTTTCTTCTTTATCGGTGCGCCCGCGACCACGAGTTCGGCGAAATTCGAGCTCCGAGACGCGAGAAAAGGCAACGGGAGTTTGTCGAGAGTTGGAGAAAGTTCCTTCGCGGAAAGCTTCGATGGAACTTGTTTTGAGCAGAACGTTCGCGCGGTAGGCTCGATGACGAGGCGAAGGTAAAATCAGGGGTTGAGGGTTGAAGAATAAATGCAACACGACCGAAGGCGTCCGGAGACGCACGACTGCGGACCTTCGGGATCAAAGAAAAGGGGAAGTTCGATTTCATCGTACTCGTGATCGTGCGCGTACCATGGTGATTAGCGCTTGTTTACGATAAGTTCTATGGAGGCAAGATGAAACAATCACGTCGTGATAGAACGTGCGCTGATTAACCATTACATGCGTATACAAGGAGCATTATTCGTTACGTTCTTCTTTCTGTTTTCTTTTTTCTTCTTCTTCTTTTCCAAGACACGAACAAGACGTTTCGACTGGCGTCAGCCACCGGTTTGTTTGCTTTCTGTCGTTATTATTTCCATTTTCTAGAATGGTTTTCGCTATCTTAAATAATTGAGCCAATCCGGAGAACTGGGTATTTCTCGGAGTCGCGAGGAAACTGAGGTGCCACACGCGTCCGCGGCACGTGAACACACGCGACACGTTTGCCAAGATGAGGACAATTTTGCACAAGTGAAGGAAAAAAAATTACAGAAACACTCGAAATACTTTAATTACTACGTTTGTCGCGAACACGAGCTTCCTCTCAAGAAAGAAATACCAAGTCTCTATGCTATTTTGTATTTTTCGTTCGTTTGTGTATTTTACCCTCTTTCTTTCTTCTTTCCCTTTTTTTTTTTTTTTTTTTGTTTCCTTCCTTCCTTTCTTTCTTTTTCTTGTGTATAATACTATGAAATTATCGCAGTCGTTTCAACGGAGGAATCATAAAAAAACAATCTTCTTTTTGTCGCGAATCAACGGCGAACACCTGGTAACGAGAAACGAAGCGAGCGAGCGCGCGCTCGCGCGCACGGGGGTTTCGAACGATCCGATCATCCCTCGCAAGAATTCTCAATATATAGAAAAAATATCACCTCGATATATAATACGGCAGGCTACGAATTCATTAGAACTGTATAAAAAACTATTTAAAAAGTTTTACTTTACGTATCGAAAATCAGCGTCAGTTCGAAGTACATTCGTCACGCGAAAATTTTGCAAAATATTTGCAAGTGATCGAAGCGAACTTTTATTCATTCAAAATACGTCGTCGAAAGTCTCGCGATAGGCGGTCCCCCTCCCCGTTCGTGAAACGTTTAAAGCAATTACCCTCGAGAGTTTCGTATACGCGAACGTTTCTTTCTCCTTTCTTTCTTTTTTTTTCTTTCCTCTTCCGTAAGCTCTAGAAACGCGCGATCCGCGAAGAGATCGGAGGATCGGATCGTTCGAAGGACAGAGTAAAAAATCGGTTACGAACAAGGACATCTTCGACCGGTGAATGATGCACAACGCGTAAAGATTTCACGTCGATGACGATAAAATGTAAATTAACAAAACGGTGAATATATATATATATATATATATATATATAGAGATGTATATTATGTATATATAATATAGTCTTCTGTGTTGCGCGCTTGGACCATGATTCGGAGTGGTGAATGACGACAAGAACGACAATAACAACGAGGACGATTTACGGAGTCGATAAGTCTGTAGCCTAGATTCTAACCAGATTTCCATCCGAATCCGTTGTATTTTCTTTCGCACAATGGAACGGCACCATTGAACAGATGCCAGATGTGGTATCTCTGCGCTTCTTTCATACCATCGATTTTGCTTCTTTTTTCTTCTTCTTCTTCTTTTCTCTTCGATCCAACAGTCGCGTCGAAAGTCGTCGTCGTTTTTGCAAACATCCATCCAAACAGTCCCAGTTCCGTTAATGACGACTTGCTGATAAGAATTCACTCGACGACCGTGCGTTCCTCGTATCTTTCTCTCTCGTTCGAAAATGACGTTTACGTAGTTTGCGATTACGTGACGAAAGGATAGAATCGCATCGAGATGAGAGTTATTCAACTATTTATAGGCGTTCGGAGTTCAGTTTGTTTTTGTCGAGAATTCGCGTACTCGTCTGGCTGTGATATTACATAATTGAGGTGTTGGGATTTCTTGCAAAGATACACAAAGATACGCGGCGATCGATTCGTCCGCCGATCGATGGTCTTCCTCTCGCGCTTGCGTCGTTGCTGGTGTTTTCGTCGTCGATCGTCGTCATCGTCATCGTCATCGCCGTCATCATTATCATCATCATCGTCGTCGCCATTTACATTATCATCATTATCGGATTATTATTCTGATCACCATTATCATCAACATCGGTCGATCGATCTTTCGGTCGTTTTGGTAGTCTGCTATTTAGCTCGATAGTGGTGGAGAGTGGTAGTAACAGTAGCAGTAGCAGTAGTAGTAGTAGTAGTAGTAGTAGTAGTAGTAATAGTAGTAGTAGTAGTAGTAGTAGTAGCAGCAGTAGTAGTAGTAGGTGGTAGTAGGTGGCCTACAGTGAGCGTACGTAACGAGAGTCTTATTATCGATCCGATTATGCAACGTGAACACACAATGACGTAGTTGCGCGGTACTGCGTACAGAAATATATTATTATAGTCTTTCAGTTTCGATAAAAAAGTTCAGTTCCCTCCTCGATTGATTTTCTCCATCTCGAGGTGGCGCGCGCTTTCTCTCTATCTCACTCTCCCTCTCTTTCTCTCCCGCTCTCTCGCTCTCGCTCTCGCTCTCTCGAACTCTCTCTATATTCTTTCATTAATTTTCTTTTTTTTTTTCTTTTATTATTTCTTATCTAAAGCATTCTCTCTCCTCCTCTCCGTATCCTTTCCGGTTTCCTTTCTCTTTCTCTTTCTCTCTTTTTCCAAATCTTCTCGTTTTCCTCTATTTCTTTCTCTTTTTTGTTCTTCCTCATTTCTCTTCTCTTCTTTCCTCCTCCTCCTCCTCCTCCTCCTCTTCTTCTTCTTCTTCTTCTTCTTCTTCTTCTTCTTCTAACGCTTTTTGTCTGTTTTATCACGCTTTTCACAGGTTCCCCGTTCCCTTTTTCGACCTTCTTCGTTTTGTACAACGCAACGAACACACACATTTATATTATTTATATTATTTATATATATATATATATACTTTTTTTTATATAATTATTATACATACGCAAACAAAGCCTTTCCCTTGCTTTTTTTTTCCGCACACGTCTTTCCCGCTCTCTTTGTTTGCTTTCTGCTCGATTTTTTTTTGTTCGACTCTCTATTCTCATATATATATACATATATATAAGTCTCTATCTGTGTAAATATATATATGTATATATCCATATGTATAGTATGTATAGTAGGTATTCAGCTTCGTTTATCATCAGTTTGTTTTTTATTTACTATCTTTGAATTGTTGAGTTCAATAGGAAAGGAACGTAGAACATTTTACTCTCGAGTAGAAGAGCTGCCGCCGACTGTACCTGCAATTCAGGAAGAAAACAGGATCGACTTAGATTTTTTAGCCTTTGTCTCTCTCTCTCTCACTCTCTCTCGCGCGAGAGAGCATTTTACAAATAACGGTCGCAACAAAAATACTGTCACAGGTTCGACGTTACTACCGTACCGAGGGCTTTCTCCGTGTTTTTTTCTTTCGAGAACAAAATCACGCACGTTTGCCTGCGCGAGATTCTGATTTACTTGATCTACTTCTCCCGTCCGTTCTTTCGTCCGTTCGTTCGAACGCCGTAAGGCTTAAGGCTCAAGCGAAAATCTAAAGGCTAAAATCTCGTCTAAACGACGAGAAACGACCGGCCGGGAAAATTTCTTTTTCAAACGTCGTTCACTTACTTCGGGCAACCTGACAAGAAGATCGTGAAATCGATTCGGCTGTTGAGGCGCGCTGTGCTCGACAAAACTTCGCAGACAGCTCATGTACCGTTCTTGTAGATGTTCTAATTCCATTGTACCTCCACGTGCTAAGAGAGGGCAAATGCAAGAGAAACAATTCGTGAATAACGCGCTGGCAGCGATTTGCGACAGGCTGGGAGGAAAGAAAAAAATGTTCAGAACTTCTGGGACAGATAGCGTCGCGAAACGTAGTTGGGTCACATCTCTCTCTAACATTTTGTATTGTTTGTATTTTGGAATTTTGTATTTTTCAGGTATCCTCGATCGCGAGTACCGTCCATCCTTGAAGTTCTAAACTTTCTTTTCACTATCCTACGTGATAGCGTGCTTAATATAAAAATTGTGTTAATGGGAACTGACAGATACAACGTGACTACGCTAATCTCTTCTCTCGTAATTATTCAACGAGGTTTTTTTATTTCGGCACTACGAGTCTCTTCCCGAGTATCGTTTCACTTTGGAATTCTACTTTCCCGATGTAAATACACCCCTTGGCATTCTCTCGCGAAATAACTCGAATAATTACGAGTCTACTGTGCGACTAGCATTCTGGCATTCTATTTACACGCAAACTTACATTTTGCTTCGCCAATTGCAGCATTAGCAAAAAAAGGATGCACTTCTTTATATCTTGAGTATCTCGATGGGAGACAAGAGAAAAAAAAAAAAAAAAAAAAAAAAAAAAAGAAAAGGAAGAGGAAACAAGCACGTACGATATTTGTGCATATTTTTTGGAGAGGTTAGGTTTAGGTTAGGATTAAGTTGGGTTTAAGTTAGGTTTAGGTTAGGTTTGGGACAATCGATCGTCCCGATGAAAATACTTACCTTGCGAGAGCATGGTGATTACTTTCAGACAAACGTATTCCTCCATTCGTAATCTCACCCTCCTGAACATTAACGTGACGTACGTAATTTTTTCCACCATGAGCCCTACGTCTTGCTGTAATTGGTCCATGGTTATCGGTCGGCCCATCATGTTCGTTAGGCACGTTTGCAACGTATACATGTTGTTCGAAACCTGCGCACGGATTGCAATACAATTTGTACAATCTAAATCAAACGATTCGCGATTCCTTCTTTCCTTATACTATATCATTACAAAATATATTGTGTATATATATATATATATATATATCTTAAAGTAGAAAGTTCCTTCTGTTTATCTATATTACGATAATACACATAATAATATTTTTCAATCTCAGAGTAGAAAGTTCCCTCTTTTCTCGAGTAAATCTTCCTATTATCCGCTCGTGTTCGAACGATAGAAAGTGGCTCGCTTGAATTTCATCGGAACGCGAAACATCGGGCAGAAACGTATCTGTCCCGGGTGAAGATTTACGTTGCCAATTACGATTCTATTAAGGGTCGTATTTATCCGATACGGGCCCGCGGTGAAAAAGCGCGGCCTGGATTGCTCTCTGCTCGAAGCAAAAAGGCTCGACTCCGACTCCGACGTAGGTAGATGCAGGTGCATACTGTCGTATCGGTTCGCGGTGGCGAGATAAATCTGCCGGCGCGGTGTGTTCGCTTCGTTCGGTTAAAGTGAAAGTTCCTTTATCCGCGGATCTCCCGCTAAATCGAGCACCCAGGCTAAATCGAGCAATCGGACTTGGATTTGGAAAGCGACGAACGAAAGGAAGAAAAGTGTGTGCATGTATACGTATAATTACTTCTTGCATAAAATCCGCTCCCATCACGTCGCTACCGACGTTGGAGAACTTGTGCTGACCATGTATCGCTTGATAGGCGGATGTGGTCAGCACCAAGATCTCGTGCCACTTGTGGGTGAGCAACGTCGTGTGAACTTCGACCGGTAGCTCAAGGTAAAACGGTAACCTCTTGGTCCACTGCACCAACTTGTACACTATGCTGTCTCCTATCTGACACAGCTTGTCGCTTAAGTTTGATTTATGGTCCAGCAGCTCGTCCAAGTTCTGGAATGCAAGACACAAGGTACACGTGCGAACACGGGGAGAAATTTCTGACTCGTTCAGACAACAGAGACTTACGGGAATCTTAAACAAAAGAAACATATGTGTGTGTGTGTGTGTGTGTGTGTGCGTATAAAATAGAAAAATACACAGCGAACGAAACGTACCCTTAATGTGGCGATGTCTTGGAACTCGTCGCAGTCTATCAGGGACTGGATCATAGCAACAGTCGCGTCGAAGGGAAAAGATCGGTCCCTCGAACTGCTCACTGTGTTGTCTAGCCTCTGCCTCAAGTGTACCACCTTGAACACAAAAGCAGAATTGTCCCCTCAAACGATTTGGACTAAAAATTGTGCCACTGCCCCCCCCCCTTCCCCCCCTTTAACTGCGTATGACGAATTAATTCGTTGTTATAAAAATCACTCTTGTTTGAAAGTGATTTAAACGTAGATGTAAACGAAGATGTGTGCGTCTTTGACTCGAAAATCATAGTTTTTCGTCGACTCTTGCGCGATAATTAGTCGCGTTATTTATTTCAAGAAGAAGGAATTTATTTCAGTTGCAAACTAGATACCGACCGATTGATCAAGGCAGTCTTTTCCTCGCTGTGTTCAACGTCAGAAATAAGAAGTAATATCTCTCGTGCCAAGCCGTGACTTTAAATTAATTTCCAAAGATATCTTCGAAGATAAGCTGAATAGAAGGTTCATATCGTTGGAAGAAAAATTAGAAATTCTTGAAATTTAACAGCAAATGAATCAGCAACTCGCGCAACTGGGAAAAATGAAAGTAATGCGAAATAAACGACGTCGGTGGAACTTAATTTCAAGCGATTCTGAAAGCGATTAGATTTCGGTTCAAGTTATTTTGCACATCGAATGAATCAAATTTTACAATCTTGTTGTTTCAAAGTGAAATAAAAGTGCGCATCATTTATTCAGACTGTTTATTTAGTTCTAACTTTTTACGCTCTTAGTTCAACGCGAATGTCGCACGTATCTCGCGTTGCAAGGGGGTTCGTTGGATCACCGAAAATACGTTTCGTCATTCGGATGATTTCATTCATCATTCGTGTGATCGAACAATTGTAACCTCGATTTAGTACTACGTATCAACGTGTTACACAGATTCTCGCAGAAAACGAATGATAGCGATGTTGAGGATTGAGGGCAGGTGTTGCCTTCAAGCATATAGATTTAGCCTCAAATAGAGTAGCGCCTCTTTAACCGGCCATGGGTTTATTACTTAACTAGTTAAACGAAATCTCAAGTATCTCTCCTGTCAATGGAAAGTAAGTGAAATGCGAATATACGGTGCACGTTTGTTTATTTATTTTAGATACATATGTTTACACGTGTCTTATTAATTAGAATTACGTTGAAAGCAGAAGCTTCCGCGGTGATTTCGATCGGCCAGTGGTGGAATCGCGAGACGGTGCTTCCTACGTGAATCCGATCCGGCCTTTCACTGACCTTTCGATCCTCGAGATACTTCCTCGAGGTCGGTATTCGGCGGAGGAGCGCGGAGATTGGCCCGAGAGGTTCCCGGTGACACGTTCGGAGGGAAAGCCGCGAGATCCTCGCCTCCGCTCCGCCTCTACCCTTTCACAGTTTCGTGCATATTGACAAACGTACGTCGCGCAGCCGTGGGACACGCGTTCTCGTTGCTGACGGCGATCTCGCGGCGGCGGCGGAGGCGGAGGAGGCGGAGGAGGAGGAGGAGGAAGAGAAGGAGGTAGGGTGAGGTCAGTGTCCCTTGTGCAGACTTTCACGAGTTACGAAACCGGCGGAGAACTGCCCGTCCTTGGCACCGGCTGTCGCTGATTTTCTATTGTCCCTACCTCCGAGTCCTCGTCGTCGTCGTCGTCGTCATCGTCGTGTTTCACTCGGATGCGACGTCGATAACGACCGATGACGTCTGCCCGACGTACGTACGCGCGTTCTGTTTTCTCGTCCTTTTCGCCGCCGATTATTCTCCTAGATCGATCTCGTCTTTCGTTTATTGGCTCAACTTCTCTGTGAAATTCCAAGTCTAACCCAAGGAGGTCCGTTGGAGGGTGCGGTATACTCGGAAGCTTCTCAGTGCCGTTTTAGCGACACGCAGCTTTAGCGATCGCGCTGTTCAAATTTCGATTACAGTGCCAGTCGTATCGAAGCTTCCTCTCCTAATTACTTTCTCTTCGAGTAACGCTAGAACTACCGGCGATTGAAACGCAAAATTTCCATCAGAGACGTTAAGAAGCAAAGAAAATAGAGAGACTTTACGATTTACAATGAAGTGCACGAGCTTTTGCTCGTACATTTTTAAATCTGCAAATATCCAACAAAAATTGCAAATTGGTCATTTCGACCATTTTGGAAGTTCTGGTGTTAAATCTAAGCTACTAATAAATTGCGTTGCATTAAGGAAGCGCTATCGCGCCGCGTGGCACTGTCCAACGTCGTTTTTTAATCCACTGCCCGCGACAAACTGTTTTCGTATCATCTGTCAGCAATTCATTTACGAAGCATCATCACTTCGAATGATGAAAGTGACATATGCATTGAAAATAATCATTCAGATGGTATTTGACACGAAATTTTGTTGATCATGTCTTTCCAACGTGTGACATCGCTTAAATTTAAAGCGATTGTGCATTGCTGGCTTGCTACAAGTGTAATAGTTTCGATCTCTAGAAAAATAATATCGTCGTACATTTTTTAAACTTTGGTAAAAAGCAATGAAAAGTCCAGTTTACGTGAACTATTCCAACGTCCAATTGTCAATTGATTCAGGACTGTCTTTAGAAATTTCTTCTTCTGTTCTTCTTACGTCGTTATTGCAGCTTTCACTCTGGGCGTCTGTTCAGACACTATACTGCGCATTATTCGTCGTATCGTGTAACACCAAGTGTACAACGTTCGTTAATATAAAATTTAGGTACGATGTCCCCTCAGAAGGGGACAGTCGAGTGCAAAAGCACAACACGGTTCTCGCTCAGTTCCTGTTTCTGCAGGATCTCCGTAACTCTGAGCGTCGGGTCTGTTCCCCTACGGGGAACTTTTGAAATTCGCGAGTACGTGTTATCCGCGGCGTCTGCGAGCCGGGCACGCAACGATTCGCCCAGAGATGGAAAGTGACCTCCTTAAACGGGCTCCGCGCGATCCACCGCGACAATATTTATTCGATACACCGGGAGTCATCGATTTCACTTTTGGCAATGGCCTCTACCGGCTCCCGGTAATTCTTCTCGTTGTTTGCATACCGCACACGTGCTCCGTGAAACGTAACGCACAGCTGTCGTTCGAGGCATCCTCGGCGAGAGTCGATCGTTCAGCGAATTGCGTACCATCGTGTGCGTAAATGCGCTCTAACAATGCCAGCTTTCGCGCGACGAATTAGAACGATCTGATTATTCCGTTTCGACGTTCCGCGTTTACGTCGCACTTTACAATATATCGATCGTATTCGCGATTCGCGAAAAACCGCAGCCATCGTCGACACCGATCCAGCGTTGCAATCGCCTCATTTCAGCGAAATACCATTATTATTGTTTGCGATCAACGACGAATCGTTGAATGGCTCCATTTCGAACGAGGGAGACGGAGAGAAAATCTGTCCTCTCTGGAGGATTAATTTCGGCTGTTCAAGCCCGAACGAGCTCGTCGAACCACGCGAATATGGTCGACACAGCGCGAAGCTCCTCGACAGGGAGCATTTTCGCGACGTATCGTAAAAGATAACACGGTGTTTAGACGAGCACGCGAAAGGACGACAAAGAGACCCAGCCAAGAACTCCGAGAGCAGCCGGTTGCTCGTAATGTGGGAAACCTTGAGGCTTGCGCAAGCCTCGAGTCGTAAGAAAGTGAAATTGCATTCGCCGAGTTCATTCATTTCGTCGGATCGTTCGTCGAAATTCCTCGAGATCGAGCCTCCTCTCCGGCCTTCCTTCGTTCCGGCCAATTTCCACATTCGAGTTTGATAACGCTGATAATTTCGTGCAACGCCAGTTCAACGTTCGAGCTTCTCTCTTCTGAGAGAAACTTCAAATTTCTAGCGTCGGCGTGT
This sequence comes from Melipona beecheii, assembly GCA_032399605.1. NCBI lineage: Eukaryota > Metazoa > Arthropoda > Insecta > Hymenoptera > Apidae > Melipona > Melipona beecheii. Next base: position 2,448,323 of record JAUCMO010000243.1, on the reverse strand, counting down.
GTTTCCAGCATGGCCGCCAGGCTTCTCGATTTTCAATCCTCGCCGATGCGTTCGTTCCCTCTTCGACTACTTCGGTCGTAGTCGGTTCGGTAGCTGCGTACTCATCGCGCGATCTCGAAACCAAAGATATCGATGACGCAACGGCCAGCCAACACCATAATGATTCAATTTATCTCGCGGTCGTCTCGACGCGCCGCGAGGGAAGTCGCCGACGACTCGAAGTTTCGCTATTGTTCCCGACACGCGGAAAAACCTAGCCTGACTCGATCTCGATGATTTAGTTAATGAGCCAATGATGGTATCTCTTCTCTTCGCTGTATATAAATCTAGGTTTTTTTAATGGCGTTGCTCTTTTTTTTTTCTGTTTAATCGTTAAGAAACGAGTCGTCGTTCTTTTCTCTGCGTTTCGCGTCGAAACCGATCGGGAGGAGCGAGAGAGCAAGAAGAATCTCGTCCCGGGGCATGTGATCCGATCGCGTGCAGCTGCTTCGAAAGTGAAAGTGAAGATACCTTCGGGACGTTCTCATCGGCGGCGCATTCTCTCTCGGCGAGGATCAACTTTTGTCGACCCGTGCTCGATTTCTAACAAGCCGCCGCGAATAAATCATTCGAAATCGTTGTGTTGTGCGGCTGCCGGCACGGACGACGTTGATCTATACGCGCTCGCGTCGGGGAAAAGAAGAAGCAGAAGACAAAAAGAAAAAACCGTTTCACACGTATATATACACGCTCGTCGTGCCCGTTAGATAATCGGCCTGATGGAGAGCTGATAGAGAAATCTCACGGAATTGATGGAATCTTTCCTTCTATCTCGAGTTTCCGCGAGTTATCGGGCAGAAACATCGCGTGAAATCGAGCATTCGTTGCGTCACGAGCTCTTCTTCTCGCCTGCTCGCGAAGAAATGTTCGAGAGAGTCCAAAGAACCAAGGTGGAAGTTACCGGTCCCTGTATCATCGTCGAGAGATTTCTCAACGCCTGGGTGGGAAAAAGGGAGGACGATACGCGTGACTTCTCAATATCGTCAGAGACCATCGGGGAACAGATCATTTTTCCGCCTTCAGAGGTGAGATTATAAATCCTCGCAATCCTCGCAATCCGTCTATAGAGACTCCGTCGATTTTTGTCGATTGTCGAGTGACAGTCAGCCGGTGCACATGCGATAGAAAGAAAACAAAGGGTGGACTTACTTCGGAGGGGTTGGTGAGCGCCGTCTTCAGGATTGTCCCGTTGACGAGGTGGCCCGAATGCGCTGGGTGACTTGAGTGACTGGTGGTAGATTGCGAGTTGAGCGGGTCGCCCGACGAGATCTTGTGATGATGAAGGAAACCACCAGCTAGCTGGACATGCTGCTGTTGGCTATGGTGAGCTACTGCGGCTACAGCCATATGTTTGTCAAGCATCGTCGAGCCCATGGTGCTTTTACTACCACCAAGGGATCCCGACCCGTTAACACCGCCAATGTTACCGCCGCTACTTATGCCACCCATGCTTCCACCCACTCCGCTTGTTTTGTTGCTCTTCTTGTGCTTTTTGTACTTCACCTATGGGGGCACGAGGTGAGAATTAATCATTTACCTCCGAGAATAATACACAACGGTTGACATTTAGCTCCTCGGACGCGCGAATATATTTTAAAAACGGAGAAGCATCTGTTTCTCGATTGACAACAACGTTCCATCGGCGTTAAATACCCGTATTACATTATACTATGAAAACTTATAAATTTTTGCTATTTTTTTTAATTATTTATAGTTTAACTTAATTTTTAATTGAAAACATAAATTTGGAAGAACAAGTTTCATTTGAACTCGTGTGATTTCAATCCAATTTGAAAACTTATATATATTTGAAATTGGATTATCATTTGGATTTTCATTTTGAATACTGAAGTTGTCAACAGCGTTAATTCCAATAACCTTTTACTCAAAACGCGTAAATTTATCCTATGCAATTGCACTAATTTCATTATTTTTAATGAAATTAGTGCAACCATGTTTGACTGAGAACGCTGATATTGACTTTTAATTCACTCTTCCTTTTTTCAATTAACGCGATGACGTTGCAGCATAGCGCCACTTAATTCACTTTCGTCGTCTATGCTAGTTATTAAGACGAAGATTATTACGAAGATATCGGATTAATACTAACCTTGTAAAGGTTATACACAGCACCAGAATTCCTTCCCCCAGGCATTCGATCCTCTCGAACCGCCTGAAGGACCATACCCTGTTCAATGCACTTTTTGAAACGACAGTACTGACACCTGTTCCTCTGGGCCTTCGTGATTTCGCAACCACCCTCTGCCACGCACGTGTACACTCGCCTATTTTGCACAGTCCTTTTGAAGAAACCTTTACACCTGCGCACACGTCGTATACACGTTTATGAGAAAATCTTATTTCCTACGAATCTGCATGGGACAAACTATCGTTGTCCACTCTCCGATACATTTTAAACCAATAAACCAAACGAGTATAGTTATTAATATATTTTTATAATTTAGCTTAGTTGTTAATACATAATTAATCGATATATTTTAAACCAATAAAGTAAATGATAAAAATCTGTCAAGGTGTAGATTGTGTCACACCTTCGTCTCGCTTGTTTCGAACTATTTTCTGAATTTTCTTTCTGAAAACTCAGAAGTAAGATGGAAAGAAAGAGAGAAAGAGAGTAGGAAGCACCTTACGATCAGTCTTTTTTCTTTCCGTCCAACGAATTGAGTTCCAAAGTTTCTCTTGCTTCTCGAGGGGAGAGGATATTGAAACTAGAAACCGATTAAAGATTCATGCTCGTAGAATTACGGCTACGAGCACGGGGGATGCACGAGGGAGCTCGCCTCGTCGACTTTTTCCAACTAATTTGTCGGATTTGCCGGCGGACATTGAATAAACAAGCGTAAAAGCGACGTAACGATACCCTGTATTTTAACCTCGGGGACTAATCAGCCGCGTGGCAGGATATATTAGAATGGGACGTACCTTGAGGTACACCTTCCATTTCACCTTGAAAATACGGACATCGTAGAACAAAGACAACGACGTGTCTCGATTCGCTTAAAAGAAAAAAAAAAAAAAAAAATGAAAGGTCATTCTTCAAATCGTTCAAGTTAGCGTATCAAGTGTGTACTACAATTGCAAAAGTGTCGTTGCAGCATTTTAAAAATATTTTCTCGGTTCGGAGAAAATATTTTTAATCAACGAAAGCATTCCGCTCCGGGCGGATCGATAGCCTAGCTAGGACGGATGGGCTAGAATTCACGAGCAGAGGCCGGTGCAAAGTCAAAATGAAGAGTTGCCGAGCGTCGCCGTACCGCGAGAGGGGAAACAATGAAAAACTTGATGACACGTGTATAGCACGGTACAGAAGGATTATCCGTCTGTATTCATACTTGAAGCGTGACACAGTGACCTCGAAGACACTGGGAACGATATATATTTCTCCGTTTCTGCGAACGTTAGAACGTTAGCAGGTGGAAGTTGGGGAGGCAGCTAAAGGTCAGAGTTCGCCGTGAGGCACCCTCAGCACCGAGTGACTAGTGTGATCCTAACTTTCGTAGGTATATACGTAACTCCGCGTAATTATCTCTAATTAAGCGGATCGCCTGAACAGCTGACCCGCGCCAACACGTCGCCGAAAGGTACAGAGACGTGCAACGGCGCTAGTTTTGCGCAGACGATTAATTTGATCATCGCACCTCGGTCTCAGCAACCTCGTCGAAGGATTTTCCACGAGATATAATTCTATCATCAAGCCTCTGCTCCTGATATTTTCAAGCTTTACTTTACGTTAAATGCTCGGCATCCTCGGATCTTTGAAAACGACGACGCTTTGGGAAATTAGTCTCAGTTAGTTTAGTTAGTCGAGTTTAGTTTCAGTCGAAAATAGCTTTTTAATTTTACCGGTGAATACTTCTGGTACTACGAGTTAATCTATAATATAATTTAACATAAATAACTTAAACAAAATAAAATCGAAAAACGACGTTACTCGCGGGTACCTCTGATACTTTCGAAAATTGTTAAAAGCATTTAAAAATGGTAGCACTCACCCTTCGCACGTGATGATGCCGTAGTGCAAGCCGGTAGCCTTGTCCTCGCAAATCATACATATCATAGGCGTTTCGTCCTCTTCGTGCTCTTGAGGCGGCATCGGGGGCGCGGGTGGAGCGACTGACATCGACTGCGACGTCGTCTCGGACTTGATCACTCCTCCGTTCCTTTCCCACGTTTGCCCGGACCCGGAAGCCGTCAGGTTGAGCGCCTGCATCTGTTGCGCGGCCGGTAATTGCGTCATGTCGCCGGCCCATAACCTCTCCATGTTGAGCGGCGGGCCGGAAGAATAGGAGACGGAGGGCGGCTTGCCCCTGGACTCCTGGCCGAGGTTCAGGAGTAGCTGGGCAGCCGACTCTTCCGAGGAGGAACAGGATGCCGCGGCGGCCGTGGTTGTCCACGAGGCCGCCGGCGGTGGTACGGGGTCCAACGGTGGTGCCGACCATATCATCGTTCGGACACCACCGATCTCGCCCATGATCACAGTGGGAGGTGGTCTTGGGGGAGCTGGCGCGGGCCTTTGCGCCGGTGGTTTCATCGTTTCGCCTGGAACCAGATGTACATAAATTTTGGGATTGCGGGGGAATCAACCAAGACGCGGGGGAAGAAACATTATTTTCGCAAGCGAAAAGACCAAAGAGATGTTGGAAAGAAACGAGGACTTACACGAGGAAGCCGTACTGGTTGCCCCTGTGCTCGTGGAAGTTGCCCCATTCCCGCTGCTCCCTGTGTTACTGCTCAGACTCGTGCCGCTGCTAGTGGACGCGACCGCTACGTTCTGCCCGTAATTAACGGCGCTGCTGATGACCCCGTTCAGTAGCCTTTGCGTGGCGAACCCCTGTATACCGTTGTTCTGCGACCAAAATTGATGATGAGCCAGAAGGTGAGGCGGCACCGAGGGCACTCGCGGTCTGAGCGACGGCGTTTGCGGCGTCTGCTGTTGTTGGCTAACGTGCGTGCTACTCGCGCTAGGGCTTATACTCTGGCTAGGGCTGTATTGAGAAGACGGGCTGCTCCGGTGACTAGGTTGACTGGAGGTTTCTGAACGACCGCCACCGCCGCTGCCACCGCCACCTCCTCCGTCGAAAACCGAGTTGTCCGACTCCTCCTTGGTCTGCGCCGACGATAAGTCACCCTTGTCGGGGCTGTCGCTCCTCGAAGTCGCTTCCTGGGGCATCGGAGTCGTGGAGACCGCTTGCATCGGCGAGTAAGGCGACAGTCTGGTTGGTACCGGTGTACCGGAACGTTGTTGTTGATGCTGCTGCTGTTGCTGCTGCTGCTGCTGCTGTTGTTGTTGTTGCTGCTGCTGCTGCTGCTGCTGCTGATAGTGCTGCTGCTGCTGTTGCTGCTGTTGCTGCTGCTGCTGCTGCTGCTGCTGTTGTTGCTGTTGTTCTTCGACGATTCGGTAGCTGACCATCGAAGTGGCATCCGGGAAGACTGAATCGGGCGATGCACGGTCCGGACATGTTGTATCACGAGCCTCCAAGCCACTTGCCGTCCCAGTCCCGCGAAGAGGGTCTCGCGGTGTCCCTGGACTCGGGATGCCTAGCAGATACTCGCTTTTCACTTTGACCACGGGGCAGCCCGGCGAGCTCGGCATGTTAGCCTCCGGCGACAGGGTCGAGGTGTCGGCCATGCTCTCCCCTGGAGCAGGAAAGTTTATGGGTGAAGGAGCGTCCGCCGGCTGGATCCCGAGCGGCGAGCCTGCTGATCCAAGGGATACCGGGGAGTCTGAGAAATAAGGCGTTGGTCTCACGTTTATACTCGATGGAATATTTTGCATTACCGTTTACCTTGGGAAGGCCGCGATTACGGACGGTGGATGAAGCGTGAGATTAGTCCTAGTACGCGTGTCGTGTACACATGACTATGGACTGCCTTTCTTTTCTTTTTTTTTTTCTTTTCTGTTTCGCTCGTTTCGTGCGATGATCGTGACGATGAGGCGATCGTGTGATGAATGGGCGATTTTCTAACCGAAATCTCGTCAGCGAACCAACAACCAACTGTGCGAATCTCGGAACGACGAGGAATCGCGATGAATATTGAGAGACCTCGACGACGCGGTTGGCGCGACCATGAAGGGCTGAATTATCTTGGACAACCGCGCGAGAGAGAAAAGAAAACGGGATGAAAATCGACCAGGATGCGACTTGTAATTTGCGTTTAAACTTGTAAACTAAAGTAATTTAGTCTTCTAAACTAAATCGTCGAACGAAAGATTCACCTACGTCTCGTTGCGAGCAATCTCTGTACCGATCCGAGCCTGGCCTAATAGAGATGAACACGTTAGCTGCATTCTGTTTTGACACCTCGTAATACGTAACGCGTATAACGCATTGTTCATTACTATTCTTGCGTGGTTGAGCAACCGCGTTTCACCGGGCATTAATAACAATTATTGCAGCCCGGCGATTCGCACGGGATTATGAAAGTTACGCGAGATGAGATTCTTCTTCTTCTTTTTCTTCTTATTCGCTCGCTCGAAACTATTCGGGCTCGACTTACGATCGTAAGCGTAACCCAAACTCTCAAACTCGGATGTTTCGCGTTAATGGGTTTGGTCTTCGGTGTTTCCAGCCGGCATGAAAATGTTATTAATCATCGTGCATAAGCATGCCTTGGTGGTCTGTCACGTTGATTAATAGCACTTATCACGGTGGCCTGTCAATCTACGGGTTTTATAACGTTGACAGACGTGTTTCGAAAGACGCGTGTCGTAGTTTCTTGCTCGTGTCTGTCTGTTTAGAAATCGTATCGAATCTTCCTTTATTCGCTTTACTCGTCTCTTTCTCTTTGTTTCTCTTGCTCTTCGTTCATGTTCTACACGTATTAGATTAGGGTGATATTCACGTAACTCGCACACCTGAAATTACTTTTGAATTATGCGTCTAATGAAAAATTGTGTAATACAAAAGTAGCATGGTTTTTAAGGGTGGAAAAATATGGCGCAGCAATTTCGAAATTTATTGGTAAATCTAACGGATAAAGAGATATTTGATGACAATTTGTCTCGAGGATGGAAACAGCATGGAGCATTAGGACTATTTGCTTGCGACACGTTAATGTTCCATGGACGTTGATCGTCAAATTATCATAAAATAAGTTTGATACTTTTTTACTTGGAATTTAATGTTTTCACGATTTATGACGAAGAAAATATATGATCCAATTAAAAAAGTTAAATCAATGACCTTGGAAATTCCGAAATCCACAAAAAATTGATACGCCATATTTCGTTTCCTTTTCCAACCATACAACTTTTGTGTTAAATAATTCATTAGATGCATAATTTAAAAGTTATTTCAAGTTATGTGAATCACCCTCTTTGTACCAACCGACTGAGTTCGTGGCACATTATTGGTGAAAATGGAATTCCTTTTTTACTGTGTCTTTATTGTTTTATCTATTGAGATATAAAACTCTTGTTTAATCATTTGTAAAAATGTATTATTAACTTTGTTAAAACATTGATAAAGTTGACATAAATGATAAATTTCAACAAATGGTCGATTAATTTTACCAAAAAAGTTTTTGTTTCTCGCGAGAAATTCGCCTTTCACTTGCGAAAGAAAAACCCAATATACACATTTTATCGTGGATTTCTTTGAAGTGTGTGTATATTACACTGTCGTCTTCTCTACTTTTCCTTTTCGTACAGTCAATCGATTTGTCACGTCGAAACGAAAAAAGTGTCTCAAGACTTCTAACAGTGTTAACGCGGGATTCAGCGAGGCTAGGGACTCGGTGGTACCACTTCGAGATTGTTCAGACGCGCGATCGTTTCTCCTCCGCAGCGTGCGAGCCCCAGGGTGCGAGGAGAGGCATCCGTGATTGCACGCGCGCGCGGCTTCCAAGGATATTTCGCGGTGAGAGCAATTTACACGAGCGACACGAAAGTGTAATACTCGTTCGGAGCGCGCTCGGATCTAGTGAAAAGGATGTGGGGACACTGTGCCGCCGCTCGTGTAGGTCAAGGAAGGAATGCAGTTGACAAGGCCGAGTTGTGATTGTAGGTACTACCTAGGTACTACCAGTTTGCACTGATCTATTAATAGACCGAGCTGCGTGAATATCAGTTCTCTCGCGGATCATTCGTTTACATTCGTCTCTCATTCGCCCTCCTCTCGTTTCGATACTTTTCTCCCCCCGAATCGCTTGGAATCGATTTCTTCCTCCCCTCCCCTCCCCTCCCCTCCTCCCCCTTGGTCATTCAGTTACGCCTTCAATCGCTTCGTTTCGATTCTGATCACGTAATCGTGTCGCGTAATCGTAGGAGACGGCCAGAGAAGTTCATTCATCACCGACGAGATTAATTAAACCGACGAAAATGATCGTACGCTCGAATGATCGACGTGTGACTCGGCTCTCGGAATACGACCGACGCAACGATTCATTTGGCAATTTTGACGGTGGCCCGGTAGTGGGTTGGTACGCATTTTGTGAGACAAAAGCCAATCTAAAGAAATTAAAATTAATTTTCTCCTCTGCGAGAAGAAGAACCCTCGCCAAGGCGGCTCAAAGTCCGAATTACCGAATGTCGAGCAACGATTCTCCGTATCGTAGCAGCAGTATCGATGGTTCATCATCGCGTACGGGGCCATCGTCAGATGGGATCTGAAGAAGTGACGAAAGTCGAGGTAGTTTCGATAGACTGACGCGGAGAAAGCGCCGGAGTACGGGTGGTACAGATAGGAATACGACGGGAAGTTGTTGAACGGCGTTCGTTGAAGCATTCTCAGATCCACGTCCAGCGAGTTCCAGTTTTCCATCTGGCGATGGAAATCGAAAGACGCGAACAGCAGGTTGTTCTTCAGCGGGGAACTCATTGTTCCGACACCGTAGGCGTTCATGTTCTTCGTGTGATATTTTCCCCTTGCACCGTCTAAATTTCGTCAAGAATTTCCCGGAACTCGCGAGTTCTTCGTCAAGTTCAATCCTCTTCACTGACTGACGTGTCTGCACCGATTGATTCTTTGATCGTCGTTCAGTCTTCAATCTTCGCTCTTTCGATCTCACTTGTCAACAATAAATAAAAAAAGTCTTTATCAAACGAAGCATGCAAATTGTCAATTCATGTTAGACGCAAATACGTAAATACGTTCGATCGCGAGTTCGTCAAACGATTGGCGTTCGCGCAACGTTTACAACACGTGAGGAACAGTTGCAAGTAAAACAGCGTGTCATTGATCAGACGGCGGCCGAAGTCATCGATCTTCTTCTTCACGCGGCACCGCTCGCGGTTGCCACCACGGGCATTAAAAAAAGAAAATCATCCGACAGCTATCGTCTCGTTGCTCGATTTCCTGTCACGTCGAGCTTCTTCCACCTCGGTGCAGAGCCAAACAGAGAACGAGCGGAGAGAAAAATCAAGTCGTGGAGGTCTTGTTGACTTCGTCCGGCCAGAATCCGCAACAAGTTGGCCGCGGCACGTTCACGCGAGCGGTAAAAGAAATCATTGATCAACGCGTCATTAATTACGCGATGGCGATCGTTCCTTCGTTCCCGGGCGAAACCCTCCTCTCCTCGGTCAGATCCTCAGTTGTCAGATCGCTCGTCCGTGTAATCTTTCCATATTGTTACGTTCGTAAAGCACTACGTCGTTCCGGTTGGCACACGTCACCGTGCAACTGCGTCGCACGTTCTCCTCCGCGTATGACGTTGCTCGCGCGTGGCCCCGCTCGCGTCGAAGGATCAATGATTCTCGGAGACGGGCGGCTCGCTCGGCTCGATCCCGGAACACGGGCAACTGGTTCGTTCGTCTGTCATCTTGCGAGCAAAACTACTAGTGTCTACTCTCAACGGCTGAGAGAGAAAGAGAGAGAGAGAGAGAGAGAGAGAGAGAGAGAGGAGGGAGGGAGAGAGAAAGAGAGAAAAAGCGCGTGCCGCCGGGAATCGTGGGACGAGCGAGACTGCGCGCGTTCTCCCTCGCGCCCCTTACGGATCGACGTTATTTCCGACGTAATAACAATCCAGGTTCACCGTCGTTACCATCGATTCGGCTTCCCGCCAACGGCCAGTCTCCGACCTTTAATCGCCGGTAGGTCGAGGGTCATTGGTATCGGTTACGTTCTCGGACCCACGGTTTGAAAAATCGATGCAGCCTAACCGACACGGCCGCAGGCTGCTCTCTCGCTGATTCCTTTCGCCGCCGAAGAGAACGATCGATCGTTCTCTATTCTCCTTCTTTCGTCGATAATTTCGGTAAATTTTCTACGTACGTAGAAATAAAGAGAGAGAGAGAGAGAGAGAGAGAGAGAGAGAGAGAGAGAGAGACGATGGAAGAAGAAGGTTGTTTCGCATGCTCGCACGAGTTCAGACTAAGTCGAACTAGCGGTGCATGTCCGGGAAAACCGCGTGGGTTGATACTCGAGCCTGCAACGCCGCCGGCGACTGCCTGCCGTCCACTCTCTTTCCGAACTTACCTCGCAGCACATTGACGTCTGAATTACCCCCACGGTAACCGATCCTTCCTAACCGATCGCTCAGAAACCTAGCCGGACGCGGGCGTCTTCAGGAAGTATATATAGGACGGATATTTATGGCGATGGATGTTGCAGGTGTTAAAGATCAAGAGCGCCGGTGATTCGAGGGGGAGGGGGAATGTTGACACTCTTGTTGCCTGATGTTTATCGTTATGTCAAGGTTATTGATATTCGTTTCTCTCTTTCATCGGTGCTTGGTTCGGTCCATCGATTCCACTTCAGTCTTGTATTTCCGGTCTCGCTTGTTAAAATCTCGCAAACTTGTCGAGCAAAGATCGTTTTTCACGACGATCGAGTTGAAAAGCTGCAAAGCTCTAAAGATTAAGATGAATTTCGTCGCGTTGTTACCTTATTCGCTTCTGCGATTAAAAATATGCACGGCGAGACCAAAGGTTGTACAGAAAAAGAAAAAATTGACTATTTTAGAAAACGCGGTTGTATTTCGAGACGAAGGTGCCTCGAAGTCCTTCAGACGAGGTATGCGTGATAAAATTATGCAGCTCGACCGACGTGCCGCGCAACGAAAACACTGAGTGAACTTTGTCGACACCATTATTTGAATAACTCGCGTCTATTTTGTTGCAAGATCAATGGGTTGCGTTGGAGGCGATCCAAAAAACTTTGTTTGTCCATTTTGTGAAGGGGCGCGATAGATCTTCTCCACCGGCTCGATTCTAAAATTCTTACGCTCGCCGTACGATCTCCGTGCTCGTTTCATAATTTTCCAAAGCGAAAGCCAAGGATTAAATACACGCGTTTCGTACGCGGCGTGTACAGCGCAACGTATGAAAACGCACGTTGTGAAAAACCGAGGCTATCGAATATGGCATTATGGGCGGTAACTAATCATTAGATCGTTGCGCTACGGCCACTTTCATGACTCGTTCTGGATATTCTCAACGGGAAAAGTGCGCTAGCTCGCTCGCTCGCTCGCTCGCTGAGCTTTGGTCCGACAATGATATACGATCTCTCTCAAAGACACGATTGCGACAGCTGTTGAAATCTCGATACGATATTGTTTTGCTCGTTTTATAATTAACGATCGCCGCTCGACAATTGGAGATTTACGAGACGCTTTTAACCTTACTAATTCTGACATCGTTCGGGCTCGGTTTTCCACCGTCGTCGAACTAGAATAGGATGAAAGTTCGGGTGAGATGGCTCCATCTCTTTATACAGGTTGTCAAATTTCCATTTTTCAGTTTTTCAAAATGTCATCTTATATTTTGATCACAAGCCACGTTAATCGTTCTTCCTCATTCATTTTCATTTGAAGTTACGTATGATGCGTGTAATTGATTATTCTCAAAAATTTTCCGCGTCGTCCTTTAAACTATAATTTACTAACATTTTACCAAAAAGATAATCACTTTCTCGGAATACAATGTGTTGATGCAATGTTTAGAGGTTATGGTTACATTTCTATAATGAGATACACATATATTGTCGCATCGTTGTGAAAAGAAATCTTGATCATATTAACCTAACTTAAACCTAACTTAAACCTTTTCTCTTGTTTGTTTTCATGTAAAGTTATGTACAATGCGTCACCCTTTAAACTATAATTGACTAACATTTTACCAAAAAGATAATCACTTTTTCGGAATACTTCCTGTATTGATACAATGTTTAGAGGTTATAGTTACATTTCTATAATAAGATATACAGTAGATCACGAAAGTATTCGAGTGCTTCCAATCTACATCGTTAATAAATAAAATGCACGCGTTAAGTTTAAGTTTTCAAAATAAGATTGTACGTAAAGTCATTTCAGACGTCGTATTTCTAGTGAACAAAATGTAAACGTTACATTTTAGTAGATTCCGAGACATTGTGTGGTTCGTACAGATTTTGTAGAGTATAATCTTTCATAATTATTGTAATTGTACGAGCGAGAAAAAGTCGGAAACCAGTAAGTGGTCAAATTTTCTTTCAAAATATTCAGATATTTGCATTTATTAAAAATTCCGTCAATAAAAACAAGATTTCCCGTCCAATCGGTATGTGTTGTCAGATTTTTTGTAATTTTACTTATTCCCGAGACTCCTATGTGACCTTACGTACAATCTTATCTGGAAAACTTAAACTTAACGTGTGCATTTTATTTATTAACGATGTAGATTGGAAGCGCTCGAATACTTTCGCGAGCTACTGTATATTGTCGTATCGTTATAAAAATAAACAAGCGAGTTATTATCGCTCGCAGACTATCGGGTTAAATGGCTCGGTGTTTTAGATTATGTCAGGGTTTTGTCGACTCATCGTGAATATTTGTTTTGTTTCTGCAAATCTATTATTTTTGAACTCTCTGTTTGTAACGCATTTGCTATCGCAAATACATACGTTTTCTTTTTTTTTATAATATCGATTACATTCAAGATGTAAGAACTCTTTCAAAAAAAGCGGGCCATCACTCCCCGACTCACTCTACACTTTTCAGAGTCAAAGACATCTAGGGCAACGTCGACAACGATTCAGCAATTTCTCGAAATTCTCGTGATAACGACTTCCCGGACAGGGACGAACAATCGCTGATGAAAACGAAAAACACGAGCTGTTCCCACATTGTCGTTCGCCTATCGACGAAACGCTATCCGACGCTGTATGCAATTAAACATGAGATTAGACCATGGTCTTCGGATGTTGATCGTTTGAAAAATGAAAGGGGAGTATTATTAACAAGAGCTCGAGTCGATAAAGTACGAAGGGACACGTTTCATGACACGTCGCGAATGGGGGATAAAAGTTTCTTTTTGCGCGCGATGTGTCGTTCGTGATGAGGAGCGGAGAAAGGGTGGAAGAGTAGGTGGGTAGGTGTCGTTGAACGAGAAGAGAGGAAAGGGAGAAATGATTTCTTACCGTCGCTACTACATCGGGAGTCGACCTTCCTCCTTTTCAACTTGAGGTCTTGAAACAAGCTCATGTTGTCTAGCTCACACGGGCTGCTCGTAAGGGTCATAATTCCTGCAAATCAAACAGACAAAAACAGAATTAGCCTCGATCGATTGCTCGTCGATTGGCGTGCGCGTACTGAACATTTTACAAAAAAAAAAGAAAAAAAATTTAAGAATACAGAGAGAGAGAGAGAGAGAGGATCGTTTCCAGTATCTCGCGAGTGAGTGGAGCTTTCGCGTGCGTCAAATTTGAAGCAGTTCCAACTCTATCTTGTTATTATTATAACGTGGACCGATTCTCGCGAATGTGACTCGATTCAACTTAATTTCGCTACTAGAAGACTGGAATTTCCATTCGCAAGTCTCTTCGATATTGGCGCGAAGGCACCAAAAAATTACGACGAGAGTTACGAAGGTTACGTCACGTGAGGAGCAACTTTCTCGCCTGTTGTTTCACGTGCATGTTGCTCGACACGACGGTTTGAGACTATGGCTTTCCCTTTTGGTGGCTCGTTCGAGAACGCGGGCTGGTAAATCCTCTTGATTAAGTCATCTCGCTTGCCGGAGGATATCGGCTATCGCAAGGAGAACGGCCTGTCGTTCGCAATGCGAACGTAGATAGATGCGTGCTGATACGGACGCGCGCGTTCGCGGCTACGGCGAACGCATAGTTCGCCATTAACCTCTCTTTAGCTAATAGCGTACAATTGGATCGTTGCATGGGAGTATCTTTGAGCGGCGCGACGCATAAAGATGTGATTCGATGCCGATCTATCGTAGCGGAGCCATCGATCGTAGTATCCAGTGGTGGATAAAGATTGCACTTTCAGTGGCAAACGACGTAGACAAAGAATTATTTTTACGTTTTTAACCTCTTCGGCCACCGACTGCCGCTACAGTGGCTCAGAGAGAGTGTTTCTCAGCTCGAACGCTGCTGTATACACCATTGTGTCGTTGTGGTTTCTCATAATAATACGAGTAAGCTGTATAATTTCGAGAAACTTTAATTTATCCAAAGTTTGTTCAAACGTAATTAATGTAAATTTCGATATGCTTAGCTCGCGTCGAGCCTTGATTTATAGGGGGTGTAGTTTCGCGAAAAATCTCACCGCGTAACAACTGATTACAGAGTATCGTAAGTAACAACGAAGCGTCGCGATTTTCCTATTTTTTCCTTTCTCCACTTCCTAGTGGGATTTCCCGCGTTTGCTCGCGTTTGGGGTAATTCCTATGATCGAGTCCACACCGACAAAACATCGGAGAACGGTGTTTCGCAGATAACGGTAGGAGGATGGAACGGGGGGATCGATATTTTGCGTTAAATTGCCGCGCTCTTCAACATCCACTGCCGCTCCATCCGCGCGAAACGCGATTAGGCGCACTTGCACGCCTTCGCGTCTAATCTCCGCGCCTGTTTGCGCTCGTAATCGAGTTATTTCGTTCTTCCTTTTGTTTTTCCCCGAACCAATTCGTACCACCTCGTCGCTTGGTATTCGCGATCGATGGTATCGTCCCGCGATTCACGGTGTGAAATTTCGCGAAATCGCAGCTCGATTCTACGAGTCTCGTCGTGGATGTAGGAGTACCTTTCGACGCGACAGAGAAAGTTCTTCCTCGCGATTCAGCGATACGCGATTATTCGCCGGAGCCCGAGCGTAGGAAACTCGGCTTGGTTGCGAGCCAGAGGTCGCGCACGATCGGTATCGAGCGTCTGTAAATTTAGACGGGAACAGGCGACGCGAAGGATAAATGAAAATCCAAGCCTCCGCGGATAAGTCTCACGCAGCGATGTTCCGTGTCTCGTCTCTCAAACGAGGCTCAACCGTGCTTACGTCACGTACAGACTTCGGTTGAAGAGTAACTTAATAAACATTTTTAATGAAACTGTTGCGCAATCGCTCGGTTGGCATGCGACAGCAGAGTACATGTGTACTTGCGCTAACGCCTAATCCCTATCTGGCAGATCTCCTATTCCAAATGTCAGGAACGTTCGTAAAAATGAATTGCTTCGACGGCATTATTTCTTTCTTTCGGTCCTGACGATCGCGGACGATTCGAAAAAGGGCGCGAAAATCGCTTTGAACGCGCGGCGCGCGAACGTGTTCGCACGTTACTGGCGACCGATCGGGTTTATCAAAACGATCCACAGCGTGTCACGGAGCACTTCTCTCGCGTGAAACCGTAAAACTCCCGTGTTTGCTGGCAATTAACGCAAGAGCAGCGATTTATCATTATCTGCACGAGTATTGTTATTGAGCTGACACCTGATGCACCGTTCGACGCGTGATCTAAATCAAGGCTTCTGAAAGTGTGGGTCGCGTAATTAAATTTGGCAGAAATTTTAGCAAAACTGAAAAATTGGTACGAGTAATTGACTTTGTCTTTGATACATGGTAAAATTATGTTCGCGCGCAAAAAATTGTTTTCGAATAAATTTTCTTGCCTCATTTGTCATCGGCAAACGTTTTGATTCATATTCGTATTCCTACTTTATATATATCCAGGGTCGCGAAAATATTTGCTCGGGTAAGGGAGGGGAAAAGTTCGTAAAGCCCTGATCTAAATGGCGACTGAAGCACACGTACGTAAGTTTGAAGGTTGAAATCGACGTTTTCAAATCACGTGTGGAGGAAAAAGCTAAAACTAGGAATACGCGGATCGAAAAATCCGTGACGCACGCATCTGACGTTGCGGAGCAGGTCGCGAGTGTGCAAACGGGGCTTAAGCCAGCTTCACAACCAACCACGTGGGCGAGTGTGTGCGCGGTGAGCGTGCGCGACGCCAGATGGCGTTCACATGCACCGTCACACGGACGGAGGCGCATCCACGGTGCGCGGGTGCGCCGGCGCGCGCGCACACACACACTCGTACCGCGAGCGGCACTAAACCGGGTATAGGTGGTGGTGCAGCGGGGTCCTTGCTCCCTGGCGTATGTAGGTCAGCAGTCTCACACACGCTACTATTCTTGCGTAACCAATGCATGCACACGACCGGCAGCTGCCGCCACTGTGGCGTGCACATGCACACACCGAGACGGAAAGTGCAGCCAATGCACTAACCTACGATCTCTTCTTGAGAGGCCGCCGGCGATCTTGTGTTGTGTACACGCGAACCGTGCACACACACACACACACACACACACACGTGTACATGTCGCTTGTGTGTCCGCGGCTCTCTGCCGGGGCTCAAAGCCACGCAAGTTCTCGCTATCTCGGCCAAGCTTTTTCGAGGTTCGCGCTTCACCCCGATACTCGTGGTATTTGCTTCATTAAACGCGACGCTGTCGCAAGGAGGAAGAAGGATCGCTAGAGCTTTCCACGCACACACAAACATGCGCGTATATATATATATATATATATATATATCGCTATCGTTTTTTTTCTTCTTTTCTCTCGCCGATGCTTTTCCTTCGTCGCCACCACGCGGTTTTTAATTGAACGGTTGCAAATCTGCTCGATAATTGGAAAGTTGTGTAACACGTTATTAGTTCTATCCGACTCTCGCGAGACCAGAGGATCAACGATTCAACGCTTCCACAATGCTCGAAGAATTGGCCAGAAGTCGCTAGATTTTCAGCTTTGTGACGAAATTGACGACGTCAATGACATTGAAAGCGTGAAGACCCCAGTTGCAAGACGCTCACTTTTGCTATTATTAAAGTCATTTTCTATTTGTCGCGTCGCTCGTTATTTTTGCACACGACTGAAAGTTGAATAACTCGTTAATTAAATATCGCGCCATTCCCGACATATTTTCAAAGTTCTCCCCCTCCTCCTCCTCCCCCTCCCCCTTCTCCTCTTGTTTGTCTTTGTTCAAAGTTTGTTTCCCTCTTGATTAAAATATACATGCAACAATATATATATTTGCGCGTGCGCGTAACGTTTTAGCCTGCCCGTGGCTCGGCGCTTACGTAACCAAATGAAAGGTTAGAAATTTCGTTTTACATAACAGGGAAGAAAAAATGCTTTTTTCGATCGATCTCACAGCGATCGCGTGTTACAGTTTCTCTCTCACTTAGCGCCGATATTTTCTCGCCGGCGTTGTCGCGTAAACCGGTGTAATTATTTTCGTCGATCCGTTTCCTGGCGGTCGTAACGCAAGAACGTAATCGCTCAGCAGGAAGCGAAGTTGCGTAATTCATTGCGCGACGGCTGAATGAAGTGCAGATCGATATCCGACTTGGGAGATTTTGCAAAAAAAATGCAATCGCCCACCAATAACTCTGGTATATATATATATATATATATATATGTATGTATGTAAATTTGAATTTCAAAGCGTCCGTCGATTTGCATGACGCTTCGAGATGTAAACAGAGACGTACTGAGGTTAAGATCGAAGAATTGGGAACAATAATTCTGGAATTTAACGCGGTGTTGCCAATTCTTGTCGATTTCGCGTCGATTGTTCAGAAAGTGGAAATGACGTCCTTGAACAACTTGCGTTGCAACAGCGCGTTGTAATTAAATTTATAAATCTATAAATATATAAATCATGAATTTATAAATGTACGCAAATTTTGTTAAATTTGTCAACGAAAGGATCGTCTCGAGGTTTGTAAGTTCGTTTGATTCGCTGCCACCCATTGTTGCAAAGGATAGAAACATGGTCGAGGTGTCTCTAGCGGGCAACCTAGGGCAGGAAACCTTGCTCGATTCCCATCGTGCGAGTACGAGCGGGTAACATCATCGCGAAATCCAGCGAAACAGACCGGCGTAATTTCATGTGCCACGGCTAGATTTGAACGGGCTGCTAGGGGCCGCTGACGGTGAAAGTGACTCTCCCACGCCATGACATCCTAGATCCACCGCTCCCCCCCCCCCACTCGATCCGCCGGTCTGACTCTCGGCTCTTTGTTTCTCCTGTCCGGGGGCTGAGGAAGGGAGGAGGGGGGGGGGGAGGACTCTCTGTTGCTCTTTCTCTCCTCCTCCCGGCCGAACGCCGCGGATTCGAGCAAAATACCCTGGCCAACGAAACGCGATTGGCTGTCTCGCGTTTCGTGCCACGACGAGGAAACGAATTCTTGACAATGGTAATGAGTCGCGGACGAAATAGCGTTGGCTGCCTTCGAACGACCAGGAAATCGCCCGGGCTCGGTGGTTCAGCAGGGTATCCGGAATCGGAGTCGACGAAACGCTCGCGCGAAAAATACTACACCGGGGTGGAAATTTGCGGAGAAAGTTAACGAGAAACGAGGATATTAATCTTGGCATTGATTAATCAATTAATTAATTTCGAGACTGAATGAATTCCAAGAACGTCTAGCTTTTCGCAGCAGAATCGGCGTCGAACTTCACGCGTGCTTTATCACCGATCCTTGAAGTGCCGTTATTTGAAAAAGGCGGCTCGTCGGCTTATCAAGCCTCGTTCTCAACCCGTGTTCACCTTCGAGCTTATCGGAGCAAGAAAAACGGTGCTACCTTGTGGGAATGTCGATGCAACGACAAACTGCGACAGTTAGAGCGGAGCTTGTACACTTTTCAATGTTTGTCACTTCTTTGCAGTCAGAAACATCTCGGAATAGGCGAAAACATGATTCTCGATCGAGTTAGGTTCGCCGAATTTTCTTTCATCAACAGATGCTAGATGTAGAAAAAAAGGCAGACAGAGAGAGAGAGAGAGAGAGAGAGACACTTCCTCGAGCTTATATCGGCAGTATCTCGGACAAGCCGGAGTACGGAAACGGTATTATCGCGTAGGAAAGTTCTCGAACGCACGTATCACCGGCGGTAGATCGGTAGTTCAGTTGGCTGTTAGTTGGCCGTTCCTGGCAAACGAGAGTCTCCGCAGAAAGGAGAGTTCGCGGCAAAGGGTTGCCGCTTACTCACGCACCATCGAGAGATCCATCGAGAAATTTCTCCGACGTCGTTTCCACGACAGTGGAGCGACGTTATAAATATTCCCTCTTGATGCGTTTCTTACGTGGATCGTAACGTGTACGTTGCACGACGTGAGAGGGAAAAGAGAGGGGAAGAGAAGCAGAAAGAGGACGAAGGAAAAAGGGAGAAAGAAAGAGAGGAAAGGAGGAAGAGTTGGAGAGCAGGAGGGACGACAGGAATCGTGTCTCTCGTGAGTCGGGCAAGCCAGTGAGAACGGCCAGTGAGAGTCAGAGTGCCCCGGTACGTTGAACCTCCGCAGTGAAAGTTTCTATTATACCACTGGCCTTACCTTACTTTTCCTACGGCAAGCTCTGCCGCGTTGTGTCATAAGTCCGACGAGCGGCGAGTGGGAACGTCGAAATTCGTTCCATCGCCTCCGTTACTTTCAGCCGGCCGAGCTAGAATTTTCGAGGCGAATCGGAGGCGAAAAATTTCGTGGTTTCACGAAGGAACTTTGATCGACGTTTCGTCGACGGACACACGTTTCGAAGTAAAATTCACATTTAACTCTCACGTTGGCGAGACTTTCTCGTAACACGTTTTTTCGCTAACTTTGGCCAACCAGCTTGGTCTCAGCGCACGCGAATCGTCGGATCAGCGCATAGCTGCTTCCGAACGTTGCAACACACGCGCGCGTTCGGCGTTGTGTCGAAACAGCAGGAAGCCCGCTGGAAATATACCAGCTAGTTCGTGAAAAACCGCATTAGCTCGAATTATACATGTATATGTATAAAACGCGCGTAAAGTTCACTCGTTACGCCACGAGCGTGCAACGAAGTTGTTTGCCGACTGCTGTTGCAATCTGGAGCAAAAGTCGGCGCGTTACGAAGCTACGAGGAGCCCCGCGAGTTTCCAGACTCTTCGCTCGTTTGCGCAACGATCGATCTCGCTGGATCTCGGACCGATCTCGGGCTCGAACTTTGCGGGCCACTTCCGCTTTCGAGCAGCGACCAATTTCCAGTTTCTCGACTGGATTCGAGCCCACTTTCGGGGGATCGAAGTATCCAGAACGAAGTCGAGGATTGCGCAATTGATTTGCGCGTTCCCCGACCGAAATCGCATACCGGTCCCCAGCCAGTCGACTCTCGTCCCCGTTCTCCGCGGAAACGAGAATCGTTCTCGTGCCTCCTCCGACCAGCGATTCGCAATTAGCGAAGCGTGCAATTGTGAAATCGCGTTGCAGTGTTATTGACCCGCGGAGGACAAACTGGCAGCCGATCGCAGGCTCGGGAATCAAAGCTTCGCGAAGCTTCTCTCCCTGATTTGCGAAAAAAGGAAAAAAAAGCACGACAAGAGCTTGACGAAAGTAAAATAGTTTAGTTCCTGCTGAAGTTGTGTCATTGCGTATCTCGACCAAGCTACTTTGTTAATCGGTTTTCGCGAATGATTTAAAGAGAGAATCCTACCTATGTGACGACCTTGTAGAACACTCATCTTCGCGCACATGGTATACTACACTACAGGACGAAGCTCTACTATCGAAATATCCAATCCTCTTTCACGCTGGGCCACTGGGTCGCGACAACGACCATCGATCGTTCGTTCGCACGAATGTTCACGATATTTTGCTATCGCGATACCAGAGATGTCACACTTGAGATGTCCGCGGTTAGACGCACGTAACAGTCCGTTCGACGATCGGTTCACGCAGACGATCGGTTCCATCCTCCGAGGCGCACGTGTTCACTTTGGCCGAAGACTCGGCGATCGTCGCCGAGCGCCGAGATCTCGACGTCACTGCACGGTTCATCGTCGCTGCGAGCGATTGTCAGAATTGCGAAGCAAACTAGGGACGATTCACTCGACGAACGAGAGACCGAGAAACGAGGACCGTGTCTCTTCTCGCCTCTGACCACCGCCGGAAGAGACGACGGCGATCGGAACGCGCGGGAGCCCCGAAGTGAACGCCTCGCACAGCCCAAAGTTTTTGGGGCAGCCAGAGTTGTGCGGGCCACGCGATCCACCGAAGTCGCGGTGCCGTTGGGTAGTGGTGGCACCGGTGACCTCGATACCAACCGAGGCCCTCCAATCCAAACGCCCAATGCCAAAAACTCGACACGCGTGCACGCGGGGACTTTCACTCTCCCAAAGTGACTCTGCCCGCCAGTAGCCGACTTCGGGACGAACGACAGGAATCGAGATGTTTCGTCGATTCTGCTAGATCAGGCTAGACCGCTGGAAGACTACTCAGACGAGACACGTTGCAATTGCCAAAGTTCTGACTTTGCGAGACGTGTCGGCCTAAAAATCGGCCGATATTTTACATTTCCGTCCGATCTTAGGAACTTTCACCGAGGCACGAGCGGCGTTCGGTGGCAGAAAGAGCCGATGAACGGGAACGAACGATTCGTCGGACAGGCAGGTTCGAAAGAGGACGATCTCGAGCGAGCGAGAAGGAAGGACTTGGAGATGGAGCGGGACGAGGCGAGAAAAGAAAGCGCGACACGGACGATTAATTGCCGCGGCGCGAGGGGGGTGATTTAATTAGCCCAGCCGCGAGTCGGTGCAGCGGATCAATGGTTAAAAGTTACACGGACCCTGGTTACGAAATATGTACGTGGATCGACGCGGAAGAGCCCGCGCAAATTGCCGATTAACCCTCTGGTCTCGTTGCGCAAGCGTCTCGAGAGAAGAAAATCGAGGGGGGAAAAAATCGAGCGCCGAAAGAAGACGATGTTTCTCCTTCGTGCGTTACCTTTTCTTTTCTCTTTTCTCTTTTTTCTGCTGCGATTTCACTTTCGATCGGCACGCACACGCGACGATTTCCTCGACGATCGTGCCGCTGAGAAGAGTATCGTTGGCCTTTGCTCGCAACTTGAGCTTCTCGTCCTGTTTATCTTTCCGTTTTCGATACAGTTCCGCGGTAAGCAGGATCACCGTAATCCGCGGCGTCGCAGGTCGGAAAATTTTGTATAACACCGAGAGTTAGAATATTCTGTGATGCAAAAGGAAATCATATTCGATTTAATCGTTGGGCACTATTTCGAATGTTTCCGATTAACGTTTAGAAAATCAGGATTCGGAAACATCACGTAGACCAAGACGTTGATTAACCCGCAAGTCTGTTACGTCTGTTGTCGCCCGTCTTATCGATGTTTTAATTTACCGTTTCTAGATGAATCTACAGCGGAGCAATTAAACGGCTTGTCTTTCAAACGCGATTGGCTAGATTGAGCCAGCGCTGTTCTAACAAAGAACAGACTCGCGGCTAGAAACAGTTTAGCTCTCAAGAAGAAATGGTTTAATTCTCAGGTTAATAGAAACGATTCTCGTTAGATTCGGTGCAACGTTCAACTTGTACAGTTTTTTTCGTGTCTAGTTGCGACTCTACGAGATACACGCACATAAGTTTATTCATGTGTAAATTATCACACTTTATGACAAAATACCTAGTTTCAGTCGTGTCGCAACGATACCGCACATTTGCCCAAAACCCATTAAAATTATTATTGCATATACTTTATGATAAATATCAATAAAGGGAATATTCGGCTACTACTATTCTTCGATGATCTTAAAGTTTTCAGTTTTGATACAATTTGTTTCGGAGACCAACAGGCATCCTGCTACTTTCGAGTGGTCAGTGATAGCCGAATATATATATATATAGTAGAGTAACGAAAGTCCTCTGGATGAAAGTTTCTCGCGCGGGTCTGACAATCAGTGCGACGGCCGTCCGATTTTAGGAAACCAGCTTCTCCTCCTTTTCTCCCTCGCGCGGACGTGTTTATCCGACGAAAGTAAAAGTGCCAGAGGACCTTGTGCGGTGGAACGTCGTCATCGTACACATGACATCGAATCCTCCTTCTGCGTCTTCCTTCCCCCCTTCCTTCCCTCGCGTTACCGGCGTCCTCGCTGTTTTCGGATACCGGTTTGCCGGGCGAAACGATACCATCTTACAGGAAGATCGAACCTGGTGAAAACCGCGCGTCCTTCGTGGAACAGGGTTACATTACGTCACGCGTGTCACGTTATTGCCGCGCGCCGTTCTTTCTTTCCTTCTTTCTGTTTCTCTCTCTTCTTCTTCTTCTTCTTCTTCTCGGTTTCTCGGATCCGAAAACCGAGAGAACCACCTTAGCGATTAGCGGGTCGTTATCGTTGCTAATTAACGCGACTGCCACGTTGCGCAACGAATCGTCGTGAATGATGAACTTTTACATTTAACTGCACGGTGTAGTAACTTCGTGCGTAGGAATGTCCGCTAGGTAAACCGGCTCGCGATCGCGACGAACGTAATGGAATTTAAATTTCCTATACCGATACCGCCGGTATACGGACTTTATAGACGAAGTGAATGGCGCGTAGTTGACTCCGATATCGATGTCGAACGCGCTTTTATGAAGTGCGACTTTCCGCGCGCGCGCGCGCGCTTGTGTGTGCGTGTGCACCTTTAACCCTGACACGTATACTCTGACTGTCTCGCTAGCTTCAAAAGAAAAAAAGAAGAAAAAAAAAAAGAAAATTCGAGGAGGCAAGTAAATCGATAAATAACGAAAATCTCAGTGCTTCGCTATCGCTCGTGGGCAATTCCCCCTTCCAAGGCTGATCGCTCTGTTTTTCAACAATCGTAACGAGCACCGCGGGCAAACTACGTACTCCGATCCGAAATAAAAATAACCGGGTTGCCCTCTAAAATAAAACGTTACCCCTCTCGGATAATCTCGGAGACAAACAATCGCGTCTGTCGCGCACGATCTCCCGGTACCACCTGTTATACCGAGAGTTGCGTAACCGGCTCGATTCGTCCCAGTTCGTTCCTTCTACCTCTAGAGATGGGTAGGAAAGCGGCCGGGAAAACGGCCGGTGAAATGAGCCGGTGAATTGACGGGGAATCGTTTCGTGACGCGGAGAGGAGAGGCGAAGGTTTTCGAAAAATCGCGAGCGCGAGGAGCGCTTCCCAGGGACGACGGAGAGCAGCAGCGCGTTGGCAGCGCAGGATTTTCTCTAGCGAGCCTTTTTTTCTAGGCTGGCTAGGAAGGGTACGGGGACGGGTGCACGGGCGTTGTTACACAGGCGGCGGTCGATGTGTTCGCGCGAATACGTGGCAGTGTGGGCAGTGCTGCAGTCGTTCGTACCAGCAGCACGTTGCGAGCGGTCGGCCATGGCATACTTACTGATGTCAATCACACCGGCAGGCATGCACTCCGCTCGGCCCTCGTGTGTTGGTGCACACGTACGGCGCACGCTCCGTGCGCCGATGCACGCGCGCGCGCGCGCGCGCACGCACACACACACGCTCGGAAGACGGCTTCGCTCGCCATCGAATCTCCTAGCCTTTTGCCCTTTAACCCGTGCAATTTCCTCGACCACTGATATCGGGTCGCAGCTGCGCCGCCGCGCCTCCGATCTAAGCCTGAACTTGGCTCGCCGCCCTCACCGCCCCGCAACGTGTCGGGAGAATTCCAAAAAGGGCGCCTAATCGCGAAACAAGCTCCGGGTTCTTCCGTCGACGAAAACGTAACGAACACGCCGTTGTTCACCGTTGTTCACCGATTCTTCTCTTAGGAAAATCCAAATGGTAAAATGTATTTCTTCGGCGACGGAAAAGAATCTACGCGAATCGGAGGATGACTTCATCCGTTTCGTTCTCGGTCGTTCTCGCTTCGACGGGAGGACAAAGGTCCGGAGGTTTAATAATCTCCCGGGAAGGTGGAAAAATGGATCCGGAGAGATCGTGATCGGCGTGTATAAACAGTGTTTTCGCGCGTTGGCCAGTTGCACGTTTCTCGGCCGCTTTTGTTTCCCGGCGGACCTTATTCCTCTCGGTAGGGTGGCGCGGTTAATATCAAGCGCTTAGTCACGTTTCTCACTGATACTTGGCGCCATAATCACCGCGAGTTGGCAAAATCCTATGTAAACAAGACTATTATTTTCGTTTCGGTAAATAAATTATCGAAGCCTGCGCCAAATACAGCACGCCGCCCGTTACAAGTTCTTATATTTAGAAGTTTTAGCAGGCCGGCGCGAGAGAAGCCTTTCCCTCCTTCGATCGCGTTTGGCTGACCGTTAAAAATACCCTCTCGACGGTATTTTCATAGGACGAGAACGTTTTCGTAGACTCTCGGAACGAATTAGACAGATGCAAGTTGCAATTAGATACGCATCGATACGCGAGCGCGAGGGTGGTTGCCTTCGCGAATATCTGTTCGTCGCCATTCGCCTCTTTTCGTCCATCGACGAGAGGCTCGAGAAACGTTAAACGCGACGCGCGATCTCGATGGAATTTCCTTTCATCGAAGACGATCCGTCTCGTTCGAAGACTCGCGGACGAACTCTCGTTCTCGCGACGCGCGAACAAGTTCGAAGCTGTAAGGCCAACCAACGTCCGTGAGACTCTCGACCTCAGACTGGCTGCGATATTGCGCGTCGTTGCGTCGTCGTTCGCCGTTCCGTCTATTCTCGCGACAATCCTATCCTCGAATTTTACGGAATCGAGCGAATCTGTCAAATTGGAAGTAATTGGTCATCCCCCCGAGTGTAAAGTTTCACTCGACGAAAAAGCTGCCACTGACCTAGATATCGAAATCGGCGGCCGACCCTCTCTAAACAAGAAACACGTACCAATTAAGGTCAATTACTCGAGCGACCGACTCGGCGCTTGCTCGTCGAACGAAGACGAAGAAAGCGCAGGGAAATCCTTTCTTCGTTCGAACTCGTTTCTCCGCGTACGATATTTCCGCCGGATCCGCTCGCAGTCGAAACGCGAGCAGTGTCATGCACCTTTCGGGAACGCGTTCCCTCGACGAACGGAGCTCGAGTGCGCGCGTTCGAGTACCGGTACTCGCCGACTCGACGTGTCAGGGTCAAATGACATCATTCCGACGCAAGGATCCTCGCGGCGGTGCGCGCCGACGGTTTCTGTCGCTGTAATTCATCTTGTCGATCGTTCGTCGCTTCTGGCAATGCCGCAGAAGAGGCCTGCCTAACCGCGTAATTCTCTCCGACTCGGCCGCAGCTTCGTCCGACCGGTCGTCGAAACTTTCGTTCGTCTGGATTCCACGTTCTTCGACCTTGTCGAGTATTTATATATATATATATATATATTTTTTAACGTGATTGACTATAATCGTCCGCTATTTCCGTCCCTGTCGTCAGATCGAACTTGTACAGTTTGCTACCGATTCGGTCGTTGTTCGACAAGCAGATTCAGAATCTTTTGGATTAGAAAGTTATCAATTTGTCATTGATAAAAAATCCTCTCTTGTGCCGTTGATAAAAAATCCTGACCATTCACCGTGATTCAGCGAGGCGACTGCCTCTCGTTTATCTGTCGTCGGTCCGCGAGCCTTGGTTTTGACCATTGTCTTCGAGAAACGAGCAGGTCGACGCCTGGGGTGATTAACCTTCCTCAACGTTTGAAAAAAAAACGCAGGGACGTCTCGCGTGCGTGTTTCGTGGATTTCGCGCGATTTCAGACCGACGAAGACACGGCCAAGACCATTCACCGTTAATTGGCTAAAGAGAGAAGATTGACAGATTGTGCACAGGTCCATTCGCTGATAAATTGCCCTGTCGGAGAGGCGAGTCCTTCGTTTACGCGTTGCGCCGCGCTCGAGCGTGCATATTTTCACAGCCGCGAGTCCGCGAGTACGAAGTTTTTCAGCCTCTAATCTCCAGTCGCAACATAGCAAACGTAGCAAAGCTCGCACTCCTATTTCATTGGTTAATGAGTCACAATAAGGTCGACCACTAGTTAAGTCATTTTTCTTCTATGTGCAAAAGCGACATTACCATCGGCATCGTTGGCTATCGAATACATTATTCACGGCGTACGGTGCTCTTTTTTTCTTCTCTCTCTCTCTCTCTCTCCCTCTCTCACGCAGTGTATCAGTTGTGTGCCAATCGTTTGTCACGAATCATTCTTTTCTTTCCTTTTTTTTTTTTTTTTTTTTTTTATTTTTTGCCGTGAAACGCGCAAAGTCAATGAAAAGCCGCTAGCGAGTTGCTTCGTCGTGCGAGTGAGAAATGCAGTGAACGAGCGACGCACGGATCGTTCAGATGATGAAACACGGCCGGTGTTCTTCGTAAGCTCGATCGACGATCAACGAGAAATGGCTCCCGGTACAAAGTCGTTTGGGTCGACCTTTCCTCGCGAGAAGTTCGCTCGCGACAGTGGCTTCCGTTTCAAATGCAGATTCAGCCTGAATCTGGCTTAGTCGGGTGGTCGTTGCGCGATCGCGAGTTGGAACAGCATCGGAGGGATACGAAAGTCATGGCGGAGTCGGTTGGTGGCTGTAATGGCCGGTATATTTAGTACGAGATTGGCATAGGCCGCGAAGAGCCTACTAGTTGTTATCTATTTTCTACGCACGTGGCCTCTATAGGCCGAGATCTAGCCGGTTATAATCGGTGACACGGCACCGGCGCGACGTAGAAACGCCTCGGTGACGTTTTCGGGATAAGGTTTCTTTCTGGCCACCCTGACACTAGGTTCCCCGAGATCGGTCAACGGATAAAGTCGACTGGCCGCTCTGTCCCCGTCATCCTTTATCCATCGAAACACTTTGTGTTTACTTTGTATCAGTTCGCCTCTTGCTGCGAGAATTAAATAAAATAAAACGGGCTAATCTTCTTCTGGGCCTCGTTGGCCAACAAAAGTCATTTGTCGAGGGTCGCGCATAGTTTACATCTTTTTCCTCGGTTCAACGTAATCTGTATTATTATCTATGAGAATATTTTACAGTTGTATTTATAATTTACAATAATATTTATAGTTATATTTAATATATGTTTTTTATCAGTTCAATGTATACATGAGGATGTTGAAACAACTTTTATAGTGAAACAATATATTGATTTATTTATATTAATGAAATGGATATGGAAATTTTTAAGAACACCGAGCTTGTTTTTTGTTGATACCCGATTCATCAATATTTGATTTGATATCGGGTAGTGGCGATACCGATAAAAATATTTTTCAGACGTTTGTCTAAAATATTTCTTCTTATTTTCTTTTCTGCGTGCTTCGATACTATATCCAAATGTAAGTATTGCCCAAAAAGGACATTGTGAACATTTATGGTTGAAATGATTATAAAATTCTTATTATTATTACAAAATTTAAAATCATCATTATAAATTTCTTACTCAATTGTTCCAATTTTGGTTGTTGTATTAAGCGCGGGCCTGAACGTTTGTATTGTAAGCTGCAACTTATAAAGAGTCGTATTCCAAGAAAGAATCTTTGCAACACTTTGTACCTTGTATTGCTTCGAGAAAATTTCGAAAACTCGTACTTGCTCCGTTTCGTTTTTAATTCACATCGCAGTTGTCCATAAATATGTACTGAACCGTACGGCGACGTCTCGTCCATAATCGATGGGGGGAATAACCCCCCATAATAATTAGCAGAAAATAAATCGTCGTAAAGGATCGATCGCGTCGACGGATGAATTGTTAAATTCGACATGG
This sequence comes from Melipona beecheii, assembly GCA_032399605.1. NCBI lineage: Eukaryota > Metazoa > Arthropoda > Insecta > Hymenoptera > Apidae > Melipona > Melipona beecheii. Next base: position 2,419,601 of record JAUCMO010000243.1, on the reverse strand, counting down.
AGGCAAGGGCGATCCAGTTAACGACTGATGAAGGGATGAAAAGGTCATGGCGCGGTTGGGGAAAAAAAAAAAAAAAAAAAAAAAAGAAGCGCGATGCCGGTGTTTCGCCTGCGCAACGGGGATCGTAGTACGCATGATTCGACCAGTAGTGGAGCAGGCTGGCTGCAACGTAACGTGCATTCGTACGGACGTTCGTGCCGGACCTATCTCAAGCTTCGTCATCGGGAGAGGGCGCGCGTCGAGCGCGGAGAGGTTAGGTCTGGTTAGGGACGTCACAACGCTACTGCGCTCATCCGCCAGAATAGCTTCAAGCGGGGTTGCACAACTCTAGTTCCCGCCATGTGCCGCGTGCTCCTTACTTGCAGTTAGCAGTGGCTAACCCCGCCGCTTATTCGCATTTCCTCGTGTTCGAGTTACGAGGCGATCTCGCTCTCGCGGGCAATTTAAATTTTTCCCTTCGACGCTTGCATCGAGTCGTACTTTACGTACTTTACTCGGTTCGACGAAAGATATTACTACGCTACGCTACGCGCGCAATTCGAATTTGAAAATTGTAAAGTCCACAAAAATCCGGGTGTTTCGATGTTTCATGCATTCAATTGCGACGATTGAAAGAAAATCGTAAAGCAGGGGGTTGATGTAACACGTGGATCGATCGAACGACTTCAATCTTGACAAAATCCCCGTTTTCATCTCACACACGTTCGCTTCTTTCGAAACTGGACAGATCAGAAGCGAAGAATGGAGCTAACTAACGTTCGTATTTAGCAACTTCCTCCACCGTGCTCTTCGTTTCGCTTCGTCATCGAGCAAAGCCGCGTAGGGAAACGTTGTCGGCTGCTGTCTTCGTTCAGCGGCTAACTTCTGATGCGTTTACGCTCGCTGCCAGGCTGTGTTAACTTCGGCTTCGTATCGCGCGGATTATCGAGGCAGCCCCGAAGTGGGGCAATTGGATTTCGCGCGAACCCCGCGTGTAGCAGACGCGAATTTCGATAGAATTCCCTGTTCACCTGAGAACTCGCCTCTCGCCGATGCATTTATATTCCGTGGCTCTCCCACGTGGAACGACGGTAGAACGAAACGCAGACGTTTAGTTTTTATTAATTTTTATAAACGAAGCGAGCTCCGATCGCGCATCTTTCGAAAAGTAGTTTGTCGAAAAAACTTTGGAATTTTTACATAGTCAACGAGAAACAAAAAAAAAAAAAAAAAAAAAACAAAAAAACAAAAATACGGTCGACAAATTGGCAAAACTATTGACAAACGATTCGTTCGTTCGTACATACGCGTTGCACGCGGATTTGCCTAACAATCGGCTCGTGCATCGCCGCGTCTCACGTATTTGTAGATTACAGAGAAACCGTTCCGCCCTGCCGTGAACGAGCGATCGTGCAAATTGATCTACGATGATCCTGAGAATAGATAGCGGCCAATTAAACGGAAACAATAGCCTTAGGCAACCTGAACGGCGACGCTCGTGAATCAATGAAATCGAACGGAAACGATCGCACGTGTAACCGATGTTTTCGTTTCGCGATCGTTGCGCCGTCGGGAAATAGAAAAAGAAAACGTTTCTTTCGACTCTGAATAAATCCGCGACGATACTCGACGCGACAACGAGCATTCGCATAATTACGCGCCGGTTGTGGAACACCGTGCAGAGTGCGTCTCCTAGTCTCAATGGTTTCCCCAAGGTTACCAGAATTCATTAAAAAATTATTTTCGTATCTTTGACGCTTGCATCAGCGTTCACGGCGCTACTTCCACGTTCATCCTCGAACACCGCGCTTCCTCGTGCCGCGAGCAGCGTAATTTCGGACGGGGGACGGAGGACGGGGAGGGGGGGCGGGGGACGTTTATCCTTCGGCCGAGGTTTGCTCAGCAAATTCTCACGAATTTTCGACAACTGTCACCTGGCTGGAACGACCTAGACCTTTCGACTCCCGATCGAAAGATCTACCCGTAAGATACCCGGACAGATTTACAATCCCGCGATCCTGATTATCGCTCCTCGCTGCTTCCTGCTTCTCCTACTTGTTGAGTCGATACTTTGACCACGTACGTAATATTTATGGCGCGAAATGTCGATTCTATGCTGCTCGTCGCGAAATTGCGGAAGGGAATTTCGAGTTTCAATTTTTCTCGCCGGAAGTGTTTTCTCTAAGACTTACATCTTTTTCCGTTTAAGACATCCAAAACACGAAAAGTGGCAGAGTGTTCCCGAAATCCCTGCGGGCGATACCGCGTCGGCGATATCGGGACGGTGTTGAAGAAGGTCACCGACGACGCGGATTGCCGGATCAGGTGTGAACACGAAAGGTTCCGTCGTGTTAAATCAGCGTTTGTACACTGGTTGCACGCGCGCGCGTGCCGTACACTTGCACTCGCACACGTATCGTACTTATATATATATATATATATTATATATATTATTTTGCCCACGCAACGACACACATACACGTACACACTGGTCACCAACTTTTGCGTCACTTCTATCCTCCCAAACTTAGCCAAAAATTCGTTCGGCACAATCGACGACCTGTTTCCGACGACGTCTCGTCCGTTTTCGCAAGTATTTGCACGTGCGCCTGTTCCTCATTTGTTCGACCCTTTCGCTGGATTTTGATTCCACTTCGACGTTGCGAGGCTGAAAGTTCTCGACAGTGTCGATGGCTAAATCGTCGAGTTCCCCGCGGATGTCAGGTCCATGCGTGAGTCGATGGGAATTTATCGAGTTGGAGCGAAGACGCGTGAAAAGTAGCAGGATATCGATCGGTTTTCAAGTGTGAGGCGCGCAACGTCTCCGAAAGACGCGCGACCCATTTGCACGTGCGAATGCTTCGCCTTGTCCTTTATTCGACGCGAGAAGACGCTCTTCCTGGTTCCTGGTTCCTCGTGCGTTAACCACCGACGATTCGTTCGTTCGTTCGTTCGTTCGTTCGTTCGTTTCCTCGTCTGCTGCGCAAAGTTACCTCGTCTGCTGCGCAAAGTTACCTCTTCAGTTCGATTGTGTTCGATACGTTTCGGATCGTGCACGAACGAAACAACGACACTCTCGAACGTGGATGAACGTGGTTTTGGACGATCGACTATTCGCAACGATCGGATCCCGAGCGTAGCTGCTTCTCGACGAGCAACGGATCAATGGGCCTTATCGATCATCCGTGGCAGTTTGACGATCCAGACGATATCTTCACAGTTTTCGCGTCACCTGTACCTCCGCGGCTATTTCGATTCGACGTCAATGTCGGCCGCTGGAAGCTGTCTCGCAATCTCTCTCTTCGATGGTAGATAGTAGACGTTCGAGGAGAAACCAAGATCCTCGAGTTTCATAGCTTCGCAGTTTCGCACGGTCGTTTCAGAGGCTCGGCCATTCTTCGCACGGCGGCGAGGATTTTATTCGAAAATAGCTGACCAGGCTCGTCTCCGGTGTTGGTCCACGTGAAATTCTTCGGCAGCGGGTTCGTTGCACCGTTCGAGGCGGGTTGCGCGCGAGATACGAACGATCCACGGAAGCGGCGCGGCGCGTGCAGCGATTACGACGGGCTCGTTCGGGCGTGGTGGTAGCCCTGGCAGCGTTGCGACGACATTATCAAGCAGACTGGTTCTTATCGCGTTGCAGGCGACACGCGAGCCGCACACCACCATTCATGCGTCGGCTTTGCACGGAGAGACGCGCGTGCGGTCCACTTGGACGTGCGTGTGCGTGGACCAAAATGGCAGCCGTGCGAAGCGGCGGTTACGTAACGAAACTCGCGCTTTTTCCCCCCCTCTTTCTTTCACCGCGCTGTCTGTCCGTCTCTGTCTCGCCGGAGCAAGACGCTTTGTTGAATTCTCGCGGCGATGCGTTTCTAATTGACGGATCTGCGAGCTGTCCGACGTGTCCGACGTGCGTTATGTTTTTTTTTTTTTTTTTTTCTACGTCGTGAGCAGAACTTTTGAAAAAAGTTTTCAATCGAGAGAGAGAGAGAGAGAGAGAGAGAGAGAGAGAGAGATGAGGATAAGCTCGTTTCACGGGAGGCTACGATATCGTCATCGACCGAGGCAGTTTCGAGTTGCAATTTCCGACGACGGGATAGAATAATGCACGAAGAACGGTGGCTGTGCCCAATTTTGGCTGACCTCGTCACGTGATCGTGGGTCGCGGTCGCGGGTTTTCCTCTCCTCGGGGTTACTGGCAGTGGTGTACGATTCCCGATCGAGCGGCCGATTGTAAAGCGGTCTGGTCACTCGCGCGAGATTGATGGCAGTGTGTGTGTGTGTGTGTGTGTGTGTGTGTATGCGTATGCGTATGCGTATGCGTATGCGTATGCGTATGCGTATGCGCGCGCGCGCGCGTGTATGTGTGTGTGTGTGTCGAGAACGAAGAACAAAGTCGATCGATCGATCGAGCGATTCTCGAAGCGCTTCTTCGTGTTCAGTGTTCAAGGGTCGCGCTTTTCGAACGCGGCTGTTGCGGGCTCCTTTGCTCAGGGCGCATGCCCCGCCGATTGGCACGCACCGCCGAGAGAGAGGACGTACTCGGTTTGACTTTGGCCGTGGAGACGTCGCAGAGCGGCGTTGATTAAGGAAAAACAGACACGGGGGGAGGGGGCTGGGCGGGGGAGGCGAGCGAAAATGAATAAAAAAATCACAGTTGCGAGCGAAGTAGAAGGTGTCGCCTACGTGCGACCTAGGTGGCACGGCGCGATTGGCAGTGACGTTTCTCGAGATCGATTTTCGACGAACGATTATTATCCAGCAGAGTCGTTGACAGAGTTTTTCGTTGATCGATTTCCTGCGCCACTCGCGTCGTTGACGGGAGCAAACGTGAGATCCGTTCGCGAGGAGGCGCGAGAGAGGAGCACGCGCGCCGCGTTCTTCACGCTCGAAATCGACGAAACGATCGTAAAGCAACGACGTACGAGCGGGTATAGTCGCGCTACGACGACACGGAGAGACGGAGAGGAGGCGGCGAAGAGAAGAGAGAAAGGGACAGAACCGCGGCGCTGAATATTCTCTCGCTCGATGGCACTTCCGGTTCGCGAGTCCATGCACTTTCTCCCGAACGGCGCGAACACCGAGTTCGTTTCCCAGCTAGAGGTCCCCTGTTCGGTTCGTCGCCTATTTCGATCCCCCGTGCCGCGCACATGCCCCGGATCGAGACTCGAGAACGTACTTCGATCCGATCTCCTGTCGTGTTCCATCCGACATTCTGTCGCGAGCTTCGGCTCTGCCCTCGATTTTTTCCCTCCTTTTTCCCTGAAGGTGAAACTTCAAATCGATCGAGCGGTGCGCTGCGTCGGAGGGCAACGTCCGGCACTGATAATTCTGGAAGTTGCGACGCGCGCTACGTTCCACCGACGCGCTCCGGCCGCGTAACCGCTGGCAGCCCGGCCGATGTTCCTCTCCTCTTCGTCGACGTTCGTTGCTCGAGACGTTTCGTCGATCGTCGACGTTGACGGGCGAGCAAAGGGGACGACGAAGCTGCCGCGAGGACGAGGCTGGAGCCGTTACGCTGGGGTCGCGAGCGCGGCCCCGAACACGCAGCAGGTTGTCGTAGGTCGTCGGAGGACGGGCCGTTTCGTTCTTCCTTGGTACTGGCACTTCCGGTCGAGGCACGTGGGTCCACGCTTCGCACAGCCGTGCAAACGGAGGGACGGATCGTATTTTCGCGCGGCGCACTTCCGTTTTGCGGCGAAACCACGACGTCCATCACCATCACCGTCCACAACCACCACCATCGGCGCGCACCGATCTTCACACACCGTGTGCGTTGCCTCCGCGTATATCGTTCCTCCTTGACGTACGCGCGCGCGCGCGCACGCTTGTGTATGTACGTGCGTGTGTATACGTGTGTATGTGCGTGCGTGCGTGTGCGTGTGTGCGTGTGCGTGTGCGTGCGTGCGTGCGTGCGCGCGCGCGTGTGTGTGTGTGCGTGTGTGTGCGTGTGTGTGTGTGTGTGTTTGTGCGTGCGTGTGTGTGTGTGTTTGTGTGTGTGTGTGTGTGTGTGTGTATGCGTGCGTGCGTGGCCTACGTACGTACGTCTCGCGCGTGTGCACGCGTGGCCCGTCCCTGTATGCGCGTGCACGTGTGTGTGCGCGCGTGTGCGCGTGAACGTGTTTTTCTCTCGTCGTACCGAGGTGTAAACCGAGTGTCGAGCTGAGTTGGCTTCGACAAAGTAGGGCGACGACTGGGACAGCGGCCACGGGCACCAGCGCTCACCGACGAGGAACCCGTGCGCCGTGCGGTGGAGGAACTGTGGAAGTGGAAGAGAGAACCCTCCTCGTAAAACGGCAGCGTTGCTGTACTACGTTCTCCAGTAGGGGAACCTCTAACACCGCTGCAACAAGCCTAGTCGATTGCTTAGCGTTACGCGCGCCGCTCGCGCTCGCGGAAAAACTCTCCGTCTGCGGTGCCTGTATCTCGACCGAGCGGTTACATAGTTGGGGAAGCCAAGCCTCTTTGCTTTTCGCTCTCTCGTTGTCTCGCACGTTCAATCTCCACCTGCATCCCTGACAGAGTCGCTTTGCTTCTCTAAATTCTCTTGCTCTGGTTTTTCCTCTTCTTTTTCCCTCCCTTCCTCCCTTCCTCCCTCTCTCCCTCTCCCCCCCCTCCCCCCCTCCCTGACTCGGCGGCCACTTGCACTTTCTTTCAACGGCCGATTTCTACCGGCCACGAGCGTAGAACGTGCCGCGAATGTACGATTCTCATCGATTCTCCGCGTCGAATCCACGTTCGAATAAACGAACGGACAAACGAATCGGCTTAACGGGTCAAGGAACATGGGAATATATCGCTATAGAGTTATAATTAAGTGACACACACACACACACATGCTCGCTCGGTCGCCCTATCGCTCGTACGCGGTCGCTTTTTGTTACGTAACAGACACGCTCGCATTGTTGATAGAACAACGTCGTTGCTGCATAGCTGCTGGTAGTAGGCAGCGAGAAATCCAAGAACCTAGTATCCATCCGTCGATCGGGAATTTATTTTTCGGCCAATTTATCGTTCCACGATCGAACGACGATTCTCATTGTCGGCGGATTTTCGCGCGATCGCGACTCTCTTCGAAAGGCGAAACTGCATTTTGGTGACGAAACTGCACGTTGGTGGCCAAACGACCGGGGCCTTATCTTCGGTCGAACGCGCCGTTGCGGAATGCACCGACCGGATCGTCGATTTTTACCCCGATATCGTTTGTCAATTAAACGTTGCCGCGTTCGTACCGCGATGATTCACGCCGCCGATATCGTAGGCGCCGGTATTTCAGACGCGGCAATAGACCGATATTTTTAGAAATCGAACCGATCGATCGATCTCGCTCTATCTCTATGTGCCTTGTACGAAACGTATATCTAAAGATAGTTGCTTATTTACTCACTTACTTGTCCAAAGATATTTATGTGCTAGATTACTATTTACCAGGATCGAGCGGAAATATCAGACGGTGGACGATTTCTTCTTTCCAATGTGAAGAATTTGGGAAATTAACCGGGAGAAAAGAATTTCCCAAATTTTGACGCGACCAATTCTCGCGTTACGATCGAAACAATCGGAAAGCGAAGGCGAGGAGGAGGGGAAGCAATTTTTTTCCGAGGGGGAGGGGGTGGTGGAAGTATCATTTAGAATGAAAAGAGAAAGCCAACGAGGCGCAAACTGCCTGCGAGAACTCTCGTCGTCAGCCTGCCGTACGACTGTGTTCTCGTTGCTCTTTTTACGGTCTAGGCCACGATGTTCGATAACCGAAAAAAACTTTCACCTTCCGAACCACGTTACACTCGCGGAGTACGAGTCCATGACCAAGGATCGCGGCGTGCGTTTTAGGAACGACTGCCGGGGCCAGCTCGGACTCTACACAGGCGACACAGGCTACTCGGCTCTCTTGATCTTGATCTTTCAATCAGGTCGTTATATAAAAACGCGTCCAAAATATCCCCGAGCAACTACCATCGGGAGCCAGTGAAAAGGTTACGAGCCAATTTCGTTTCTTTGAAACGTGAGACAATGGGTTTTCAGCTCGCCCCAACACCGAACTCCCCCCCCGTCCGCTCTTCAAACGATGAAATAAATTTTTCAAAATTTGTCCTTTTGCGTAAACACGATATACTCGCGATATTGTCTGTGGTTGGAAGTGGTTAGAAGCTGCAAAACGAAAGATCGATGCGTTTCGAAAACGAAGAAAGGAAGAAAAAGGCAACCTCGTTTCCGTTCTTGGGGATTGAAGGGAATCCCCCGTTTAAAGAACGTCCGTGGAACAGTATCGCGGCAGGAAGAACAGTCCTGCAAAAAGGAAGCGGCCCCCCGCGGGTGGGGGGTGTCGTTCAGGTCGAAGGCCAACCGGAGCGCTCCTTGGAGCACTGTACGTCACAAGGATCCTCCACGTCGTTGCCCTGACCTCAAAACTAGCTGACTCTCGCTATCGCCGCTACAATTACGCTCCCGCAACACTCGACTAGAATGAACTTCCAAACGACAACACTCGGCTGTCTAATTGTCTTTTAATAACTCTTTTAATAACTCCACGGGATTTCCCAATACCCGACCAACACCGTCCCGTGTCGTCAGTCCTTCGTGAAATGTTCGACGAAAATGAAACAATTCACGTTTGGTGTGTTTAATGGGAAGGAGAGACGCCATTTCTCTGGGAAAAATATTCTTTTTGTAAAGAATCTTGCGCGGATCGAAAGTACATTTAAGGTACTAAATAACGCACCATATTTCTCGAACTCTGTTGTTAAGACAGATACAATATTTACTCTTACAATATTTCCTGATTAAACATCTGATAAAGGTTATCGTTGTAAAAGTTATTCGATAAAGCACGTTTGGGGCTGCTTTAACGTTCTTAAATAGAATTGGGACTTGATGAAATGGCGCGTCCACGTTCTTATTAACCTTTTGCACCCCAAGTACTCCTCCCAGGCGCAGACAGCAGACATTTGATGACATAGCAGGAGGGAGGATAAAAATATTGTTGCTCGATTAATATTTTATTTAATCGCGCGTTCTGTCGCATAGTCAGTCAGTGTTGAATAAATCCAAAAATACAATATCGAGCGATATTTAGAAAAATATTTAGCGTAAAATGTGAAATTGAAATAAAATTAATTTAAATTAATTTGAGTTAAACGTTGCTATAACGCGAAATAATTTATTATATAATTATTATTCAGATTCGCGTCGAACGGCGTCACGGCGTTCGGTCGCGATGCAATGCGCTCAGTTTCGATTATAACGCCACGTCGTCGTCAGTCACATCGAAGCTTCCTCTCCTAATTACTTTCCCTTCAATTAATACCAGAACTGCCGGTGATTAAAACGTAAAATTTCCACCAGAGATGTTGAGAAGAAAATAGAGAGAGTTTACGATACAACCAAGTGCACGAGCACGATTCATATTATACATTTCATGAAAAATCATTTAAACTAAATATCTAAACTAAATATCGAACAAAAATTATAAACTGCTCATTTTGACCATTTTGATAGTTTTTCAGCGTTAAACGCAAACTTCGCGCGCATAAATAGACAATTTTTATTTTATCTGTACTTTTATTTACAGATACTTTTACGTGCGTAACTGTTGCATAGTTACATCGAGAAAGCATGGCATCATCCAACACGGGATTTTCTTCTCTCAATGCCAGACCTATCTAAAACTGGTCAAGATGATCGATTTATAATCTTCTCTGGAAATTTTATAACACTTGCCGTTTTTCGCAGTTGCCTAGAAGGAAGCGTTGCCGCGCGGCATGGCGACACCTGTGCAACGCGAGTTTTTTAAATGGCTCGTGACACTAAAAAAAAAACGGTCAAGTCAGTGGAAACGGACAGAGATCGGCGACACGGCGAGCAGCCGCGGCAACCGGCCGCGGTTAATGACCTTTCAGCGTGCAATTGTTCGTAACGAGCGGCTTTCGGTCTCATCAGGGTCGAGACTCGTTCGTCATTTCAGCCTGCATATTCGGGTCAACTATTGTTTGCCGCGGTATTAAGCGACCGCTTCACCAACGAACAATCTATTTCCGGTGACGGATAGTCGGCTTCTCAGCTCGCGAGCGCGCGCGCGCGCCTCTACGAAGCCCCGATCTGCGCCGCGTTTCGTTCGCTCGGCTCCTTCGTTCGTCCTCCTCGCAACTGTGTCACTCGTCGTTCCACTATTACCGCCGTAGCCCGTTGCCGTTTCCTCGGGAGAAAGCAAAAATTACACGCTCCCGGGAGCGCCTAACGAATTTCTTTTCATTCGCATCTGCGCTCGGTTCTGATTTTCCATCTGTCGTCGTGTCGCGGGCCCACGGTGATTACTCTAATTAGGCAGCTTCGTCGTCGAGACGAACCTTAGGCAGTTTCGAGGCTACCCTTCTTCTCTTTCTTTTTTTTTTTCTCAAGGGCGCACGTTTGGTCTCCCTTTCGGAAATTTTGTTCGTCCGTTTGTTCGAATCGCGTTCCGCGACGAGTTTGCGATTTTATTCGCTCGCTTCGTGGTAGATAACTGCAGAAAATATATCAGAGGAATTAATTAATTTTCATATTAAATATATATTGATACAAAAGTATATCAAAGGAATTATTAAATGTCGAATTGTAGCAGGGAATAACAGTTGCACAGATACATTTTATCACTGAAAGTGATTTTAGCGAGAGTGACCCAAAAAATCGGTCCTTTTCAGGTGCAACGCTGATGCAACGAAAATTAGCGATTGGTCGATTTGGGTCACGTGATTCGTGAGGGGGCGTGGATAGAACCTCGAGTGGGAGTGGCGTTGTCTGGTACCGAGCGATCGCGTCTGTAATTTGTTTCGTATCGATTCAAGTGTTTGCGTATCAGTGAAATTCTGCTGGGGTACAAGTGGTGCAGTTTTTTCAATTTCCTTGGATATTTCGAGATAATTGTGGTATAATACAAGCAGCTTCCAAGATAAAGAGCAATGAAGTATCGACGGAACGCAGCTAGAACGAGTACAAACGTCTTTTTCTGAATTCCTTTCAGATTTCAACTGTCGTTGGTAGTAAGTACGCGCGTGCCCCCTCAAACGATTAATTTCGTGGCATTTTCGCGGAAAGTCACGGAGAGGAAGTACTCGACTGTGTACTTTTAACGAGAAAAACACTCGTAATCGGGTGCTCTGCCGATTAACGCGGGAATTTTCAATTCGAAACCCTCCTCTCTCGAAGCTCCGCGACAAAGATACAATTGTAAAAATGCCGAAGCACTGGAATGATCGCGCGAGACGAGATTATCTGCGAGTTAAAAGGGCCGAAAATGGCGAGGAACACAGAAGAGGGAATTACGACGTAACGTAGGGTAACATCGAGCGATGTAATGTTGCGACGAAAGTGTGTATTGAAAATACACGCTGGGACGCTCGTGGTTCCCGCGAGGAGGACGAGCAGTTCCAAAAGGATAAACGACACGGCTCATCTGGATTACCGTCTCCCCTCCCGTTCCGCAGCTCGAGGCTGCTTAAACCGTTGAACGCGTACCGCAAGCCCCACTGACTCACAGAACTACTTTCCCTTCTTTCTCGACGAGCTGCTACTACCTACTACGTGAACAGAGCGGCCCGTTATCCGGCCGGCTCGTCGAGAGTGAAACGTTTGTTTGCGTATATACCGAACTCTGCCTTCCCACGGAACAACGTGACTCGCTCGGGCCGCGAACGTAAAAACTCTCTCGCCAGCGTGTATGAAACAAAACCTCCTCTACTCGTTCCGGTCTTTTTACTACATCCCTTCGTTTCTGTCGTTCTTTCTCGTCCTCTCTCGCGATCTCCTTCTCTCCTAACTCCTTTCTCGCCTCGCGTCGCAGTCCGAATCGCAGGCGATTCCATTGCGAAGAAATTTCAACTTGAGCTTCGATCTCGCTCGTCGTTTCGATTTTTTTTTAGAATCATTTAGAGCAGCAGTCGTTTTTTTGACGATCTCTGAAATCCTGATAAAGGTGAATTCTCACAAATTTTTGCTATTCAATATTCTCACTGATCGGAAAGTGAATTCTTCGACGCGGAGGAAGCCTAAAGTTGTTTAGACCATTAAATCGGTCTAAACAAACTTCCTTGAAAGAAAGAAAATATAATAAAAGAGACGACAGTTGAAGTGTCCTCAACAAATCATTAGGAAAACTAATAAAATAAAGTGATGTGGCAAGCAGGGCGAATAAAGTTCTAAAACGTATAAAAAGAGAAAATAATTTTGATGAAATGTTTTTTCTGTAATGTTTCGATCATTCAAATTGTTATAAAATAAAATTAAGGTACCTAACGAATTCAAATTACAATTTCAGCTCGTCTTAAGGCAAAATTCACTGTTAATAACACGTTTTCGAATTGAGAGAGATGCGTGGGCCCCACGTTGGAAACCTTTCTGGAGAGTACACCTTTCTAGTTCTTAGTTAGAAGTTGGATGAGATGGGAATCCGGTGAGGTGAATCCGGAAGTTTCGCCTTTTGTTCCAGGTGCTGGGTCGAGCCTCGTCCTCCGCGAGAGCGCGAGCAGTCCTCCGCGCCACAGGACGGAGAAATAGAGCGGCAAAATTCGTCGTACGGCCAACGAGGTAGGACAATTGCAACATTTATCGTGTCAAGGATGGATTCGTTACTTTGTTGCCCGATGTTGATAATTCCGATTTGCGCGACGCCGCGTTAGAAATCGATCGCGTCAGTCCGTGTTGGCGTTTTCTCTTTTTCCGTCTCTTATATAATCCAAAACTGTGATATGTATTGGAAACGCGAAACGATCGTTGTAGCGCAGGATGTTGGTAGAAAAATTAAAACTGTTGTGCCACCGCGGGGGGGGGGTATGTAACGATCGCTACCGAGATAGTCGTGATCTCTCTTTTTTGGCTTTCACAGTAAACCTGAATCTAACCTAAAATCCTAAAAAACCTAAACATATCTAAATCTAACCTAAAATCTTAGAAAAACATAAATATACTTAAACCTAACCTAACCTAAGATTCTAAGAACCTAAGAATCTAAACATACCTAAACCTAAAGTCCTAAAAAACCTAAATCTAACCTAAATCTAATCTAAAATTCTATAGAAACTTAAATGTACCTAAACCTAATCTAAGAAACCTAAATATATCTAACCTAAGATCCTAGAAAACCTAAATCTAATCTAAATCTAATCTACAATACTAGAAAAACCTAAATATACCTAAACCTAACTTAAAATCCTAAAAATCTAAATAGTTCTTCAATTAGACAATTGAAGCGCAATATTTGAAGATTATCGCCACGAGATTTGTCTCGAGAGAGATGAACGATCTCTCCTCACGGCTCGTAATGATTCGTACGCGTAATTGGCGAGATATAACTCTGATAAAACTAGGGATCGAGTGGTTCGCTCGAGTTCGTTTGCGCGAACTTCCGAGGCGAAATTAATGTTGCTTCGCGGGGGAGAAGTTCCACAGAGGCGAACGCGTAGGTCAAAGGTTTATTTTCGTTGATCGGCGTGTTGAAACATCGACGGAAAATGAATCTCGCTGGTTTCACGAATGTTCGAAACACAGGGTGTTTCCATTCGTTCGACGTATAAAGTATAAAGATTGTTGACGCTGCAACTGTCACAAAGTATCCGGATACTTACTGACAACGAATCTCGTTCGCTGACGAATCGAGTGATCGTTCGCTGGATCTGGCGACTACACTGTTATGTAAACTGCCGATCATAAATATTCAGATACTCGGTGACCACTTGCAGCATGCGTCGAGTGTCGTTGACTGGGCGAGTATTTGGATAACGGATATTCGGATAAATCCAGTGGCTGAACTGTTGTGCATGATGGTTGACTTTCCAGCACGCATTGTAGCACAGATGGAACAGAGATTCAAGTTCGTCGAAATTTTTTTACTTTTTGGTCTTGCGACACTTTTTTTTCTTATTTTCAAAGCATCGAAACAATAAGCACTAATGAGAAAAGCATTAATGAGAAAAGAATGTCGCACAAACGTAGGTCCTCGAGCGCTTTGTAAAAAAGTTGGAGCAAAAATGTGGAATTTAAATAAATGTCAAGTTTCTAATCGATATTTTACAATTTTGTGACAATATTAAGTGCTTTTGTCAGCACTTTTCTCTGTACTCTTGCGACGAGTTTCGTTCACGTAGTCAGTTTCTTAATTTTTGTTATAACTCTTTTTTATAAAGCGTTATAACAAAATGTGGATGTATATTTATGTAAATTATTATTTCTACTAGCAGAACGTACTGGCGAGGTTTGATCGTTTGAATTCCGAACAATTTGTATTCATTAATCTTCAGTTCGAAGTGTTATAATTGATAATTCAAATTCATATTTCCTCTCTCGAATCTGAGTCTTCAAATCTGTCTCGACGCTGTAGCTCGGTTAATTTAAAATTAGGTTAGTTTTGTTGCAGATTTAAACCTAACCTACAAATTCTCGAAGTCTTTCGAATATCTCTGCAAACGTTATTGTAACAAAATCACTGTAGATTCGTGCAGAATCTTCAGCTAAATCTAGAATTAATCCGGAGCCCTGAAATGGGAAAGAATGGCGCACGGATATTTTTGGAATTTTCAGGTCGCACACGGCGAAGACTTAGGAAAGCAAAATCAATACATCTGTTTCATTCATCGAACCAGTGCCCCCCCTTCTGTCTTTCTCTCTCTCTCTCTCTCTCTCTGCGAACCTCTGCTCGTAAAAGGCGACGCACAGATATCCGTACGTCGCAGCTCGCGAAACGAGCAGATACAGGAGGAGTTTCACTGTCAGCCATGCAGCAGCGTGGGTCGGACGCCGTTGCCATTGCACGTACATACGTTTGTCATTGCGCTTCGTTCAGCTTAGCAAACCGCACCGACGCGCGTTTAGACGTAGCCAGCAAAGTATATACGCCGCGATCGCACGGCAAAGCAAGACACGGTAACGAAGAGAAAAAGAGAGAGAGAGAGAGAGAGAGAGAGGGGCAGACCTTCTCTCGAGATCGTGTTCCTCGATACCGAGGTTACCAAGAAGACGGATCGACGCGTCCCACATACTGGTAGAGCTTTTCAGGAAGCCCGCGAACTCGCTTAGTTAAGCACAGGCTAAGAGACTCGATCGAGCGGAGGGCTTTTTCCCTCGTCGGACAGCAACAGAACCTTGCTCTTCGTCCCTTCGTTTAAATGGATTTCTCTGGTAATTTGATTGCAGGTTATAAACGTAAATTACCTGCCATGCCGATTACCAGGGACCAACAACTTTTTTGACTCTTATTTTAAAGCCATGGTACCCAACGTCGGGCCCACGCACCATAGGTTGGCAATTTGGGAATTAATTGTTAACAGTGAATTTTTTTCTTTGCATTTCTTTCAATGAAGATTTAACTTTCTAATTTTTCTAATTTTTCTTTTTCGTAGATGTCATGTGCTTTGGAAGATCGTTTAGACTTTAGAAGTCAAAAGTTAATGGCCTTTTAAGCTTTCTCCACGTGAAAAAATCCACTTTTTGAATAATAAGAATTGCGTGTCACAGTGGTGGGGCGTCAAGTTGGGAACCACTGCTTTAAAATCTAACAACAGAGCAAACGTCAGTCGTTATATACTCGATTTTAACCGCTGTTTCGACCTTTTGAATTTGACATTTTTGAACGCGTATGAACTACCACTCGCAGGTTCAATATTTTCAATTCGACGCTGTTTCGTTCGCATACAATTTTTAGGTATTTTTGAGCGAGGGTACTGTCGCAGATTTCACTCAGATTTCACGAGTTCTGTAACGATTTGCGATTTCTGTTGCAGTTTGTGACTTCGGGCGCCTGACGTTTGTTAGGCTTTGAAGCAAAAGTCAACCGTCGATCCCTGGGGACCGGCGTGTCACTTAACGTATTGCCAGCAGTTTATAGCCTGATTACGGAACGAAACCGATTCTTCTGTTTATTTGATTTTTATTAGAATTCCGCTGCAACTTGATCTGACAAATAAACAAGGAGGACGATGTTGAAAAAAGAAAAAACTAGTTGACAAAATACATCTATCTTTTAGTTTCGGAGAACCACTGAACGTTATGCGTCGGAGATTTCTTTTTCATTTTTCTAAAAAAACAGAAACACGCTACAGTGCATCACAAAAGTATACGACCATTATATGAAACATTTTTACGAACGCTATAATCACAGACGAGTATTGAGATTATAATGGTACAGTTTGAAACCGATCTGAAAATATATACGCATCTATATCTGTAATATGTCATAGAATGATATAAAATATTAAATGAAATTTATAATGTATTCATAAAAAAAGGACGATGATATAAATTCTACAAATAATCCGGTTTAGACATTAAGATCTTAAAATTTTTATGTCTGATTGGTATATTCTATCACTGACATACACATTACGTCGATCACGCATAACATCCCATCTTGTCAGAAGATAAAAATTCTAAAGAAAACTGCACGACTTGTACGATTCGTCTCACTGAAAGGCCCAGAAGCAATTGTTTCGACTAGGAAACGAAGACGACCTTTTTTGCCATAAAATTTTATCGATACGCAAACATTTGAATCGATGGAAAACGAATAATTACAGGCGCGATCGCTCAGTACCGGACAACGCCAATCCTACTCGAGGTCTACGCCACTCCCCCTCGCGAATCACGTGACCCAAATCGACCAATTGCTAATTTTCGTTGCATCAGCGTTGCAACTGAAGGGG
Source organism: Melipona beecheii (assembly GCA_032399605.1). Classification (NCBI taxonomy): domain Eukaryota; kingdom Metazoa; phylum Arthropoda; class Insecta; order Hymenoptera; family Apidae; genus Melipona; species Melipona beecheii. Next base: position 2,402,958 of record JAUCMO010000243.1, on the reverse strand, counting down.
CCCGATTTTCTCGGTTACCCCCGCTAAAATCACTTTCAGTGATAACGAGAAATAACGAAACGCTGCTGAATTATTCTTAGACGAGCCTTGTCGGTCTTGTTTAAATTTCTAAACAACCAATCCTCAAGACCGAATGGAACGCGCGGGTGTTTTGAAAGCTCGGACCGAAGCGTTCGATCGCGCGCGAATGACCAGGTTGAACGACCTGCTTAAAACCGGCGCGCGGTGGTTCGGTTGAACGACCTCCGCCGGTTGCCGCTTTATTTTTTAAACAATGGGGAAAGTCTTGCGAAAGCAAACGGGCGCCGGGCGATCACGTGCGAACGCGCCCGTCAGGGGCACCGCTCCGACTCCTCGAAGGGGGAATCCTTTCGTTTTCGCTTGTCGCTTTCAAGCTCTCGTCGGCGCGAAAATGCTTTCGAGCCTTTCACCGTGCTGGCCGCGTGCTGGAACGCCTCGGTCACCTCGATAACTCGCGTCTCGAGTTGCGAAACGAGCGCCCGGTACGAACGGTACGTACGCGATCGGCTTCGGAATTCGGCCGAAGGAAGGTCAAGGGCTGGTGAACAGTAGCTTTCACCAGAAACTCAGAGCGCGCGACCGAGCGAGCGCCGATTCGTTGCCCCGAAGTCGTTTCCAAGAATTTCTAATTAACCAAAGATTCGTTCACCTTTACGCTTTATCGTTTCTGGCCTTTCGTGCTTCGCTTTTCGGAATATTCTACAATACGTCTGTTTCAGCGGCACTAGGATTGAGAAAACAAATCGTACTTTTGTCACGTGTTGTTTCACGTTGTGACGTGAGATAGTAATTAAAAAATAAATGTTTGGAGTTTAAGGTGCATTATGGAACAAGGCAATGAATTTAATTTTAAAGTATTATTTTGTCAAACAATTTTTTAATGACGTCCATTTAAAATGAGACATTTTAAACAATTGACAAATATTTTTAGTTTATTATTTAGTTTATGTTCAAATAATACCAAATAATATTAAACAATAATAATTTATTATGCAAATTATATAACACTATACTAATGATGCTAAATATTTACTTTATGAATATTATAACAAATTTTGCAAAATGACCTTTATGCTCCAAGATACTATAAACGCTGTAAATGACATAAATGTTATCAAGATGTCAATACATCTCTTTATAACAAATTTTTAAGAAATTCGTTTTACAATGGAAATCTTTTGCAAATGGCTCTTTGTGCTCTCTGCAATTACACGATCGGGAAGGTAAATATTATTTTTTCAGCAAAATTGCATCGTTAAGCAAAGATCAGGCCTAAAGTAATTTTCGTAGTTAGTTTATGAGCCTAATGGATACCGCCTTCGCTTTACGTTTTTACAACGTTGTCTGGCCATAATGTCCCCCCTTTCTATTGACTTTATTTTGACCGTTTTCACTGACATCGATTTAGTCTATTTGTCCAGAACAGAAAATAAAATTCAACCGAACGCAACGGTGGACATTGAAAATACGCGCGATGTTTCGTCGAGAACGAGAACGCAGGGCACGAAGGTGAAATATTAAAGAAATATCTCTGCCGTGTAGTTGCAGCCACATGTCGCGTTCTCCGCTATCTCCGCAGGAGATTTACGAGACCACTTTCTTCGAGTCTCTGGATTCGAAACGATGCCAATTACAGCGAAGCAGGAACGAAAAGCGAAAGAACGAGCGCGTAATACGCTAACGATAAGAGATTATCGATATTAAACATGCACATTTTACGTCCATTCTCTTCCTTTCTCTCTCTCTTAATTTATTATTTGTCGCATCGAAAATACGAAAATCGTTCCGACAGATAGCGGGAAAATTTACTCGAATTTAGCGTGAAATTTATTTTACGTACGTGCGCCGGAGAATGGGCCGAGGAGATCAGAGTGTTACAGCTGGCAGCAACTTCGAAGGGGGCGAAACTTTCACAGCCATATTTGCGCTTCTGTTTCGGTGAAATTTTTCTTTCTTTTTTTTCTTCTTCTCTTCTTTCTCGTAATCGACGAATATCCCCGTAATCGGGAGACCGTATCGCAATCGCGAAGAAGTGAAATTTAATCGAAAATTTGGGTGGAGAGTACTTTCCGATGGGGGGCCGATGTCAAGTCGCTGAAAAATCGTCGAACGGAAACTGACTTTTCGACTTTTTCCAAGAAATGTTGAAACACTGCAACTACCGACGACTAGAGCGTTGTAAAATTTCCAGACATTCAAAGACATTCGAGTAAAAGAGAAAAAGAAAAAGAAATGACACTACAATAGTGCATACAAGCTTCTATTTAACACTAAACGTACCAGCACTTTACACGTATCTACGATATTTCTACTGTAATCTTTAGGTTAGGTCTTTTTACGAAAGGAATGCAGATAACTGTCAACTTTGATACAGGAACCAATGCTGCCAAAATAATTTTCGATAACAGCAACGAGAAAAATTGCATTTTTTATTTTTCAACGACACCAAGCGTTGGTACGTTCGGTGTCAATACACTTAGGAAGAATCTAGAAAGAATTTAGATTCCTGAAAATGTGCCGTATTTCACACGTACAAAATTTCCAAGAAAAATTAAAAATTCGTCACTTTGGCAGTTCTAGCGTCTGGTAGAACCGGCACCGGAGTGAAGTAAGTCGCTCACGAGTGAGGAGGTTCGGAATAGGGGGACCGAGCCTCGGAGAGCAAGCGCCCCCTTCATTCACGCGTGTTGTCCCCGGTCGGCTTGAATGAGACCCGGCTTTCGCGAATCCGACGAGAAACGATTAATTTCACGCGTTAACGTATCGCGAGAACTCGGACACACGTGCGGACGTAAGACGGTGAATGCCTATCGTCGATTCCTACGTGCGGACCGTAGTTCGAGGAATCGATTGCGTAAATGTAGGAAGCGCGGATGCATTCACCTTTTGCGCTCGCGGTGCAGCCTTGCCCGAGCAGCGGTTCTCATCGTCGCCGATTTTCGCTCCAACGAACGTGAATTCACTCCCAGAGAGAGGTACGAGTTACACTTTCGCTCGGAAATTTCACAGCGTTCTTTGCATTTTTTGTTTTTTGGACGAAATGAATTTTGACTCGTCCAATCTCCAGAGAGCTATCGACGATAACGTTCGTTGTAGACTCGAGTTGTTTTTTTTTTTTTTGTCGAGATACAACGTTTCCAACGCGCTTAACAGCATTTTTCGTAAAATTTTCGCACATCCAGTCGGGATGGCGTTCAACGTTGAGGGAAAGCAACAGATGGTGTATAGTTGTTTTGAAAATTATATTGGAACGAACAGTTCTTTAAAAATTACACCGCGTGTGGCTTGAATCGCGAATGTTTCCAACGCGTTCGAATACGATTTTCGAAAAATATTTACGTTCTGGATTTTTCGTAAAATTTTCGCACATCCAATCGGCATGGCGTTCAACGTTGAGGAAAAGCAACAGACGGTGTGTAGTTGTTTCAAAAATTGTTTTGAAAGAAATAATTCTCGAAACGAAAGTAAAAAACGATGTGAAACAGTTTTTTAAAAATTACACCGCGTGTGGCTCGAATCGTCCTGATTTTCGTAAAATTTTCGCACACCCAGCCAAAGCACGTTTTTATTTCTCTGGCTGGCATTGGGGAAAACAACAGACAGTGCAGTAATAGCTGTTTGAAAATTATTTTAAAACAAACACTTCAAGCACTTGTTAATTCTAAAAATAATCTAAAACAATTCTTTAAAAATGACATCGATGTTCTACATCGCGGAATAATTAATTTTTACCATATAAAGAACGATTTTGTAATTCAAATTTCGTAGGTACGAAGCAAAATACGCGTTTCCAGCGTGGTCGTTATCTTATCGAAGATTACAACATTGAAAAGGAAATTTTACGGTTGATATAGATTCCAACTTCAGGTATTCAAAATGTACATAATTTGAACAAGTCGCGTCGTTCAAAAAACACTGGAAGACTAAATAAATCGCCCGTAGTTGTCTCCGAGGGAACAGCGAATTTTGACGGCGACGAACCGATCGGTTCACGCGACCAAAAACTCTAAACAAACAGTAGAATTACGGGAACACCATCCGACTGTGGAAGAAGTCGCAGTCGATTTTCGAAATCGCGATACATCGATCGACTGGCGCGAGATCGACCACATGGCACTTCGTCTTGCACCGAACCCACCGGTTTCCGATTTTCGATCGGACGGTACACACAGGCGCGCGTCTCGAGTTTCTCCTAACCGATCATAACGGGCGATCTACCCATCGATTGGTTACCCTTCGTGTTGCCACTACCTGTATCAAATTTTACATTATATTTTATACAATATTGACGAACTGGCATCTAAAACAACAAGCTCGGTGTTGTCATTAAAAATTTTCGTATTTTTTAAAGTAATGTATCGTTTCTATAAAAGTTGTCTCAATATCCTCGCAAATATAGGTTACACGTTAAACTGATAGAAAAATATGTAAACTACGTGCGACCCTCGACAAATATTTGTCATCGTGGCTCTGATGAACTTTGGAAGATCTAAAATTATTCATAACATTGAAACTATTAATTTTTCGATCCACGTTTATTAGGATTCTTTTTTGTGTTTTGATGAGCGCTATTTATCGTAGAAGTTATGAAACTATTCTATTTCTATTTCTATTCACTCTGCAGATTGATCGTGAAGGTGAAAAGGTGTATCTCATGCTCTCGGTCGATTCTACAGTTGCGCGGAGGATTAATCTACGTGTAATAAACGCCGAGCGTTTATTTCGAGGATTGCTCTCGTCGCAAAAATAGAATAATCTTTTTTTCAGATCCGAGATGATAAAAAATATCATGTTTGACAAATATCCGACGTTTCTAATGTAGCTAACAGGATTATTGAAGACTTTGATCTCGATCTCTTCAATGATTCTCAATATCGGATTACATAACTGCTATGTGTAGTAGTAATATCGAGCAGAAAATTTTTCTATTTGCAAAAATAGAATAATTCTCTGTTTAAATTCGTAATTTGTAAAAAAGTTGAATTTGAGCATTTCAAATTTTCGATTTTTTCCGGCCCTATATCCAGGGTTTCTAACTTAGTCGACAAGATTATTAACGATCTTTTTCAATACAACTCATAACCTCAGATTATTATATAATCTCGCAGAAAATTACTCTATGTATAAAATAATACCGAGCAGAAAATATTTCTGTTCGCAGAAATAGAATAATTCTCCCCTTATTATTATTCGTAAAAATAGGATAGGAAAATCAAATTCGAGCAACTATATTCAGAATTTTTCACCTGGTTGGTAAGATTATTAAAAAAAAAAGTTTATCTTCATCTCAATTTTATTAATAACTTTCAATCTCGGGTTATATATAATATAATATATATTATTATTACAGAAGATTGTGTAATAATATCGGGCAGAGATTCTCTTAGATTCAAGATCTGCAGAAAAATCAAATTTGACTAATTCGACCCTACATCGAGGATTTTTGTTCCAACATGGATAATCTGAAGATTATCGAAAGCTCGATCTCGATTTTTTCCAGCAACTTTCAATCTCAGATCACAGAAGTTGCATAAAAGAATTGTTCTTTGGAATATTGCGACAATTACCGAGCAAGCGCCCCTTTTTGCAAATACGGCACATTATTCTCTCTTTTACATTTACGTTTTCATTATTGCGTTTGTCGTTTGTTTTTCTTTGTATCTCTTCTTGCCTTCCACTCGCTAAATAGGCAAAGAGAGATAAAAAGATAGAGAACAAGCCGGGAACAAAGTTCTTTCAGATCCAGTTTTCAAGAAGGAAATTCTGTTTAAAAACGTACGCTTTGCCAACTAAGCATCTAGATGTGAAGTGGAATTTTTAAAAATCCTCGGAGAAGTTTGCGATCGTCATTCCAGAGTGAGTCACGCGACTTAACCCATCGCTGCGTTTTTACGTTTATTTTCGCTCGTCGATTGGAATTACGTCGATTTCCCCTTTTTCTCTCGCGAGGAGAATCACTGTTGCGTCACGTCTAGCATTTTCCCAAATGACGCCAGCCAGGCTTCGGAGAAGCTTCCGAGCTAGTTTTGAGCGACTAAGAGACGCGAAAAGAGAAAAGAAATCGCGAGAAATCGAGAGAAAAAAAGAGTCGACTCGAACGAGTGATAACGCGAGAGAAAAATTGAATAATCCCTTGCTCTCGAGCGGATCGCGAGACGTCGGGAGCAGTTGCGGAACGCTCGCCAACGTTCTCGGCGGGTGAACAGGTGGTGCCGAGATTTACGCGGCAATTAAGCCGAGGCCGAAAGTCGTAGACGCAAGGATCACGAGATTTAGCACGAGTCCCGGTGTAGCGTTCTCCGTTTTTAGTGAAATTCGATCTTGGAAACGCTTTCACGGTTTGCCCGATCTGTTCGGTTGTTCTACCGCGATGACTCGGTTAATGGATTTGCCGAGTGGTTTCGATGGATGTCGTTTCGACCGACGGAAGAAGCCAAGAACGTTGTTCTCTTTTCTTTTTTGTTTATTCACGCCACAAAGTACAAATAAAAAACTGCACGACTCGTACCCCAGTACGATTTGTCTCAGTGAAAGGCCCAGAAGAAACTGTTCCGACCTTTTTTGCCATAAAATTTTATCGATACGCAAACATTTGAATCGATAGAAAACAAATTACAGGCGCGATCGCTCAGTACCAGACAACGCCACTCTTACTCGAGGTCTACCCCACGCCCCCTCGCGAATCACGTGACCCAAATCGACCAATCGCTAATTTTCGTTGCATCAGCGTTGCACCTGAAGGGGCCCGATTCTCTGGGTTACCCCCGCAAAAATCACTTTCAGTGATAAAAACGAGTATAATTAAACTTCGCGAGAAATGCGAAGTACGCTTTGAAGTTCGAAGGTTATTCGTTCGAGTTCTTTGTCCAATTGGACATTGAAATCTGCATTGTTCGCGAGAAAGGAGGAACCGACCAACCTTGAAAACCCGAAATTATCGCAACGTCGTGCAAGATCATCGTCTGATTTAAAGATACGCCGTGGACGATGGTGAACCTCGAATTTCGACGCGCCCCTTCGATCTACGCCACTGTTCGATGTTCCCTCTTCGTCAAGCCATCCCCCCTCCCTCCCCCTCAGAACGAGCGGTACATACTACCGTTTCCCATGTCCCTCGGTGTATCAGGGGGGAGGGGATGGTTCGGCCCCGCTCGGTGGGGGCCAGTTCAGTGACGTCACCGTGAAGCAGTGGAAGCGAATAGGGGTGACAGCGGGAGAGGAGCGCGAGAGGGGCAGGCGAAGGGCGGCAGGGATTGGCATCGCGAGCGGCGGGGAGGGGAGAGTCGGTCGGTAGGGGTTGCCGGGTAATGTTGGGGATGGTGACGGGGTGAATGACCGACCTAGACTCGAAGTCAGGGGTGTGCAATGTATGAAACCATCCGTAATAGCAACCCTCCTTCAAAGCAATCTACAAGGGTAGGCTTTACACCCTCCTTCTTCGTGTTTGTGTTCTTCTCGCTGCCTATGCCCGTTAGACGACGAGAGATGCTGCCGCATAACTCGTCAGGGCTGGAGTGTTTTAACGAACGGAACACACTGCGCCAAAGACACATTTCTCTTCTCGTCAACCGACAACTTATTTCAAAGATTTTTCTCCTCTCATTTTTTTTTCTTCCGTTTGCAAATTACTTTTCTGCCCCGTTGACTCCAAAGAGAAGAGAAGAAAAGAAAAGAACATTCTTTTTCGAGGACGAAGCAAATTTTGTCTAAAATTTTTGTTTTTACTTGAAATTTGTAATTTATGTTATCTCGCGAAAATTCCATTTATCGTGCGATTATCAACCGTTTTCTTTCGTTCATCAGTCTTGTCTCGTAACGTGTATTTTTTCACGTGAAATTTCCAACATACAGTGGGATCGCGATTGTGGATTGATAAAATGGCGGTCACAGCCGACTTTGAGGTCCAATCGTCTCTGGAAGGATCGCAAAGCGATCGAAAGGGGAGCCACGACCTTATCGATCCACCCTTATCTGCAATCTTTATTTGTCGTTGCTGTTTTGGAATCGACTCGTTCGCCGATGAACGGTTTCACGATATCGTCAGATTCTGTTTACTGCACGCGTTATTCCTGGCTGGAATTTTATTTATAAACAGACGGGTTAATTTCTCTATTTAGACGACAACGACGACGCCGGCAGCGACGACTACGAAGCTGCCGAATGTCGTCGCTTGGGAAAAGTCCTCGGATCGCGATCGCACCGACGGAGCCTGATCGTAGCCCGATCGGTGATCTCGAAATTCAACGAGCCAGACCCGGTGACTACGGTGTGTGTTCGAGGTCAGAAGATCATCGATGCAGATCGGTGCTTCTGTGCACCGATGACTTCGTGTCCCAGAAAGATAAAGGCCGTTTCTCCCTGGCCGGTAAACTGACGGCGGGTTTAAGCCCGCGGGGTGAATCGAGTGCACGAATAGGGTGCACGCGATCGATAGCTGACCAAAAATAGGATCTCTGCCGCGGACTCGTGAAAGCTTTATTAGAAAATGCTCTCGTTACATCCCGACGGGAACGAATCGAAACACCGCGTGTCCAGGCTTTCGTAAATTATCGAAACGGGCGAATACGGTGAACGGGCTCTCCGAATATCGTCTTGCTGACGAAATTTCCCTCGATTGGAAAACTCTCTGAACTCTAACAAATTTCGACTAGAGAGAACAACCCTAGAAATTCGAATCCTGAAAATTCCAAAAATCCAAAATTGACAGTGTGCCTCTATCTAAAGATTTCCGCGATTTTGTGAGATTCGGTTCTTCGTTAACGAAGAATTTCTTTGGATTTCGTCCCGAGAACGCATAGGCGATCAAACCTCCGAGGGGATCGTAGACAGTTCGAGAGTCAACGATTCGTCGACGACACGTAGACGTTTCATCGCTCGTTTCGAAGAGTTTCGAAAAATCGGCTCCAGGAGTAACGTGGCTCAGCCCGTGAAACGTGGTTGTTCCGACGTCCGCGGTTCTGGTGGTGTTGGTCTGGTTCTGGTTGTAGGTTGTTGCATGCACGAGGGTTAGGTTGGTGTGGTTCTCTCCGTGGCGTTGCTGCTACACCACGTGGTTCGTATTGATCCTCTTCGGTGGGCACGATGAAGGAGAGCGAGCGAAAGAGCGAAAGAGCGAGAGAGAGAGAGAGAGAGGGAGAGAGGGAGAGGGAGCAGCAGCGAACGGGGGTGAGAGAGGAGGTCGACGGATGCGTTCTCTCTATCGAAAGCTCTTCCCTCGTTCGTTCGTTCTCTCCGTCGCTCACGGCTGCCGGTCTAGCCAGCTCCTTCTGCACGACGCCCAGCCCCCATGCGTCTTTCTCTCTCGCCGCAGAGGGTAGCAGCCTAGTGCCCCTGCCTCTCGGTCGTTCACCCTTCGTACACACTCGATTCTCCGATTCTCTGTTCCCTTCTCGTTCCCTTCCGCTTTCTATTCCCTCGATACGCGCGCCCCGATCTAAGAACTCCTGCCTCTCTCTCTCTCTCTCTCTCTCTCTCTCTCTGTACTTGACCCGACGGCTACGCGGCCGGGTATTAAGAAAAAGCCCGAGATAAAGGAACTTATGACAGAGAGAGTCACCTCTGTCAACTTTCGTCGAAGAGATGCCGAGGAGAGCGTTGCTTTCAACGAAGATTTTCGAAGCGAGTTTCGCGAGACCGCGCAGAATTTCGTTATTTTCGTTCGCAATTTTACTATCGTTACTATCGTCGTTAATGCTCTTCGGAGGGAACGACTCACTCGTACTTACGATCAACTCGACAAGTCGGCCGAATGGAAAATTTAGAGTCAGATCCAAAATGTGTGACGTGGGGCTTACCTGAAACAGAAAAGGAAAGCGCATCGTGAGTCATCGAGCCGATCTCTTCTTGCGACGTTGTAAGAATCGAAGAGTCTCACGTCTACGTGTTTCTGGAAAAATTTAAACTCGAAACGCTTCACCAGCTGGATGGTGAACGACGAAGGGTACGGATCGTCCCTTAAAAGACGACGTATTTCTCACCTCTCACAAGAAAAAATATGCCGATAGAATCTTCTTTCTTCTACGTTCATTTCAGAAGAAATTATTCCTTTGAATTATTTATTTATGAAATTTATTATTTTATATTACTAGTAATATACTAATTGTGTAGTATATTATAGAAATTAGTATAATTATATATATATATATATGTACGTATTTAAATATTTATAATTTTACACGTCTTACTAATATAATAATTTCAAGTCGATCTGCCCAATGGAATTTAAACGGCTACGGTCAATAATAAAATCCTATTTATACTATAATTGTACAAACGCATATTTATATGGTGTTATTTGTACAGATATTTTATATCGATTATACAGATAGGTAGCATCGTCAATTGTTTTTTGAATAAACGTTTGGAAAAATAGAAAGACGCGAGCGTCGCTTTTTGGGAACGTCGATTGGGGATTGCAGTCGGGGCCGAATTCGGACGCGTCGCGATGGACTCGATGATTCCTGTATATCGATTAATTCACGTGCGGTTTCCGGCGAAACCAGATGTCAGTGAACTGACCCTAAAGAGCATCCTGATTCATAGCTTACGGACAAATGGAGGGCTTCGACCCCAGCGGGAGAACCGATCAAGGTCATTGATCTTCGAAGGGGATAACTTTTCGCCCGTTGCCAAGGCCGCTGCGGATTAACCGTGCTTCCGAGTCATTCTCTAGCCCGCAATTTATACCGTACGTTTATTTTTTTTTCTTTTTATCTGACTGCATCTTGCCTTCGTTTTCTCAAACCCTTGCTGGAATTCGACACTTTTCAAGATTTCCTTCGCAGTTTTCTACGTTTTAACTCGTTTTCAGCGACAGATATATCGTTCCACCGGGGTGGTATCTAAACTCGTATCTGTCGTGAACTGTTACCTCACGCCTGGTGTCTGTTTCGATCCATAATTGCCACGCAAGTCGTACACGAATTTCCTCTGCAATATTCAAACCAATGATTTACTTCGTTGAAGTAGGCAACTCAAAATGTGGCAAAATATTTTCTTACATCCTTATGTACAATATATATATATATATATATATATATATATAAGTATTAACCCGAGACGATTTCATTGTCTTTAACTTTAGCCGAAGGTTTTAACAAATTTTAGCATTCGGTAATTAATAAATAGTAATTTTACAAATTAATAAACAGTAAATCTTAAATTGATAAATTAACAAATTTTAAACTAAATTAAAAATTAATTTTAGTTCAACTTCAAGTTTAGCAAACGCGCGACGTTGAAAACGTTAATCACTCGCTTCGTTTTATTTTATCTTGCCACCGCCGAGCGGGAAGATTTCAATCGAGAAAATGCGACAACTGCAAATGTAAATGCAACGCGACACCGCGTGTAATGTAATTTGAGCCGAGTGAATACCAGCGCGCACAATAATTCACAATTGTCGGCTGTATGTTGATCGCGTGAAATTCATTCGAATGATTCCCATTAAGTATCGGAGATTCGCAATTAGGCCACGCCTAGCCTACTTTCGTCGAGTGCGTTCACCCCGGTGCCGACGGAGGGGTATGTTCGCCCCCACGGAGAGTTTCCCTGGATCGGCACCTGCGCAGTGCGCGACGCTCGCCCACGTGGTCGCCACGTGGTCGCCGAAGAAAACCAGCCGGCGCTGCCAGAGGGTAGCGTTCACTTCGGGGAAAAAAACAGAACAGCCTTCGAGGGGATGAGTATCGACCAAGGGCAAGGGCGAGGGCATGCGTATACCACGCACGTTCCCTTCCCGAAAGTTTCCCCGAAAGACGCTCGCTCGTCTCGGCTCGTCTCGCTTCGAACCGTCCCCTTTCGACGCTGCAACTACCAAAGTGGTCGAAACGGTTCCAATTTCTAATTTTTCGGTAGAAATTCTACAGGTTTTACTTTTTTTTTTTTTTTTTTTTAGAGATGACTCTTCGTAGGATATGTAACGTCCTCGATGGAAATTTTGGAATTTTGCGCTTCGGTCGTCCTAGTTAGTCCCAATGTCGTCGTACTATGAATTTTAATCGATCAAAAGACAAACTTTGGAGGGTGAATACAAAAAACACTTAATTTCACTTTGGGGAGTTCGTGTACTCGTGTAAACGCGGGCGCTGATACGTATAACAGATTTTCGTTGTAGCGGCTGCGATTTATCAAGCCCTAAAAGTAAAACACGCACGCGAGGGACCTTGAACGAAAGTGGAAGCACCGTGAAAGATGATCGATGACCGTGGACCTTTTCTCTCCCTTGGAAACGACACGGCCCCGTGGCCGGTGAAACCGACGATCGCTACAGAAACGGAAATTGATGTCTCCTCGTTCGACCGGGTTTCCGGCAGGTTCGACGCGAGCACAATTCTTGAAAATCACGTGTAGAAAAACAGGAAAACGCTTTGTCCAGTCTGAAACATTGTTTATTCGTTGGAAAATCTGTCGACTGTCGTTCAATACTGTGTTCTCTCTTAATCGTAAAGAGAAATTGTAAGAATGATAAATAAAAGTCGAACTACGCTATATGTAAAAACTGTATTCAATTGTTGTAAAGATTCTTCGAGCCCAAGTATCTCGGTCATGAAACTGTCTATCTGTCGGAGATTCTCCGAACTAAAAAACACGTTGCCGATTATTCTCCAATAATCTTCTCTCTTAATCATCTGCTCGTTTGAAGCTGACTTTAATAAATTGGAAGAAAATCCCAATGAATGATAAATAAAATTGGATTGTGGTATATATTACTGTATATTACTACATAGTAATATATCTAAATTACCATACGGTGTACCATATAGTGTCCAAAACTAAAAATTCTACGGGTGAATATTTTTGAGAGTGACTGCACGTTTCGACAGTCACCTTTTCCGTAAGAAAAAGAACGTCAGCAGCGCTCAGTCGAAAAATGTCGCGAGCATCTGACGCTCACGAGAAATGCCGCCTTTAGGCGCGCGGTTAAATGGCTGCGGCACCGTTTTGGACAGCCCTGACTATTCGTATCGAGCGGCAATGCCAAGGGCAAGGGCGGCGTTCCCTCCGCCCCTCGGTTCCCGTCGCCGCCGTCGCCGCCGCCGCCGCCGCCGCCATCCGCATCCCCGTTTTCCTCTTCCTCGTTCTCTTCCTGTTCCGTGAAACGAACGCGCCGCAAGAGCGCCGGGCCCACGCGCGGGTTACTTTTTTTTCCTGTGCGTTGCCCAGCCGACCGTGGAAATTCGGCCTCGGATCGTACGTACAGATTACGGTACACACCGTAATTACGGTATGCAGATCGTCGAGGGCATCGTCACATATTGGATTCCAGGATTCTGTCTTCGGAAAGATGCCGCGAAATTCAGAAAAATCTCTGCTTTAATTAGGGTTCTTTTAATTCTGTTTGTCTAATTAAGGTTAATTGAAATCAATTTTTATGTATTATGGTGCGTACATATTATGTGTATATATTACGCAATACTACATATATATTTTTTTTAATGTGTCAAAAAATATGCAGCAATTACACACACGTCGAAGTAACGATAACAATGTTAACAACGTTAACATTGTAAAAATAACATCAAACCCGGAAGCAAGTAGCTTCCATTATCTTTTCGCGTAGATTCTCAGAGCTATCCCTTTTCTCATGGTGCCAAGCTTCCGGTAACGAGCCATGGATCGCGACACGGTTTGGGCAAACCACGCGGTGCGCAAAGGATAAATACGAACGAACGCGAATGAGCACGGGTGGAAAATCCAGTTGTAAAGAAAGGAAAAAGAAAATGAAAGAAAGGGGCAAGAGACAACGAATACGTTGATGGGTAGAGCGTTCGAGGAAGGGGTTTAGGGGGAAGGTGAATTTAATCGAGCGCTGCCGGGAGGAAAGGGGAAAGTGTTGGGACGAGGAAGGCAGTCGGAAGGAGGGAGGGCACGCTCGCCACGGCGGCGGAGAAAGCCGTGTTCGGCTTCACGGGGTTAACGCACTCGGCGTTATACTGTCTTGCGACTAACGATGATGTTTCTACCATTACGTAAACCGAGTCGGGCGCAAGACTCCGCTTCTCTGTACGCTCGACCGGGATTGGAAAAGCTGTTCCTAGTATCGAGGAGAGAGTTCGCTTTCCAGCGAACTGCCGCACGCCGTCTTTCTTCGCTGTGATTTTTGCAGGCATTCCCGAAAATGCGGTGACGTTTCGCCCGCTGAAAACACTTCCACTTTCCTTCTACCTTCCTCGTGTAATCTTCTTCCCTTTCTTCTTCTTCTCCTTTTTTCCCTTTTCCTTTCTTGCGATCGAAGAGTGTTGTACAGACAGGTAGAGCGACGTTGACAGACGAAAGGGGGGGACTTTTAGCGGTAGTGTTTGGAGAAATTGAGCGAGGTGCATAAATCTCCTCGTTTAGGTCAGCGGCGGTCCATCTATTTCCGTACACTCGAGCGTCTCAAGAGCCATATCTTTTTTTCACTCGATTAATTCATCAAGGAGCGAGCAACGTTATTATCGTTATTGTAAATGCTCCGATTGGAACTGGGTCGAGAAACGTATCGGCACACCTGGCTTTTTTCTTTAAATGATATCTTTACGAAAACAAACGACATGTTGATGGAGCGACTCACCGCGTGCGAAAGTGACGTGCATGGTAGCATGTCTCGAACATAATGCGAGGGATGTAAAAATTCGAGAGCCAAAAAATACGCAATTGTAATTCCAGTGCTTCGTCTACGTTTAGTGGCGGAATGTTATCAGAAAAATTACAAAATATCTTGTGGTGGAATGTTGTCAAAATGATGTCAAAATTGGGGAAGAATGCTTCTCTTTGGATCGTTAAAAATATTTTATATTTAAATACATAGCAGAGCTACGAAAAAAGACACCTCAGATGTGTCAGTTGTCTTTTTGATTTTCAAATTTTATATTATTATATTATGTTATTTTTATGTCACTCATTATTTCGTAGTAAACTGTCGTCAATGTATAATTCGCCATCGTGTATATTTGAATGACGTCACTGAGAAGAATTAAAAGACCCTGGAGTACCCTACATTTAAGAAAGAATTAGAGCGTGCTTCGAGATGAAATAACTCGATTCGAATTCTTGCGCGTCACCAAGAGCCGCCTATCTCGTCGGAAGGTCTAAAGGTAAACACTCTCTCCGCCGAAGAAACCCAAAATTACCGCCGCACGCGAGAAAAGACGAAAGAAAGAAGAAAAGAAGAAAGAAAACAAGTGGCACAGAGGCTCTTATACGGCGTAATAACAACATCGAGTTTACGCAACGCAAAGTTTCCCAAAGGCAACGCTCTCAGGCCGGCCTGTTCCGTGTTGTGTCGACGCTCGTTCCAGACACGAACGAGCACGCCGAGAGTCGAGTCGTTCGCAGGCCGAAAGCAGGAAGTGTATCTGAGAACCGCTGCGCGAAGAGAAAGTCGCGACCGACATATTTCGCGTTCGCGCAACCGTTGCGATGTACACCGCCGCTCGAAAGTGTCTTGGGACACTTTTTCATTTTTTTTTTTTTTTCGATATTCAGCGTTTATCAGATTATTCGTTCTGTTCGCCGAGGACAGACTTTTCTCTCGTGGAAGGAAAAGTCGCGATTTGTATTGCTCGATGGAATTTTCGTCATTGAAATTTAAAGTTGGTGAACATCTCGATGCTCAATGCTAAAACTCTGGATTCATTTACACTCTTGTTTTCACACCTATACAATTTCCAATAAATGTTACAAATCGTTTCGATCGTTTTGACTACTCGGGTAGTCCCAGTGTCGAAACGAGTGTCACGCAGTGTTCACAGTAAAACACGTAACACGTCGTTTGTGTTTCAAGGTCTGCGAGGCAAGGCGATCGAGGAAATTTCAGCGATCAAATTGCAGCTCCGTTCTTCCGTGGGCCGTTCTTCGGAAATGTTCGCCGAGCGAGGTGTGTAAACACGCGTTTATTTAATTTGCAAACAGTTGGAAGGTAGGAAGAGGAAACGAGTTTGGCGCGAGTTCTTAACCAGGCAGCCGCGCAAAACGGTACACCCGTGCCGATCCTTGCAATCACTTTCGCTTCGTTCGAAACATCTTCCTTTGACGAGTAACGCACGTTTCCTGTAGAACGCACGCCCACGTTGCGAATTACGCAGGCGGTAATTTGATCGAAAACTTAATTCTGGCAGAAAATCTTCCATCTAATCGGATAAAATTTCGAATAAAAATGTTACTCGTCCTCCGAAGTATTGCAATAATTGTAATAATCGTTTCCCTATGCTGGGGGACAATATTTAAGGGCGAGATACATAGGAAGAGATAACTTGTTTCCGAGTGATGTATAGGGTGACTAAACTGCGAGGGCCTGATCTACGCCCGATAAAAAGAAGAAAAAAATGGTGTTGTAAATAAATGTTGTATGGATGAAAATACAGGTAGCTGCGTGTTTGATGTTTATTTACGGAGCACTTTAAAACAAAAGTAACTTCACACGGAGTGCATACCAGTACAGCATAGAACTGAAAATATAATTTTATTGAAATTCAGAGTTATTAATTCTATTATTCACCAACGTCAAGCTCGATGGAATTAAACGTTATTGTTATTTGTTATCGTATCGTTATGACAAAATAAGTAAAATAAATAAAATACTTGTACATTTCGTGTATACGATATTTATTCACAATTCTGTAAAAAAACACGGTCTTCGACGTCGAATTTTATATTTTTTTCCCTCTTTTTAAGCCGCTGCAATTTAAGACCGTTAAAATTCGGGACACCCTGTACAAGCGCATGGGGATTAACGTATTGCAAAAGGGGCGAGATAGTCCGATGTCGTAAATTGGAAAAGTTGGGGAATCGTGCGTCGAGCAATGTGCAAACAAAACGAAACATTCTGCAGGAAGTGGAGGAACTGATACGTAGTTCGGCCGATAAAGATAGGAAGCGCGATTATCGCTCTCGCAACTGTCCGTGGCAAAGAGTCAAAAGCAACGTGCAGCCAATAGGACGTCGAAATAAATTTGAAATATTCAAATCGTTCAATGTGCCGTTGGTCGATCTTCGAAAGAATCTACTTCAAAAACTTCGATCTCGGTTTCTCCACAAAGTATAAAAAAACAAAGACTGAAAGAAACGATCGAACATTCTAGATGTTTCATTTTCTGAAAGTTTCTAAATATTTTGCAAGTTCTACTTTTTTTTTTTGACAAGGTATAAAAGAAACCGATCGAAATTTCTATTTTTCTACGATGAAAGATTTGGTCTTTCTTTGGAACCTGTGTTTCTCGAGTGGCGGGCCGTGCGAATCGGGAGGGGAGGGGGGTTTTCCAGTTGCCCGTTCCGTCACACGAGATAAGGAAAGAAGAAATAAGCGAGACGCGGCCTGCACACGCGGGGAAGTTATCAAAGTTGGGGCGAAGGCGAGCCAGTTGGCCGATAGGAGCAGGAAATTCGCGCGCTCCGGTAGCAAGCCTGCTTGCCCCCCTTCACTTTCGCTGCGCTTCACACGGGCGGCCATTCTCGTCGCACGGGCCGCCTGTATGTATCCGTGCATGTTGGAACGCGTGACGAGCATACGGGGTCGTCATTAACGTCGCCGAAGAAGAAATAATTCGCTTTGCACGTATATGGAGCACGTGTGCCCCATGTTTCACCACGTGCCGGCCGACAATATGAAATTCTCGCGTTCAATTAAAAACCAACGGGAACAATCTGTGATCTCTCTCGCGATCCGTGTCATTGTCGTCTCTTCGAATCTCGTTTTCGGGGGCCTTGCCTGGCATTTGCGGAAATTTTTTGCCGAGGAATTTCCAAAAGCCTAAACAGAATTACCTCTCGGTCAATTTGTTTGAAATTCGAAAAGAAAAGGGTTGAAAATGTTACGAACGAGGTAACAGAGTTGCTTGAATTCGTCAAGTGTGTACATCTTTTGGAAACGAATATTACGTGAAACTCGACAACGTTTTTGTAGATTTATCTCACATCTACAATCCCGCGACGTCTGACAATAACTCGAAAAATAAAATGTAAAATATATTATTGAATAGCCTTTACACGTTATTGCCTTTACACACTTGAAAGAAACTGTAACTAAAACTAGCGTCTCTTATACACCTAACCTATAACATATCGCTTTAGCGGATATTTCAATGCTTTAGATATTTTTATCTTTTTTAAATGGCACAAAATAAGTAGTAAGGTTCTAATCGTTGCAAAACGCATGTGAAATACATAAAATAACAAAAAACACACGAGGAAAAGAGATATATCAGGTATACACGATGTACGATGGAACTACAGATTTTCAAGGGTTGATCATTGGCTAAATAATTTTAAACGACGTAGTCTTGCAATAAAATTGGCTCGGAGCTAAAAGTCAGAATACGTACGTGGAACTGCCTGCGATATCTTTCGATTTCGCAGTCAGCTCGTCGAATCAGCCTAAAATCGTCTAGGAAGATGGCATTAGATGTCATTATCAATCGGCGCCGTTGACGAGAGCTGGCCCTGACTTGTCCGCGTGGATTACCGAGTCACGGACTCGTTTGCACACGGTGCATATCTCGGCGTGCTCTCTTATTCGTGCGTTGCATAGCCGCAAATGCAAGTGCAAGGTAGTGCGACTGGCTGGTAAACCGGTAGAGGTGAGCGAAAGTTTCTTACGTCATCCGTGTACGCGCGTACGGCCGCCGCTTGCGAATCAGCCTTTACTTCCAACTATTTATATATATACGCGAGTGTGTACACGGTGTGTCAAAACGATCGAGCACTTGAACTGTGCAGCGCGCATTAGGACTTGAAGAGAAACAACCACTCCCATCGCGAGAGTGAGTTTGCAATTGTTACAATATAATGCGTGAAATGCCGAGCAGATCCAGAAAAAATGCGCGCGGATTGGAATACAAAATATCACACAGAGTTTGCAGGAAGGTTTATCGTGGAATTTATAAAGGATAAATAGAGTCAGGAAGAAGATCACCCTGTACAATCACGATCTCGTCGCAACTTTTTACACGGCCGCGTGTCGAGCGAGTTTTGCTTTCGTTCCGAGGAGAAAGAATCGCGAACGATAAGCTCGAACGGGAAGTCTGGACGATCAGGAAGCGGGCTGCGATTAACGTATAAAAATACGCCTTTAAGGGGAGCCGGAGTTAAATTAGTTATATTTAGAATTTGCCCTGTCTCGTGGGATTTTTGCCGGGCGAAAGGGAGCGAGACGTGGAAGATCTCCCATCGACTTGCAAATAATTTATAGTTTAAATTCGACGAGGCTTCGAATGTCTCTTGCAATTTTTTTTCGACGAAAGTGTACAAAGTTGACGAGATGAAACTTTCCCTTAGGGGCTGCCAATGGCTAGACTATCTCTAGAGCTCCCGTTTCTCAAATTAAGAGTTTCGTTGCCTTTAATTAACATACGTAATTGAAATACCCATGTACGTGTATTAACGTGTGTATTAATTTTAATATGCTTTTAATATGTGTTTCAATGTCATAATAATAATATTCAATAATATTATAGTAGTACGTACGAATAGTATAGTATAGTACAATACGTTTTTAATATATATATTTTTAATACATAATATATATATATATATTGTATTATTACAATTAATATATTAATGTACATACTGTAATGATACAATGCGTTACAATTATGTAATATAAAACATTGCAATGATACAGTGATTGCAGCGTAATATAATGTACGCAATTAATATGATGTACATCTGGCTGTGACAAAGTCGACTGATACGAGGATTCGCAGGAGGAATTCGCGAACGGATCTATCGTGGAAACGTGCCGAGGGAGAACGAAGATTCCCGGTGGTAGCGGAAACGTTGTGAATCGCGCTTAAAATGACCCGTCACGAAGCAACGACCCGGAAGCGATAACCGCGCGCGAGGTCGAAACCACGGTCGATAAAGAGGTCGGTCGCACACCAACGCGTCACTTTTCCAGGGTGGGACCCGTCCGTGTGGACATGGCTAATCGAAAGCAATCTGAGACAACACCGATGCGTTCCTGACATATTGCCACCGACCGCCGCACGCCATCGTGTTCGACGTACTATTATTTTTCACGTAGCAATACGGCAGAGCCGTATCAGAACGATCTTCGATGGCGATCGTTTCATTTCGCGCCGATTTTTAGGTACAAATGGCAGTCTCGATAATAACGTCGATTACGCGACTGATTACTGTTGTCAAACATCGCTTCCTACTAAGAAGAAAAGCACGAATTTGCAAACATTCAAAAATCGAAAGAAATTATAAAATTAGGTTTCTCTTATATTTCAATGTTTTATTGAAAAAAAAAAAAAAATAGACGAGAAAAAGCTTTTGACCTTACAGTTAGGCGAGTTTCCAAGAGCGAGCTTAACACCGAGGTGTCGGAGTTTGCTCGCGTGCACGAAATTACGATTGTCGAGATTACAGGTAGGTTGCAGTAGGATTTGGTTTAATTCCGTTTTGTTGATAACGACTTGAGACCCGTTTTGTTACGCGTGTTTCATATTGTAGTAACAATCCTACAAATGTTACAAAGTTACAATTATTAAAAAAAAAAAAAAAAAAATGTCGGTCGATTTCCTCAAAAATCGCATTACGCACAAATTTCATTGAGATCACGAGGAGGAGAATATCAACGTACGTGTTTGGGGAATCGCGACGGCACCACGCCGCCCCGCTTTGTGCCCGAAACCGCTCGTGCAGGTTTTTTTAATTTCGCCGAGCGGAAGGGGGATGAAACAAAGAGAGTCAGTTGAATTTCAAACGCAGCGGAATCCATGAGCCAGAAAATGCGAAAAGGACATTATAGGTTTCCGATCGACGTCGATTTTTCAAGCGCGTCCAAGCCGCTGCCGACCGCACCGGCGGATTCGAAACAATGCTGTCCTCGTTTCCCCCGTTTGGCTCCGCGGATTTATTCCTACCGGAGAACCATTTTCCTTCTTTTTTTGTTTTACATTTCGCCTCCCTCCTTTTCTCCTCCGTTTTCAGTTCGTTTCATACGCCGGCATACGGTGGACGTACGTGGAATCGTGGGGACTCGACTGGAAAATTCGCGTGCGACGCGAGAACGTTGCGAGAAGAACAGACAGCGTGAATATCATTTAACAGGTACCCGCGACATGTTGCAACGGCCTAGAAGCGATAACTAGGCAGAGGCTGAGAAACGTCGAACAATGTAACGACCTTACATCCTTGAAAATTTCTCAACGCGGCTATTAAAAGCGAGCGAGAAACCACCTCGGAGGAATTCGCAACCTCTTCCTGCCCTCTGTCTTTTCTTTTTCGTTTTTATCATTGAAAGTGATTTTAGCGGGGGTAACCCAGAAAATCGGGTGCAACGCTGATGCAACGAAAATTAGCGATTGGTTGATTCGGGTCACGTGGTTCGCGAGGGGGCGTGGGGCAGACCTCGAGTGGGAGTGGCGTCGTCTGGTACTGAGTGATCGCGCCTGTAATTTGTTTTGCATGGATTCAAATGTTTGCGTATCAATAAAATTTCATAGCACAAAAGTCGTCTTCATTTGCTAGTCAGAACAGTTGCTTCTGGGCCTTTCGGTGAGACGAATCGTACTGGCGTACGAGTCGTGCAGTTTTTTGTTGCGTTGATCGTCTGTAATTTACCAGCTGCCGCAAAGTTGTCGTACTCGTTTGCTACTTTGTCTTGGGAAATTACTCAACTATTAGGTACACCCATAAGTAATTTTTTTTCAAATTCAATTAATATTTTTTGATAGTAATTTAAATGTCATTAGATGTAGAAAGTTTGTCGGAAAACAACTCGATGGAAATCAATTCACAGACAGAGTTTCAAATTCCAATCAGTTGTCAAAGATTCAACGCGTCCAAGTCGTTGTATATCACGTTCGCTTCACCGCGACAGATCACGAGCAAGATCCGCCTCACTTTCAATTTCACGTCCCGGTGGCGTTCGTCAATCCCCCGAACGAACAAACCAATCGGACCAACCGTGCCAGAACGTTTTTCCTTGCTGATTGCCAGGTCAAGTCGCAGCGCACGTTTCAAGCGATTCTAGCAAAACGCGACGAATACAGGCTTTGCTCTAGAAATTAACCCTTTTGCACATTGTATTCATCTTTTCTGCACTTGTAAATTAATCCTTTTACAGGTCATGTTCATCATTTTGCGGAGATCAAAATCACCCTTTATTATTATTATCTCTCAAGTCGTAACAAAATAAAAATTAAAATCTCATCGCACGTGTATAATAATACTTGAACGAAAAATAACGCAAAATGATACAAAATTAACGTAAAATATTCATTTAAGATTGAAAGTATTTATATACACGTACGTGGATTCATACTACTGCCGCTGTGACAATCTGTAAGAGTGACAATTTCAACGGAATGCCATTAATAACATCCAAATTCTAAATTCGCTTCGTGGAATGTTTGAAGGATCAGACAAAATATTTCTGACAGTGAGAGGATGGATTTGAGTTGCAACAAGGTGAATTTGCAAAAAAAGAAAAAGATCTCTGCAGGAAAGAGTGAATTTCTCTCTGATTCGTGAAAGAACGACCACCCAAAGTTGCAAAGGTAACTGCTGGAAACGGAAGTCAGACGACCGATCGCGCGAGTTTATATTTTTAAGCGTGCAACAGTTGAAAAGTCGCGTGTAGGAAAACGTGCAGGAAATCAGTCGACAAAATCTCTGAGACAGAGAGAGAGAGAGAGAGAGAGAGAGAGAGAGAAACTTCTTGGGAACTGTCACGCTCGGAGACGTTTCTCGACCCTCCTGGCGGCGTTGTGGACGCGGCTTAACGAGCACGAGTGCCGTGTTGCAATGGCCTAGAAGCGGTAGCTAAGCGAAGGGTCAAAAACACCGAGCGGCACGGTTTCTAGGCCATGCGCTGCTATCTATAAACCCCTGCGAGCTTCTCTCCCGCCCCTCCCCGCCCTCCTCTTCACCGCTTCGCCGTCACCCCGTTCTTCACCTCGCGCTTCCACCGCGCTCGCTCGATCCTCTCTACCTACACCACCTACGGAATTGCACCTACACTTCTACGCTCGGGTCACCTTCCCTCGCGATGTCTCTCCTCCTCTCTCTGTCTTTCGTCTGGCCCGCGCCGCGGGTTTCGCTTTCGCCTCGTCCGTCCGAATACGCTTCGAACTTCGAACGAGGTGTTCGACAGAAGGGAGAGAAGACCAGAGGGAGGGAGGCGAAAGAGGGACTCGAAACAGAGGGAGCTATGCGAAATTTCCGGTTCCGTGGAACGTTGTTCCGTCGACATTCGACAGCCAGTGGCTGCTGTCGCTTTAATGGCGAGTTATGGAAAAGCTGTCCGGGGAATAATTTGCTTAATGAGCGGCGGCCGATTTCTCTCTCTCTCTCTCTCTCTCTCTCTCTCTCTCTCTCTCTTTCCCTCTGGAAACGTTTGCAACGATCGAGTTGACTAGCGCAGAGGCGCACTGAAATTTGAACGACACGGTCCACCGTGGAAGTTTGGGCACGTTCGAATTTTTCCGCGACTCGAGAGAAGAACGAAAGCGGCAGCTCTCGATCGTGGAAATCGTCGAAACGTTGCGTCGTCCGTTCGCCATAGGGGGGCCTCTAGCTGTTCGATCGCGGCAAATTACAGAGGAAGAGAGGTGGTTGGTCGGTCGGTTGGTTAGCGTGTACCATGGCGTACATGCTAAAATTAGAATTAAACGCGTTACTTTCACCAAGGGTTGGTTACGAAGCACGCACCGGCGTGATCGTTGGCAATTTTCGATTTTAACGTAATCGACGATTTTTTACCTCGTTTTCCTTCCTCTTTTTTATTTCGCAGGGGAAGTTTCGCATTTAACAGCCAGTCACATTACGTTTACGCGGGAATGAAATTGATCGCAACGTCTGACAGAAAAATCGGAAATGCGACTTTGCAAATTTTTGACGAGTTTCAACATTGATAAGACTTATTTTATCTTGTTCCTTTCTGTGAAACGTTACTATGCAAACAAACTCTGTGGATTTTCGTGCATTTGCAAGAAAATTTAATGTGAATTTCTCAAGCGCTGAAAGTTAGGTTAGGATTGATCATATTCTCAAAAATACAAATAGATTGGGATTGACTGTTTCTCAAAAATATCAATATAATATTATTAATATTAAATTATTCTCATAATCTCGTAATATAAAAATAAATATAAAAAATACTAATCACATTCTCATAACATGATACGATGTGATGTAATTATTCTCACAATATAAGAAATATTAATTGTATTCTCAAAAATACAAATCTCGCATACTAAATTATACTAAATTATTCTCAGAATCTCGTAACGTACGAAATACTAGTTATATTCTCAAAGATACAAATCCGCAGTCTGATTATAAAATACCAGCTTTAAAATCTAGCTGGAGGAGCGACGAAGCACGAAGTTCGATGTGGGAACAGGGGATCGGTTTCGAGTAATTCGGCGCTTAAACTTGACAATGGCCAGCCGAACGGACTTGCTGGACTTGAACGGCTGGCAAATAACGCGACACACGCGTGCACGCGCCATTATCCGTGCTTCTTACGCGGTTATACAACCGATCGTGCATATCTACGTGTGCGGGTTCGGACGAAAGTGCTCGCGGAGACTGTCGACCGATCGCTCTCTCTTCCGCAGTGGTTCTCATCGTTTATACATTTGGTGGTTCTAAACATCGTTGATTCCTGTTTAACGCTAGAACTACCAAAGTGATTGATTTCCAATTTTTCGAGGTACCATTCTGCGGATTCACAATGTTGTATCTTCATGGATTTCGATCATTTTTATAAAATACACGAGTAAAAGCGTGTGTTCTTTATGCCTCTAGTGTTCAAATATCTGCGTATTGTCAAGATATAGTCAAGAGAGGTGTAACAAAGCGTTCAACTAACCGAGCACAAAATGCACAGAAATCGTGGTGCAATCTTATTCGTGATTTCATATGCAAAAATGAAACAGAGTCTGAAAATTTATCAAATATGAATTTGAATTTGAGCTGATTACAGATGTGACAGGATACAGAGAATAATTAACAAGAGGCAGAAATAATGTGTGGAGAAATAAGCGAAAAATTAAGTTTATTTCACTCGAAGCTTCAATTTGAAGAAAACGATATGTCTCCACCACCTTTCGTTGAAAGTTATCCGATAAATTTTCAAACTCAATTTTCTATTTATTCTTCCGCGCGAATAGAACGTCCTCTGTCACATTTAAAATTAACTAAATTCAGATTATATAAAAACCGGTGGACTTTCAAACTCGATTTTCTCGAAAACGGAGCGTCGTACGAGAAAATTTCTTTGTTTTTGCAAAGTGGAGTCGCCTCCTCGGTGACCACGATTCCGAGAAATCGAACACCCTTTGCAAATATAGTAAAAGTGCGCTCGTTCGTGCGCGAACCGACTTTCATTTCTGGGGTCTGTTACGTCTCTCGGAGCCGTGGCAAGGTGATGCTCGCGCGAGCGGAGTTTACGAGACGAGTTATAAATTCGTCAAGCGATTGAACGAATGAAATAACGCGCATTGCTTTGCTGACGCGCACAGCGGAGTACACAGCAGAGATATCGCAGCGGAGCGGAGACGTTGACTGTTCTATTACCGTGCCAATAATCCATCCGCGATCCGCGACAGAAACGTAAGCTCCTTACGCGATACGTACACGCGGCGAGCAGGACGCTGTCAGCCCACGTCGCTGTATCGATTTCCGCAGCTCGCGCTACTCGTTAACCGATCAGTTAACAACTGGCGTTACAATTCGTGCCTTCGTCGAAAGCGATCAGGTGCGTTTCTCGCCGCTCACGAGCCGATCGGTCCTCGAACTTTGTCAAATTCCAGACTCAATGTTGGACGTCTCTCTCCGAGATGATTCTAATCTCGAGACGAATTTTGAAAAATTTGGAAGGTGTCTGATTGAATTCCGAATTGTCGCAGCTGCCAACGACAATGAGAACTCGGAACAGTGCACGCAGCGGCGAGCAAAATTGAACACACGCCACGGAATTTTGACGTAAATAACGTCCCGCAATTGAGTATCCGCACGTAGAACGCAAGAAAAGTAAAATATGTGTTTTGTACGGTATTTTGGCTCTCTCGAAAAAAATTTACGACCTTGTTATCACCCGTTGCCCTCTGGCAAATATAAACTGTTTTCGCACCGCGATTAATTTAAAGCGAAAAATTATCCCGTGTTTAAATCGCGCTAGAAAAATCACACAACTATCTACTTGCATTCATTTCTGTTTCTCTTTCGAGATATATTCTAACGTCATGCACCGAGTGGAAAAATTTTACTTATCACCGAGGTTCGTCGTAATTTCGAAAATTGAAACTTGCGATTTCTTTTTTATTGTGTTATCGTGAAAAATCCTAATTTCAATGGTCGAAACTCAATGAAAAGAATTTTTACAATTTTCGAGAATAAGGGCTCACTGCATGCACTGTGAATTTCTTTTACAAAGTCGCAACAGTTTAAGGTATTTTCGTCGTTACCTGCTCCTCGCTTCGTTCGCTCAGATTCGATATTCAGTGCAAACGAGCATTTCTTTTGTTTCTTGCTTTATCCTCTCTCTCTTACGCACTTAATCCAATAGCCCGATTCAATCGTGCCAACGTGTGTTCTTACTTTGATCCAATAGCCAACTAACCAACTGATCGTGAGAATTAAAAAGAGCTTAGGTTAGGTTGGTTTTCATCGTTCCAGTCATCATTTGAGAGTGAAAAGAGCATCGAAAGAAGTACAGACTGGCTGTTTTAAAGGCACGTCAAAGCTTCCCCTTCCTTCTTTCCCATTTTTCTCTCGAAAGCTCACCTGGTTCGACCGGAGTACGTGTTTACCCATCTGTCTCTCTCCGTTGCACTTACCGACGTTACGTTCAACGACTTTCACTTGAGCGGTGGGCTCGCTTCCTGAACGCACGGGCCAGTCGCGATTCCACGATCGAACTAGGAAACGGCGAGACGCGAGTTACGTAAAGACGAGTGTCGATCGGTGTCGGGATTTTTCGATCCCGTGCTCTGTTCAAGGACGATCCTCGCGTCAGGCGCGTCACGTTCGACGATCGGTCCGAGTGAAATTTTGCGGTTTCCCCAACAGGGAGGGGAGGGGAACGGAGCAACGACCGAGTTTCAGGTTAGGAAACACCTGAATTGAGAAACATTGGACGTGGACAGATGTTTAGGTTTTAATTTCCGATTCTCGAGTCGTCGCGTGAGCGACGTAAAAATATTTTAGGCACGAGACGAGTTTTCGTTCGAATGAAATTTCCAGCGGGGGGAGGGGGAGGGGGGACGGACGGAGCAACGACCGAGTTTCAGATTAGGAGACACCTGAATTGAGAAATGAAGAATTGGATGAGCATCTGGAGAGATGCTTTGGAAAGGTTTTAATTCCCGTCGCTGGTTTTCGAGACGAGCGATATGAAAATATCGGGAGAAGACGAGTTTTCCTTTAAATAAAACCTCGACGTCGTTCTCTGACCGCTTTTGAATTAACCGCCACATCCTTGCGGTCATACTCAGTGATCGGCAATCGAATTTCGACAGATGAAAAAATTTTTGTCCAAAGAAAGTCTTTGTACGGTGGTAGCGACGATTCAAACAGAATGGAGTAGGCATAGCAAGAGAGCGAGAGAGAGAGAGAGAGAGAGTCGTTTATCTGGTCGGAAACGAGCGAAACCGAGGGTGAAAACAGATCGGAAATTATGCAGCCCTGTATCGGGCCCGGTTTCCCCCGTCAGCTTCCTTTAATTTTACGATTCGGTTGCGGAAACAAGCCAAGAAAGCCAGCTATCTTCGTCCGGGGCCTACGTAGAGAGAACGCGCCTACGTTTCGTTCAAACGATCGTAGTGTCATTTCACTTCCCGTTGCGTAACCCAATTAGCCGCTTATTTAATACTGCCCCGCCGACCGCAAACCGTGGTAATAGAGGCGTGCAACTAGGAAGAATCGCGCTGGAGGTTGACCGACTAGGAAAAGGGGGAGGAGAGAAAATGGAGGCGAAAGCTCGCGAAACCGCGTTCGTCGCGTTTCTAGCGAACAAACAAGTTGCCGGTCGAACGTCACCTCTGCTTTTCCAATAATTCTGGCTTGTCGAGACGCTTTCAGACGCTGCTTGTTGTCTCTTCGAATTCAAATTTTTAACAGTTGGAAATTTCCCGATGGAAAATGAAATTTTCCAAACACGGATGGTTGACGTTGCCAGTCGAAAGTTCAAGATCACTCGTGTCAATTCGAAATCGGCGAAAATATTTTCGACGAGTACCTTCCCCTTGAAATTAGGACAATAATCCTCAGCATTGTTCCAACTTGTTTCCAAGAGGACGTTCGAAAGAACAGGAAGATAAACGACGAATTGATCGTCCCAGTTTGAACTGATCTTAACTCTCTCCCAACCTCAGAGAAACGTGTAACAGAGATTTTGCGAAATATCGTTTGGGGAAGCAGACAAACACACACACACATATATACAGTGGTCTTGAACTTTTGACCAACAATGCGCACAGTTTGACTCTGACCAAAGAGGGTTGAACGATGGAGAAAAATCATTGGGCAGAGCGATTGAGAGCCACTGTTTGGGCCAAATAAATTCCCGCGTACGTCATTAGGGTAGATGGAGCGATCGAACGGAAGAGGCAGAGGCGCGAAGAGAGGAGGTCGTTGTTATTCAGCAGCCAGAAAACCGATGGCCAGCAGCGGACGGCGAGAAGAGCAGAGTATGGGCTGGCGCACGCGGTGCCGATCCGGCGGACGTGGGCAAGGCAACAGAAGGTCTCGAGCCGCGAGGTTCAGCCTCTCGCATAGGTCACTTCCTCGTGCATAACCCAATTAAACCGATTATTTAACGCTCTGCCCGCGTCTCGCTGTCCTCCTCTCCAACCCCTCTGCTCTCCGCCTCCTGCTCGCTCCTTTCGTGCCTCGCCGCCATCACCTTCTCACCTACTTTCCAACGAGCTTCGACGATGGTGTAGATTCTCGATTCTAGGTAGGTAGAGGCTGGACGAGCCAGTCCAGGGTTTCATCGCTCCATTTCAAGCAATAAAACAGCGGCCTGTCCATTTCGTACGACCGGGGTAAACGAAACGAGAGAAAGAGACTTTTTACTTTTCCGTTGAAAATTTGTTTCGCGACAGCTTGACTTTATTACCGCCATAATCACCTTGTATGACGTTTCACGTCTAATTTCAAAACTGAGTATACCGAAACTGACGGATGATTTCAAACTGGGAAACTGGAAAAGAGTCTGCGAGAGTACGTACTTGGAAGAAGCACATAATCTCGAAAGTGGGGCTCATCCTCGCCGGACAGTCCGAGCGAGCGACGATCTTTCGAACTGGCGGGCTGGCACGCCGGATTACGCAATCGATTCTTGGCGTGTCTTTGCACGGCCCGAGGAGGAGGGGCAATAAATCAAGCTCTCCCGATCCAGCGGAGAGAACTCGAGAAACGAAGAAAAGTCGAGGTGCTGACCGAACCGGGAGCATTCACGCGAGGTGGCGGTGCAGCGTGAGAGGAGGAGAGGAGAGGGGGGAGAGAAGGACACGTAAGAGTCGGGGGGAAGGGTAACCCTGGGACCCGAGATTACGTCGTTTCGTGCATGCACGGCGAAAGGCTGGCAACGCGAGTGCGCGATGGCCTATTCCCCGCGTCCAGGGTTACCGGCGGTCGTTGTGTCCGAAAACTTTGGCAATAAACTTACGCTCTCTGGAGAGAGAAAAAGAGAGAGAGAGAGAGAGAGAGAGAGAGAGAGAGGAGGGGGAGAAAGAACCGAGCCACTGTCCAGCCCACAACTTATCGGTGGAACCGATAGAACCGACACCGCGATGGAACCGACTGGCTGACGCTGCCGGGATAGTTTCACTAGTTGCGTAATCCTAATAGACCGTGGCGTTCTCTCGCGCACTGTCTGCGACCGACTTGTCACGGCCGGATCCCCTGCATGACGCGAGTTTCTTTACGAGTCTACTTTTCTGCGCGTTTCCCTCGAAGATGACTCGTTTGAATCGATTTGAAATTCGTTATTTACCATGGTTCTCGACTCGTGGCTCGCCAAGATGTACGTACATTGTCGCTGAAAAGTCTTTGAATATTCGCAATTTGTCGCAGATGGTACAGTTTCTAGTATTTGTTTTATGCTTTACACGCTCTTTGTTGTACAAAGTGCATCCTACTTTTCAACGAAACTGTATCTGTTTACATATATAAGGTGTGATTTTGGAAATCATCGCACGATGTGATTCTGCATGTAAAGGATGTATTCTAATTCTAGTCTGAAAAAAAGACGGCTGTAAATCGGCTGCAAGAAGATTTATTTTTCGTTCGCCGCCGGATAGTTTCACTAGTTGCGCAACAGCGATAGGCTGCCTACTAACTGCCGACTACTGTCGCTGCGACCGACTTGCAACCGAGACAGAGCCGAGATCTGCTGCCAGTTAATTCGAGAAAGTTGCAACCGGCCGTAGATCCTGACCCGCGAGAAGAAAAGCAAACCTCGCCGGCGCGACACATTCCCTCTTCTTGTTTCTCTCTTTCTATGCAACTATTCGCCGCTTTCGAAACCGATCTTTGGAAAATCGGCAACGCTGATGCAACGAAAATTAGCGATTGGTTGATTCGGGTCACGTGATTCGCGAGGGGGCGTGTAATTTGTTTCGTATCGATAAAATTTCATGGCAAAAAAGTCGTCTTCGTTTCCTTGAATCGTACTGGGGTACGAGTTTTTTGGATTCTCCGTGCTCTGTTGCTCGACACCGATCTCCTTTCTTGTCAATGTTACGTTGTAACAGGGAAAATCGTTATCTGGTGACGGTAATTTAACTTGTTACAACATAACCTATATTCTTAGTTAAATATATCGACGTTTAGCGTGCTTATCGTTAAATTACATTACATTTAGAGTACTCGCGGGTACCCCTTACATCAGTGAAATTTGACAAACTAATTCTGACATTGCCGTAGTTTGAAGGCTCCCTCAGGTAATACAGCGAGATACGACTAAAGCGTTCCTTTTCGATTTTCCATTTTGAAATCAATCAAATCGTTAACGAGATCGTGCATTTTCCCTCTTCTAAAACGAGCTCGAACAATCGGTTATCAGATTTACGAACAGGTTTAAAATGAAATTAGTCAGTTACGTACATGTCCATCTGTTGGAAGAAAGCGCAGTTACCTTTTTGGCTCGATAACAACTCTCAATTGGAATGCGTTTGGAAAGTTTTAAAGATAACCGTGCTCAACTTGAATTTACGCGCGTTAAAAAATTGCTGAATTAGAAATTTACAAAGCTTGAAAGCATCGATCGGAAAATTTCGAAAAAATTTTGTCTGCAGTTTTCCTGCTATCCGCGACTCGACGTTACCTACGACAGTTCAGTTGCGTTCAAACGCGAATTTACGTTTCATTTTTCACGGGACGCGACCGAAGGGAGGAACAACGACAACAGACGAGCTGATACTATATAACAGTTACTGTATAATAGTTGATCGATTCTCTCGAGCGTTCTTCGTGCATCCGCGATCGACAGGTAACCGATAGTTTCACTGGTTGCATAACGTTGTCAAACGAACGGGGGAGCGTGTTGTAATGCAACAACTTCCCGTGCCACGGTAGTTCGAATCAAGGCGTTTCGCTTCTCCGAGAATCTCGCGGTTACACATTTTGTTAATTTCGACAGATTCTTATTTGCAAAAATAATTAAAATTACGTTCGGGGGATACTTTGATCTCTTCCTGAGATTTTAGTGGACTCGTAAGAATCTTGCGAGCACTTTGCAAATTTCCGCAGCGATTATTTAGCTTATTAGCTAAAGTTAGAGCGCTAAAGTCAATCTGTGGTAAATGAAACGAGGTAAGATGAATTGTGGATGCGAAGCAATTTCATTTAAGATCATTTTTGGTAATTCACGAGGTCTGTTTATCATTGAACATCTCCTCCAAATTGAAGGGGATCATTGGTGACTTATTATTTACGCCAAAGTGGATAAATCGGATACGTCTCTTACATGTTTAACGGCAGATCAGTCTCCGAAATTTGCGCGATTGAGCGTGATTAAAAATTGAGCGATAATCCGGCTTGAAATTACGTTACGGGTGTAAGCAACGAAACGAGGAAAATTGCTTTCACGTATCTCGCAGTTGTTTTCTTGCGATTTTTATCTTCGAAACGTACAACATTCACCGGTTCTTGTAGGCTTCGTCGAACGTACAGGGTGGGCCGAAACTATTTTTTTCCTTTTTCTAATAAAACATCGAAATATAAGAAGAAACTAATTTCGTTAATTGTAAATTAAATTTTTTAATCAAACGTGATTTGTTTTTTCGCGTGCTTTAATCCGCGAAAAGGAAAAACATTTAAAACAGTATGCGGATTTATTTCAGTAGGAAGCGATTCTTAGCCCACCCTGTTCTATAAAATTTCTATAAAATTTCACAGATTCGACACGGCGGCAACTAAACAGGCAACTCTGAACAATTCGACAATGATTTATAAAAAAATAGAAATAAATATTCACATTCTGGGATCTCGCGCGTTTTATCGACTTTTGGATCACAAAACAAGAGGACTTTAATCCCAAAATGACAGTGAGAAGGTAAAATTGATTACCGAAAAGGTGGAAGTGAAGAGCACACGAGCGACAATGAAAAATCGTCGATAATTTAAAACTGGCATAGCTTCGCGAAAAGAGATCGCATATACCGCTTGGTCTCGTTTTAAAGCGCGAAGCCTCTACGAAGATGATTTCACATCAGCCAAAGCGAGCAGTACTTCTTTCCCGAAAACTGTCAAAAATTCAGACGCGCGTGAAAAGATTGAAAGAAACTTTTTTCACAACCGAATGTGCACAAACTGTGCTTTCGAAGGTTGAAATGATTTCTTCGTGACGACCCTCTGGAACTTGCTGCACGATTCTATCGAACTTTAAATCATTGTTACAAAATTTTCAAAGTGACAATCTTTGAATATTGGCGTCAAACGACGCAAATATTCGAGAAATCTCAATTCTGACCCTAACATTCAAAGTACAATAGAAAAAAAAAAAGAAAACACCGAACGGAGAATTTTAAATCATTGTTATAAAATTTTCAAAGTGACAATCTTTGCGCAAATAAATATTTTCGTCGTCTAAATATTCAAAGACCGTGCAGCGAATTTCAAAGCATCGTTTTTCAAATTCCCCAAAACTGCACGATGGATCTAGTTACGAAAACGCAGTTGTTTCTATTCACGTTTGAGTTTCGACAATTCTCGAGAAGAAAGAACAACGTGAAGCAGTTTTGTACCAGTCACCCGGTAATGATCACCCGTTTCGATTTCGGCGAAAACAGCGTCCAAAAGCGAACAGAGAACTCGTTCTCCGCTTCAGTTTAGCAATTGTCTTTCACTTACGAGCTGTTGTACGCGAAGACGACGATGTTTCTCGCAGACAACCAGTTGAGAACCACGGCGCGGCACGACGACGGAGATGGGAAAAGAGGCTCTATTGCCTCGCTGCGAGCGAGTAACGCGCTCAACGCGGGGCTCAAGCGAATGGAGAAGCGTGCAGAGAGCAGGCCGTTGGTTTGCGCTCTAGGCGGCTGATAGCGTTGCGCAAACGTCATCGAAAAGTTCATGATACAAAGTCACGTTACGAAAACGGCGAATGACGCGAGTGCCCCGTTACACGTGTGTGTGTGTGTGTGTGTGCATCGCGAGCGAGAGCGAAAACGACGAGAGGTCGAGAGTGCGAAAGAACGACGAGGGAGTGAATCGGTGAATGTTAATGTCAATTCGAACACGGCTGTAATAATAATGCCGGCGCCATGCCGATTGAACGTCAGCTCGATAACCGTTCCGACTACTTTTCCCCTTCCGATCGCGAGCCGGTCGCGAATTCACGCGGGACGTTTTCAAACAACTCGCGAAAGATGACTCACAGTGAAATTTGGCGGGAATATTTTCAACGATACGCAACGTGATCGTATTTTCTGTCCGTTTTTTTTCTTTTTTTGACCCCTCGAGCGTTTTCACCTTTTGTTCTGAGAAAAGAATTTTCCTTTCCAACGATGCTCAACGCGATATAAACACGATACGGGGATAAATTTAATTTGTAATTTTCGTTATTTTCTTTGCCTCGAAATATTCCGAAATCTGCCAAAGTTACAGATATACGTAATTTTACAAAAGCGAATTTTTTTTCTACTCGACATTGAACAAATTTTTTTTAAACAAGTTCGTTTGCATATTTTTTAATTAATTTAGATCGTACATCGTGCTAGGATCGTCGGTTGTAAATCAATTGTGAATACTCATACATACTAAAGGTGGATCTTTACGAGAGAATTGAAACGACGATTAATTAACAATAGTTTCGGGATTCGGATGTCACGCGAAACTTTGGAAAACACGACGAACCAAGGTTGTGGCGTTCATCGTGTGCCTCTTTCAGCTCGTCTCTGAAGGAAGTTCTCTGATTGATCGAGTTTGTGCCAGTTTGCATCCCTCGAGCTTCGGCTTTACGAATCACCGTCAGAGACGTGACCCCAGTCTTCGTTTTCTTTTCTTCTCGGATAATTTCTCAAATTTCGATTCGACTGAACTCGGCCGCTGTTCGCCTTATCCGGCGCCTCTCGCTGTCTCGATGCTGCATCGCCGAAGCACATGTTCTCTTTGTGCAATATCCTCTGTAATATTCATCTAACCGCGTGATTCGAGCTGGAACTGGAACATCGCGTTCTCGACCGAGCAACCGGTGGGGAAAAAAAACGTCAAGGATTCTCTTTTGCGGGGCACAGCGCGCGTTGAATCGGGCATAGTCCATGGTAACGCGCGGAGAACGAAACTTCGTTGCAAACGTTGACTTTGCACGTGAAATATTTCACGAACGACATTACTCACTTTCGATACTATACTATTTGTTCGAGAGAGAGAGAGAGAGAGAGACTGAATTTACACCCTCCTAATTTTCATTTCAACCAGTCTCGACGAGTATCGGTAGAAGCGAATGACACGCTGAACGAGAAAACGAGCTTAATTTGTGGGAAAAAAGTCGGAATTATCCTCGAGAAGGGGAGGGGGGAGAAAAAAGAGCAGACTGGCTGAGATATTCACGATGAGGAAACGAAGAGGAATAAATTATTCCGCAATTTTTTCCCTTTCTTTTTTCCCCCCGTACGACTGGCTGGCTGACACGTCGAACGAGAAACAAATTAGTTTCTATTTTTGAAAAAAAAAAAAAATTCCCGACGCGCGTAATTAGAATAATCTTTGCGGGGGGAAAAAAGGGGAAGAAAAAACAGACTTAGACGAGATAATCATCTAGTCATGAGATCAATTATTCTGAGTTTCTCGCGCGATTAGCCAACGCGTTAAACAAGAAGCAAGGTTGTTTAATTTCAGAAAAAAGCAAATATTGCTGATGCGCGAGATTGGAATAATCTTTGAAGAGAAAAAAATTAAAAGCAAACTGAGATATATTCGAAAACCGAGTCGTTTCGCGATTTTCTCGCATAACTAGTCGACCAGTCGAACTGCTATCTTTGAAAAAAAAAAAAAAGAACGACTGACGAAAGAATTTTATCTATTTTGATTAAAACGAGTTTCGATGACTCTCGCGTCTTCCTTATCGGAGACAGAACTTTTCCCTTCCACCCAGAATTTCTCGACGATGCGCGCAAATTTTCTAGAAAATTTTCCGAGGAACGTCGCCGATTTGCATAATATGACTCCGAGAGAGTCCGGACGCTAGTTCGCCGGGACTACTGTTCCTCGATCGCGTCGAAATAGATCGGACAAACGCTCGAACAGTGAGTGCCATTCATTCGCGCTCGACACGAATGAAATACATTTTCTTCCGTGAAATTCTTCTCTTGGAGGTTCGGTAGCAACAAATCGACGCTCGAAGAATCTTCTGGGTAATTCGTCCGCTATACGCATCGATATAATCGCTCTGTCCTTACCCTCGAACGAAAATTTCAAACTCAGATAGGTGTCCAGAGTTTCGGAGTTTCAAGTGCACCGAACAACTGTTTGGAAAAAGTTCAGGACGTATCGAAGCTCACACGTTTGACAGTGATTCCGAGATTTTGAAAGTTTCGAAAAGTTTTGAAAATTATACTTTGCATTCTGTTTAACAAGTTTCGATAAAAATCGTTCGGTTAAAAAAGAAAAAGGAGGGAAAACATTATTTGGCCACTTGGTAATTTTCTTTTAGACATTTCACGCGCAATCTTGATATCTCTAAAAACAGTGTGTTCTTAGAGACTTGAATAATTCTAAAATACAGAAATAAAAGCTTGCAACTGCAAAGCGAAGTGCTTTTACTTGCAATGTCTCCGGATGAAAATTTTATGCTTGAGAGTTCTGGTGCCGAGGTAAATAAAAATTACTGTTAGAAAGTATTAATTATTTATAAATAATTAATACTCTAAATTACTAGTAGAAAGTATTAATAATTAAGTGTATTTATTAAAGTAAGAAATTACTATTACCAAGAGAAATTAGAATTGCGAGGAATAGAAAAAGATTCAAGTTGGGTTAGGTTTAGAAAGTATTAATTATTTATAAATAATTAATACTCTAAATTACTAGTAGAAAGTATTAATAATTAAGTGTATTTATTAAAGTAAGAAATTACTATTACCAAGAGAAATTAGAATTGCGAGGAATAGAAAAAGGTTCAAGTTAGGTTAGGTTATATTAAGATTCATGCAAAGTATTGATAATTAAGTATATTTATTAAATTAAAAAGTTACTATTGCCAAGAGAAATTAGAATTGCGAGAAACAGAAAAAGATTCAAGTTAGGTTAGGTCAGGTTAAGATTCATGCATTGAAAAAAGCACGAGCTTTTACAAAATTCGTCGAAGTTCCGAAAAGTTCGACACTGCAAAACAACTGTGAAAAATTAGAAACTGATCATTTTCGTCGGTCACTCTGTTCTTTCCATGCGTTAACGCACTTTCTTTCTTTCTGTTCCAACGCAGAGGATAAAATTCTCCACGTCGGCTATTTTATTGGGATTAATTTGGACGACGCCGAGCATCGCGAACGCATCGATGGAAACGTACAGCCACGATTACATCTTGATGGCTCCTTTGCGCTGTCGCGCCGGCTACGTCCGCCTCGGCGGCAGATGTCGAAAACTTTTGTAATTCCATCGCATCGATAACAAGCAATTAAATAAAGCTCGAACGGACAATTCCGGAGACAATTGCTTTCAATTTTCATTTTGTCCAAACTTGCAAAAAGGAACGGAACGTCGAGCTCAAATTTTCATCCCGCGAGAGTAGACAGTCGGAAGATATTTCTCGCGAGTGCGAATAGTCTCGGTTTCTGGGTTACGCAAGCCTCGTTTGCTGTTTCTGCTAAACGAGACGAACGTATTTCCCTCGTGCAACCTACATTTCGTTTTATCACTCGGATTTCGCGAGCGTGTTTGAAAAAAAAAGAAAAAGTCTCCGCCGATAAGGAAGTTCGTCCGCCATATTGGCTAACCATTTCGCAATCCCGCGAAGTTCCACCGTGATTACCGAAACGCAACCTGCTGGGAACTGCGACCGTGTGTGTCGTTCGAGCGTTGTTGCGTCATTACGACGCGAAACATAATGTCAAAGGCGTGTCAAACGGTCAAACGCGTTTCGTTTTCTAATCTCTTCGAGGATAGTATTTTTAGACACGTTTATTTAGCAAACCGAATATTAATAATCGATCAAGTTTACGAGTCGAGTGTCTTTAGACATTCCACGGACGACGATGCTCGATCGAGGGGGGGCATTCCTCGAACGTCGCTTCCCGCAAACGTTGGTGTTGGACGTCCGTGTAAAGGAACAACATTTATGCAATACTTTGCTCTCGACAAACGTATTTTTTTCGCTTACTATCATCTACCAACAATTTGTTTACGAAGCTTCGAATAAAATGACAAGGCGTTGGAAATAATCGTTCGAAACGAAATTTTGTCGTGCATTGCAGATTTGCTAGAACAAATATAATGTCCTCCATTTACCATTTTTTAAACTTTCGTAAAAAGCAATAAAAAGTGTAGTCTGTCGGTATTATATTATTATTATTATTATATATCTAATCTATTATTATAGCCTTCAGAAATTTCTTCTTTCTGAAAGTCTTTTGTTCTTCTCATACCATCATTGTAGCTTTCATTCTAGGCGTCTGTTCAAAAATTACCTACAAGTAATGTCGTTTTTCTGATCACTGCACAAAACGATTACGCGATTGCCACTAGATGGCAATGTTTATTAAATTTGCAAAAAAAAACGACATCACTTGCAGGTATTCCTAATACCATTATATATCGCATCACATACAACGCCAAATGCGTACATTCGTTACAATTATCAGCAAATTATATGTTAAAAAGGCAAAGTCCGAGTTGTTGGGCAGATTTAAGTACGACGTCCCCTCAGAAGGAACAGTCGACTGCAAAGGATTAAGAGGGCTTATTCTAGAGTTATTCTGTAGTCGTGGTTGGCAACAATGGAAAGGAGCGTTGTTCTCTTCTTAGCTACGTCTTTTTATAATTTGTCTGTGATAATTCGGAGGAAAGAAATATGGATGATCAACTACGTAATTTGCTCTATGAATAAAGACTATTACCATTCAGCTAGTTAGCACTATAAAAAAAATTTGGGGTTCCCCGTTTGCTCCGTCTTCCGTTCGAAGGCTAGACGGTTAGACAGTGCGCGTCGGGATCCATTATTTTCAAGGTGCCGGGCGTTTCGCGAGCCATCGAGTTCGCCACTGCGGTCGCGTTTCCGGCGTGCATGCCAGTTTCAACCGAGCGATTCACCTCCGCTGGCCTAAATAAACAACCGAGAATACATCGACCCGACAAGCTAGCTGCGTACTATCCCGCGTTGTTTATGCGACGGCTCTCGATCGTTACGGATCGGGAACCGGATCGACGAAAACCGACGAGCTTCTCTCGAAGGTTCTCCGAACGCGGCGATGGAGGCGACTTTCTTTTACGCGGCAAATTATATTATATTCGTGTTATAACTTAATTAATAATATTATTATAACTGGATAACTATTATTTATATTATAACAATTATATTAAATTATGTAACACTATTTGTTACCGTGTTACTTTTCATACGCAGTCGGAGAATATATTTTTCTCAAATTTTTTTCTAAAAGTGACAACGATAAGAAAACTCGTAGAGTGTTTGTCTTCTACAAGCCGTTGTTACGTTCAAGCGCGTCGAATTTGATGAAAACTTAGCGAAAGACAAGATTTGAGAGCAAAAATTGACATTTTTAATAGTAACAGTGACAGCACGAACCACAGGTAAGATTATTCAGCGACGTGTCAAATTTACAAAAACTCGACGATAGATAAATCTGAGAGCAAATCGTCCGAAAAAACTAGTACTAACGAATGAAGATGAAGTCGAATATTTCAAGCGACGAAGATACTAAGTTTGTGCCAACTGAAAAGAAAATGTTGCAGTGTTACTGAATAAAATTTACCTTTGCTTAAAGTTATTACTGTATTTATTAACTTTAATAATTGTTACCATTATTTTTATGTCAATCCACGTGATTATTCTGTTCTAGGTTAGCTCGTGCCTTATATAGCTTTCCCTCCAATAAATTTTGTTCTCTTTTGCACTGATTCTCGTTCGCATAAATGGGTGGTACTTAGCCTCCATTCTTCACTGTCGATCGAGCTCCGGAGCTCTGACGAAGAAAAAAAGAAAAGAAAAAAAAACAAGAAACAAAAAAGAAAGAAAAATGCTCGATAGCAGAAGCGCTGACACTCGTAGAAAATCCTTGACGCGATTCAGTGGAGCGTCTACGCGCCGGAAGGTCGACGATGCGACGCGTGACGGAAATACCCGCGGCGATTATGGCGAAGAAGAGACGGCGTAAAAGTGGGAGCGTGCCACGTTGTGGGGCGACGCTCGGTTACGTAAGCCTCAGCCCCTGGTGGTGGTTCGACTCGCGGCTGCTGACGTTGGCCCCGAGACGTTCTCGCAACTCGCGACTCGCGCGCTATCGCGTCGTCGATTTTTCCACCTAGTTCGGCCGAGGTATCGGGCGAATTTTTCAACGACCTAGTTCCCCTTATCTTCGTTACGGAGGTAGAACGCAGACGAGCCGGCCGGCTGGCCGGCGATTTCGCGGAACGAACGCGAGCCAAACGCAGCGTCGTCTCGCGTCGTCGCCCGTTTGTCATTGAAAGCGCTCAAGATCTAGTGCAGGCCGCGGCAATGTGTTATCGCCGGCTGCGTGTATCTCTACTCGCGGACGGTATTTTTGCGCCGGCGGAGACTCTTTCGGTCGGCGATGAATGAAACGACCGATGCTCGCCGACCAGACCGAATGAATGAACTCTTTCGTCGGTGATCGAACACGGACCGGGAAGTAAATTCCCGGATGGACGAGAATAGACGAACGATAGATGGATGGATAGATAGATAGATAGATAGATAGATAGATAGATAAATGGGTGAATATTTAGTGGTCTGTCTCGTATCGATCAGAGTTTTCTGTTCTTTTTTTTTTCTTTTTTGTACTTTTAAAACGAGCTCAACAGCGGCCAGCGTTTTACAAAAGAAGAAGAAGATAAAATGGCGGATAATATTATAAGTAACGTTGTTTTCCGATGACTGTGGAAAATTTTACAGTTTTATAATATAATTCAATTTAATAAGCATACGAAATGTCAATATATTTAACTGGAATATAGGTTATGTCGCAATAAGTTAAGTTACTGTCACTGTCTATTAATTTTGAAGAAAACGACATTACTTATGAGTACTCCTAATGTACCATAATTTTTTGAAAGAAATGGGCAAGCCGTTGTTCAAGCCCTTATTCAAACACATCCAAATG
Source organism: Melipona beecheii (assembly GCA_032399605.1). Lineage (NCBI taxonomy): Eukaryota > Metazoa > Arthropoda > Insecta > Hymenoptera > Apidae > Melipona > Melipona beecheii. The sequence continues at coordinate 2,362,195 of JAUCMO010000243.1, read as the reverse complement.
GAACGACAAGTTCCTTTGTGTGGACAAAAAACCCACCGTCTTCCGTACAAAACAATTCCTACGATTAGAATTAGAATTGTAGAAAATGGGCCGAACAATTTCAGTTGTTAAGAATCAAAGCAGCCAAGTCGGCGCAAACATCTCGTTGTACATAAATTAAAATGAATAATAGTTGTTGTGGCTTCCTGTTAATTCTCGTGATATATTTTTAGACTAATTTCAAACTGCCACCCGTCGAGACAAAACGTTCCCTTGTTTCTCTAAATTCCGTCTCGAATCACAGATTTGACACTCCCGCCATTTGTCCACTTTCTGCTGCAGTATTTTCTCGTCCGCAATCCGAGTGATTTATCGTCGACAATTAATTATTGTTACACGTTGCTGCTCGCGCACGGTGGTCGAATTGGTCAAACACTTGTTGAACTGAAACTATTCTAATAAGATTACTGCCTAATTGACAACAGCCCAAGGTACCTTACGATTTTGCGAATTTTTATGCAGTCACACTCGGATCTATTCTAACGAGAGATTCAGCGCCTTTCGTTTCGTGTTCGATCTTTTCCAAGCTTTCAGTTTCCAGTTGCTTGGAACATTGAAAAACATGGAGGAACGCCTGGTTCCTCCCAATCGCTCGAAGCTTCTGGGACAGGTTTCCCAAATTTCGAGAGCCGGAGAGGGGAATCGCGAAAATCGGGAACGCCGAGAGATCGACGAACGCGAGACCACGGCTACGCCGCGGTTTCCTATCCGCGAGACCGCGATAGGAAAGGAGTAAAGTGCATCTTGACTGTGACCTACAGCCAGCGAGCTGAGCGGCGAGGCGCGCGAGGAATTCTTATTCTGCGTTTCTTGGCTAAATCGCAACCGCTCGGGAGAGCGCGAGATCCGTGTGCCGCGAGCCCGTTGTCGATGTTCCGTAACCGACCTCGGTCAACACCAGCGCGCACCGAGGCCGCCCTCCACCGCCTCTGCCGCGGCTCTTTGCCTACGAAGCAAAGCTCTCTCTCTCTCTCTTTGGCTCTCCTATTTGCTAGGTGAACGTTTTTTTCCTCGAGCTGGTTGCTCGGCTCCCTCGAGATTCAAGGATTTCAAGCATCACTTGACCCAGATCTTCGTTAAACTTCGACTTTGTGCGCGCCTCGCGTAAACAGACCGGTAGTCTGTCTTGCTGGACGTTGCGTTCTCGCGGCTCTTCGATCGCAGCTTCTCGGTCGGGATTTTCACCGTGGTCCCTCGTCTGTCGTCACGGAAGACGAGACGATTTTTGTCACTGAAAGTGATTTTAGCGGGGGTAACCCAGAAAATCGGGTGCAACGCTGATGCAACGAAAATTAGCGATTGGTTGATTTGGGTCACGTGATTCGTGAGGGGGCGTGGAGTAGACTTCGAGTGGGAGTGGCGTTGTCTGGAATTTAACTCGATTCGTGTGTGATTCAAAGTAACATTTCCTCCGTTTCTTTCTGTGTGAATATTTTGGAACAATTGGAACGATTAGATGAATTCTTTTCGTCGTTGCCAAAGATGTTGAAACAATATAACGAGTGACTGGACGCACTTTCGTTGTACTTTGTCGCTCAGTTCACTTGTAGAGGTTAAATATTTTGTGAGCCTTCATTCACGTGAGAAAAATATCTAACGCTGGAACTACCAAAGTGGTCAAAGCGATCAATTTATAATTTCCGTTGGAAATTAGATATTAAACATTATGACTTTATAGATGTTAGTAGTTGTATATAATTTTATAGATATCAGATATCGAGTCTCTCACAAATTATGTACGATACAAATATTGAACAATTGAACACAATGTACAAATATAATTGAACAACTTTTACAGCGATAGCACGTCGTCCGATTCAATATGGTTCGCGGTTCGATAAAATCGGCGCGTCGAGTTTACAAGGATGCGACACGTGAGAGATAAGTGGAATCTTTGTACACGGTTTCCGTTATTTCGCGTTATTCTCTGACCGAGAATATGCTGCACGCTTCTTGCACGGCTGAACGAAGCTGGTTTTGTACCTTGCACGAGCAATGACTTTTTTCCTTGCATGCGATTATGAATCACTGCATAATATCCTCTCGACGGCCTTAACCGACAACGAAGGAAAACGAAAGGCCGCGAACGCCTCGACTTTGTCTATTTATTCTTCCAGTCTGCGCGTTCGTTTCGTAACGCGAGCTCGCCGAGCACGAGCTTCGAACTACCGAGGAACGAGCAGAACGAAAATTTATGAATGAATCGATGAAAAAAGAAGACAACGTCTCCTCTCTGCGAGGCAATTTTTCGAAGAAAAAAATTTCGCTCGAATTCTTGATTTGAAATCCATATGAATTAATATTGATATAATACGAATAAATGTAATACAATCAATACTGATATGATACGAATAAATATAATTCTGTAACGAACTCGATTAGCTCGAGTTTGGAACGAGCGGAATGAAAATTTACGAACGCCTCTTCTCTGTTGAGTTGAAAATGGGAAAACTAATAAATGTAAATCGTTACGAATCGATTACATGACGTAAATAAATATAATATAAATTTTGTGTAATAAGCTCTTCGTTCATGCGGAAGTTTGGAAACGATATTTCCAAACTGGATATCGAATAAATGGATACCTAACCTAAACCCTTTACAACGCAGCATGATGCCAACATCAATTTTCGTATTTGCAGATACACGTTCGTCGTTTGAACAACGAACGAAATTCATTCGAGAAGTTCATTCATACATTACGTGCAAAAAGTCCATTGATTATATTATAAGATGCGATTATATAAGACGAGATATTACGAGAAGTGGATAACAGTAAAGGAAAAACGTATCATTTACGGCTCGTGAATCGAGTGAACTCGATGGATCATTGGAAACTCATTTCATTTTTCTTCGACGACGGTCGTGTTTTTCCTCGTGAAAACTGCGACGACTACGATGATACGTTGCTTTTAGCAGGCAGAGGAGGATGGAATTGTCAAAGACATATATATATATATATATTTTTTAATACAAAAGAAAGCTTATTAATGAATATATATATAAAAACAACAAGATACCTACGTGAATAACGATTTCTTCAGCATACTTTGCCTCTTCGATTCTTTCCTATTATTTCCTATTCAGATCAAACTAATATAAATATAACATTTTATTATCCATCAACGTCGCTTAAAATCGGTATTACGTTTCGTATCGATGAAATAATACTTGCAAACCGATTATCTCAAATTACAGTTTCTCGAAATATTCACTCTTCAATTGATGGAACCTCCGAACTCTCGCGAGTGCGGCGAAACAATATCGAGACCAACTTGGTACATTCGTAACTGCAGGAAGAAACGGAAGCGAGAGCCGATGTTCGAGGAGAAATTTCTTGCACGACGGAGGGCAGGAAGAAAGAGAAAAAGAGCACGAGTACGAGGCATAGTGTCGTGAGGACGTCATCCGCGTCATCGACGGGGCAACGATGAGAGGAGAGAGAGCCCTCCGTCAATCGGCTCGCAAGTAGAGCGTGCATATCGTGTGTGTGTGTGTGTGTGTACGAGAATGGACCCTTTTGCCGGTGAACCACCGTGGCGCGCCACGTTCGGAAAAAACGACAAACGGGAGGGTTCGATGGCGTGAACTCTACGCTCTGAAGCCTCGAGTTTTGCACTCGTGCAACGCTCGCCAGCTGGGGAAGACACGTTGCCCTGTAACCGAGTACGTACCTCTCTTCTCCCTCCCATTTTCATCTTACTTTTCCATCTTTTTCGAATACGTTCCACGTATTTCGTATTGCATTTAAACGTTGGTTTTTTGTCGCAAAAGAGGCTGGCAATCAAGAATATGAACGAAGCAAATCTTTGACCATTCGTGGAAGAATGCCATCCCAATGGAGAGTACGTCTTACGTACATCTAGAATGATAGAAGAAGACACAGCGTGTCGCGCAGAAAAAGAAGAAAAGGAAAAGAGGAGTATAATTCGACTATCTCTCGACAAATTTTTAAAGGAAACGCCAGATAACCAATCGATAAAGTGTCTAAAATATTTATTTACGTGCAAATACTCGTTAAAAAATAAATATTTCAGAAACGCTTTTCTTCCTTTTAAAATTGCTCTACTTTCGCACACGTTTCATCAAGAGTCAATTAGGTACGAAAATCGCGTTTCCTTTGAGATCAAAAGTTGAGAGCAACGTTATAAATTTTTGCACATCTTGACACGCTCGACGAGGATTCACGTTGCAATTCATCGAGAATTCCGTCTGCGAGAGAAAACGAAACGAGACCGAAACCGAAAGGGAAACCCGGCTGAAACGAGCGAGTTTTTGCTCGTTATCGGGAACTTTTAATGGAACAGTCGGGGTGTTTACAAGCGCGCCGTGTCAACAAGATAATGCACGTGGCTTCTTCTTCCTCTTCTTCGCGTATCGGATTGATACGCGTCGATCGCGAGCCGCGAGTAGAAAGGGAAAAAAGGATTAGAGGGAGCCGAAGCTGGAACGCGGCGGAGTGCGAACGAAAGTGCGATTACGTAACGTGATAAAAACTTCAATAACTTCGTCCTATATAACGAGGTAATTGGCCTTCCTCTAATACGCGCGATACCTCGCGTCACGCCGCAACACGCCGAGCAACAAGAGTTTGCTCAACCCTTCCTCCTAATATTTCGGCTGTTTGGATATTTTTGAAAACAGCCGCCCCCCTCCCACGGTCATTTCGGATCGGATTTTACGAGCAAGCTCGCAAGCGAGGCGAGCTTCGCGGTTCTAATTCCGGTTCTGCTCCGCAGAGTTGTAAATTCCGCTTGTAAATTCTTGGCAGGTCGAAGCGCGTAAATCGCACTCCCTCCCCTCTGGTAGTAAGCGTTTGTCAGCTTAGTCAGTCGCTCGTGGTTTTTATCGATCGTTATCTAAGCGCGACGTTTCTTCGAGATTTTTATGCAAATTCCCGCCTTTTTTCTGCAGCGGCGGTTTTTTTTACACGGCAGGATGAATTCCATTAAATCCAGAGTCCACGAAGAGAGAGAGAGAGAGAGAGAGAGAGAAAATAAAAGGGTAATTGGAGAATTAACAATCTTTTGCGAAAACGTCTGAGCTTGCTAAGAATAGATAGGTGCGCGTGATGTTTCCAAGACATCGCGCAACGCTTTGCGGAATACACGCCGAATCAACGGAACGTCGTCTCGTTTCCCCCGACGTATCGTCCCGAATTTCGTCCGTCGAGCGTGCACGCTTAAACTTCGTCCCAAGTTCAAGCTCTCCGTATACAACCCCCCGTGATCGAGCGACCTAAATCGAGCGGGCGGCCAGCGTCCCGAAGCCCGCCGCCCGCCTGCTCCAGAAAACACATCGGCTCGCCCTCTCCCGGCTGATTTCGACCTCCAAACCTGTGTCGCACGTTCGCTCGTTTATCGAGACATCGACGAATGACGATAAAATCCCGGAGAGACGTCCAAACGCTCGCGTCGGAGACGAATTTTTAACTCTGGAGAGCTCGAGCTCGGATTTTAAACCGAAAAAGGGAGGAAAAGAGTAGTTGTGCAGGTTCCAAATCAAAAGAATTCTTTCATCTCTCTCTCTCTCTCTCTCTCTCTCTGTCGCGAGAGAGGCACGACGGAACCCTCGTCGTCGTTTGAAATTGACGGCACCGTTGGAAGAATCAGGGCGCCTAAGCAAGCGGATCCATCCCTGTTAGCTATCCTGACCCGTGAAGAGTTGCATGCGGCAACACACGCACGGCTCGCTGCGACTCGACGATGCACCGAGAGAGAACGAGCAGCGTATATATATATATATATATATACGTACGTGTACGTGTGCGTGTACGTGTACGTGTGCGGCGGAGGTGGGGTGGGGAAGGGTTGAAGCGTGCGGCGGGGCGGAAGGGAGGAGGGTTAGCAGTAGTATCGGTCATTACCTCCGAGCCGAGTAACTGGGTCAGTCGTCACAGCGCCTCGGTTCGCTCACTGGCTGCCCGTTTTGCAGCGTTCTCCCACCCTCCCTCTCTCTCGCTCGCTCTATCTCTCTTTCTCCCTCTTTGTGTTATTCTCTCGCTCGTTCGCTTCGTTTCGCTCCGTTCCGTTCCGTTCCGTTCCGTTCCGTTCCTCCGTCTCCGTTTATTCCTCGTTCGCTTTTGTCCCTGTCGCGTCGACTGGTTCTCTGTTCCTGCGTTTGTGTGTGTGTGTGTGTGTGTGTGTGTTCACCGTCCCTCTGTACCGCCGGTTCGAGCCTCTGTATCCCCGCTTCGGAACCTTCCACACGATTCTCGAAGCGGCCACAGGAGATTAGACCTTGGATTGGAAGCGCGGCGTCGCGCGGAAAACATCCGCCTTTTTTTCTCCTGGTTTCGCAGCGGGAGAGGCTGTATACCGTTTTCACGGCTCCTCCGCCCCCCTCTCTCTCTCTCTCTTTCGCGTTTTGCTTTTCACCGGGAACGCAACAGCCGTTGCGTTGTGTTCTCGAACACAGGGTGCGGACCCAGTTCACCCCGCTGCTGCTGCTCGAGAGAGGCTCGTTTCTACCGACTGAATCGAAACCCCTTTGGGATTCTATTATTTCTCTTTCTCTTTCTGTAACGTCCTGTTTCCAACGTGTCACGTATCCGTGTAATCCGGATTCGAAGGCATTCGTTGCATTTCATTAATAAATTATTATTAAAAAATCATCGAATGAATTATTTAGAACGATTGTTAGAAAAGTATCGAATGAATTGTTTGCAATCATTGCAGATTTCGATGTTATCATGTTGCGTGTCATTTCTTGCGTCGCTGTTGCACTTTGTTGATATATTATCAACAAAGTATATGGGAAAGCATAGCACAGTATAATAAAATATAGTATGTTAAATCATATAGTAAAGGTATATAGTATAATATAGTATAGTGCAGTAAAATAATATATTACGTACTAAATGTACATTATCGAATGAATTATTTGCAACAATTATTGCAGATTTCGATGTTATCATGTTGCGTGTCATTTGTTGCTCCGCCGTTGCGCTTTGTCGATATATTATCAACAAAGTATGCAGTGTATTATAATTATTTATATTTACACGATATACGTATTTCTATCATAATAAAAGTATATAGTATAGTATGGTACAGTATAGTAAAATATAGTATATTATATATTATAAAAGTACGTAGTATGGCAACAATTGTTATAGTTTTTGGAGCCACGATTTAGAATCAATTGCTTCCTCTCTTGCAAATAAACGAAAATTATTCGCTCTTTGGACTATTCTGGGATATATTCGAACCGTCAGAGGTCTCTCGTTTCCTCCGTTCGGATCATTTCGATCAATTTCGATGGTAATAAGCTGTTTTGCCGGAGACATCGGAGATATAGGTTAGGGAGGCTTTCGATTTCACGTCTTGCTCGACGCGCTGCGCGCGCGCGTCATCGATGACCTGTGACGTTCGAGCGGAGCTAAACTTTAATCCGGAGGACGCGAGTCTCGATTCGACATTAAATCAGATTACTCGGGAATCTGCTAGTCCAGTTGTCCAGTACAAATAAATAAACAAACGCTTCAGTCACGAATTTACCGTCGTTCTTTTTTTCTTCTTTCGACCAGCGGAAATTTTAAACCTGAAAACTGAATAAATCGAAGGAATCGCGTCATTGAAACTCGTAATATGTATATATTCATCGATTTGAACAAATCGAAACGCTCGAACACCGATTGATCGACCGCAGACTACAAGCATCCCCTGTCCCGATCAAATATGAAACAATAAAAAGCCCCTCCCGACTCGATTCTTCGAAAACATACCCGCGATAACTTGTTCCGATATTTTTATCGTCTCTCTCTCTCTCTCTCTCTCTCTCTCTCTCGGACTGTTACATCGCACTGGACCATATACATTCTCGTCTGTGTTTGCTCCCTCCGCCACTTGGAGGCTCTACGTGGCCTTTGATCCAGCCAGCAGGAAACAGGAAGAAAAAGGAGGGAAGAGAAGACGAAACGTCGGTGCTACCTGTTGGGGGTGGTCACGTGCAACTTTTGGCTCGCACGTGATGGGCCCTTCGACGAAAAGGAAAGAAAAGGGGTTCGTATTTGTCCAAAGCGCGCACTGACGATTACGCATTTTCCGCGAAGAAACGACAGAACGACGAAGACATGTTACCAATGACACAATGACAAGAAGCAATAGCGGAGCAAAAGATTCAGAAGCAGACTGGTCGATTCGCGACATCCAAGGGATGATCTCTTCCGTTGGAAATAGCCTTCCGTTAAAAATAACTAAAGTTCGAGTGGCGACTGTGTCAGGATTTACATAGGTGGCAAAGAGGGGGTGGAAAAGAGAAGGGAAGGACGGCACGGACTAATTCGAGGTGACATTAGCATTTCCACTGCTACCAGCGAGCAGCGACAGTCGCAGGGTAATAATTGCAGCAATAAGTCACCCTCTGCGCGATAAAGCCAAAGGCAATTAACCCTCGTCGCGTCCGCTCGTGTCTATTTATTTTCGATATTTACATATAATCGGATATAAGTATAGTAGTCTTCTCCGAGACTGAAATATCATTTCGGATTAATTCGAACCACAAAACCGTGGTCTCTCAGAATAGCAGAATTCCGAGGAAATAGATTTTCTTCTTCGTCTCTCTCTCTCTGTTTCTCGATGGTCGGTCTCCTTGGAGGAGGATTTATCGGGAGGATGTTTCGGTTGGACGTTCGCGAAAACGATTCTTCCAGCAGTGTCTGACAAACGCGGCGAAACGACCGTGCCACGACGAAGCAAGACGAAGTTGCTGTCGTACGTGTTGACAGCGAGCAGGGGATGGCCTCCAGTAACCTATTCCGTGGCACACGGTTTTTGGGTCACGCCCGATCGAAGATAACCGGCACCGACCGGAGCGCGTTACGTTTTATCCGCTTCGCCCCGGCATATTTGGCTCGCGCGGAAATCTCACGTCGCAGACACGAGCGCGAGCCTGGCGGCTGTTCAAGTCATCGCCGACCGAACTTGTTGTTGTACGTACACAGCTCCGATCGACTTTCATCCTGGACAAGCGATACGAGAAGCGATTCTCGAGAAATGATCCGACGACGAACGTTCTCGCGTCGTAAACCCTCCTTTCTTTTCCCTCTCTGAATTGCTTCGGGTTTGTCGGTACTTTGGGGAATAATTCAGAACGTATCTTTGGCATTTGTGAATTTTTCAAATTCAACCGATCGTGCTCGTAAATAAGTCAGACTTTGCTCGACGCTGTAGGAGATAAAATTAGCGAAAGTACGGCGTTTGTAAAAACGGGATCAACGGGATTTTGTCGTTATCGCGACAAAGTTGCCCAAAATTTAAATTTACGCGACGCCAATTTCCCAAAAAAATCGAGGACGCGAAGCATACGGGGCTCCCTGTTCTGAAATCAGTTCACTCGTCGCGCAACGAGCATTCCGGAAGACGGTAACTCTGGATGGAAGGCCTCGAGACGCGATCTCCAGCGACGGCCGGAAGTCGGTGTTAACCGAGCGGCGAGCGGGAAGTTCGGACAGAGTAGAGAGAGAACAGATGCGTCTGTTCGCTCAGTTTCAGGGCATAAATATTCGTGGAACGAGGTAAATTGCAGCGGCGGCCACTCGCCTCGCCTCGCCTCGGATCGGATCGTCGTGCACGGTCACGTCGAAACTACGAACGGTGCGCGATTAACGGGTTCGAAGCGTTGCATATCGGTATTATGAGGGGCATTCTGGGGCAAAGGTTGAGGAACGCTGGCTCCCCTCGAGCTCCAACCCTCCGCGGAGCTATCCGCCACTGCCACCTCTCTCTCTCTCTCTCTCTCTCTCTCTCTTCCATCTTCCTTCGACTCCCTCGAAATACCAACTACCTACTCCCCCTTTCCTTCTCGCTCTTCGTTTCCCTTCTCTCCGTCGGTGTTCCACCTCCCGGGTTCCACCTCCCTCGTTCGTTGTACGCGGACCTTCTCGTGCTGCCTCTCCCGCCCCCTCCCACTCGTCGCCATCGTCAGGCAATGCTCTCTCGTCTCTCGGTGCTTTCGTCCGACCTACCCCAATATCCCTTTCTCTCTCTCTCGTTTCCTCCCTCCTACCATTCCTCTCTTCGCGCCGATTCACTCTCACTCACTCACTCTCTCTCTCTCTCTCTCTCTCTCCCCTGGTTCCTCTGCCAGCCCTCTGCTGCACTGCTGCACTGTCCACTGTGTTTTCCCTTCCCTTCTCTGCTCTGCTCTCGGCCACACGGATGTATCCGATGAGTCTCTCCTTCCGCCTCGCTTTCTTTCTCCTCTCCGCTCGTCGTCTCTGTTCATCGACGCCGGTAAACTAGTTCCGGGCTACGCGCTCCGTCCGTCCCCTCCCCCCTTCCCCTGCCTGTTCCTTCGAAAGTTCTCCCGGCTTCCGGTTCGTAGGAGGAGGAGGAGGAGGATTCGGTCAAGTTTCGCCTCGTTGGTTCTGACGAATTTTGGACGATTTTAGGAAATTTAAGAAAAACGTTTTCAGCTTCCGCCATCCGTTGTCACGTTTCAATTTCGTCGCTCGACGAAAAGAGGGGAATTTCCTCTGTTCATCGACGCACGGTTGGAAAATTGCATTTTCAATCGGCGATAGCGATCGAGGCGCGATCCTCGCCTATCGCCGATGGGTAACCTGTTTATCAGCCGTACGGTGACGTACGGTTCAGCGGAATTTCGAATCGATAAAGCCGACAGAGTAGCGGCGAGCGCGCGCGTAAAAATAGACCGCGACCTACCCTAACCGGCCTGTCGACTCAACCACCCACCCCCCGAGAGAGAGAGTTCCACTGTTCCGAGAGTCGAAGATCTGCCGCTAGGCTTTCTCTTTCTCTCTTTTCGAACACACTCGCCACACCCTCGTGTTCTGTGTCTCTAGCCGTGTGTCTTCTCCGTTTGAAGAACTGAACTCGGGGGCTTAACTTCAACCTAACCGAGTGCGACGACGGGGAATTTCCTTCCGACGAGGGCAAAAGTGTGTCGTGGGTCCGTGGACGATCGGTTTTCGCCCCCTGCGGGGATAAAAACGGCACGTCGTTAATAATCGACGAACGACGAGTTTCTTCGTTGACCCGAGGTTAGGGCAATTAAGTTCGAGGAACCCTCGACGATCCATCGATTCCTGATTTCTCGGTAGGAGACAGATTCTGACATTCGACGCTTCGCCGCGGTCGTTCCTCGCCTGTCGAAAACTCGAGTTATTTGAGGAAATTGCACGAACGGGAATGTAAATAAATTCGCGGCACGCGCGATCAAAGGGCGCGAGAAAAGCTCCGCCGGGATAATGCAATTTTCGTAATTAAAGTGCAACGTGCAATTGGTAAAATTATAATTCAGTTAATAAACGTACGATTACACTTTGATGAATTGTAATTACTTCGTGCCTCTATTGTGTATTTGTCGATACACTATTGCACATTTATTAATTGAATTGTAATTTTATTGAAGTACATACTATGTACTGTTACTTTGATAAAATTATAATAATAATAATAATAATATATGTATATATGCAATTATTAATTTTATTAATCACGCACAATCAACAGAAATCTCATTTTCGCGTCAATCCTTCAATTTATCAACGCGATCGTCAAGTTTGAAATTCCGACCAGTTTTGACATCTCGAAATTCGAAATATCTCTCAGACTCGGGTCTCTAACGTCTACGGAAAGACGCGCGAAAGATAGAAAATTACATATTTGTCGAAGAGTAATGTTTTTTCCGCTGATAACACCGAGAGTGAGATAGTCGCGCGCGATAATAGACAGCAGATCGAGATCGAGATCGAACGAATCGGCCGTGCGTCGATAGAATATTTTGCGACCTAGTTCGCGTGTTCCGCGGGACGGACGCGTTTTCGGTTGCCACGTTCCTCGTCTCGCCTATTCACGTCCCTTTACAGCGTCAATCTTCTTTCATTCTACGTACGTATTTTTTCCCTCTCCCTCTTTCCTCCCCCCATCGTCCGTGTCACGGCTTCTAAAGAGTCTTCTATACGTGAGAATGCATGCGATTTGCCGCACGAGAAGCTTCGCCCTGGTCCAAAGAACGTAGAAACGAGAAACAGCGTGGGCTTCAATTTTCACTTTGCTTGATTATTCTCTGACGCGAGAATAATCACGGTTGTCATGGGTGAAAATTTACAAAAAACGTACACCGAGGTCGAAAAAAGGAAGAGAAGAAAGAGAGAAAGAACTGGAGCGAAATTTTACATTTTACATGTGTAAATCGATTCGAGGAATGGTGTAACGCTAGATAAAATTGAACTGTAATATCGTGAATACAATATTGTGAGAAAGCGTAACTGTAATATACCTAGTAGAAGAGCGCTACTATTATTTATCTAGTATGGCAGAGAAGCGTAACTATAATATACTATAATATGCCTGTATAATGTAGAAATAACTAGCTATAGTATACCTACTATAGATAGATACTGTATTATAGTGTATTACATCTACAATAGTAGGTATACTACATAGTAACATAGTAAATATACTACATATACAGTAGTAGGTGTACTATATGGTAATATAGTAAATATACTACATACTAATATAGTAAATATACTACATATACAGCAGTAAGCATGCTATATAGTAATATAGTAAATATACTACATATACAGTAGTAGATGTACTATATAATAATATAGTAAATATACTACATACTGATATAGTAAATATACTACATACTGATATAGTAAATATACTACATGTACAGTAGTAGGTGTACTATATAATAATATAGTAAATATACTACATACTAATATAGTAAATATACTACATATACAGCAGTAAGCATGCTATATAGTAATATAGTAAATATACTACATATACAGTAGTAGATGTACTATATAACAATATAGTAAATATACTACATGTACAGTAGTAGCTATACTATATAGTATACTATAGATATACTACATCTGCAATAGTAGGCGTACTATATAGTAGAACTATAACATACTATAGAATGGTGAGTGTACTATATAACAGAATAGTACGTATATAGTGGGTGAACTTATATAACAATACAACATACTATAATATACCGTAACACATGATGTAAAAATGGAGAAAACTCTCCGCGCGAGAAAAAAATCAATTACTCTTTGACGCGTTGGATTTATTATTCAGCCAGCTTCGCCGAACGTAACCGGGGAGGGGGGAAAAGTTATTTGCAAAATATACACGAGTTTCGGCCGACGATGTTCCAGCGCACGAGAGGCCGGACTAATTAAACGATTTGCTCCCGTTTGAAATTCCTTACTCTTCGCTGCGGCGCTTGGAATTCAGCAGTTTTATGTTGCGATAGTAAAAAAAACATAGTGATGATAATAGAGAAAGTTTTCGGAAAAATCGGAGTACCGGGACCTGTACTACGCGCCGTTCCATCGCAAAAAGTGAAACTAGAAGAGGAGGGGAAAGGGAAAACGCGGAGACAGTGGAAGAACGCGTGTCGGAGAACGAGAAAGGCCATTTGAGTAACGAGCCACGATTTCAGACGATCGCGCCGAACCGCCTAGAGTGAGTGAGTGAGTGAGTGAAAGAGAGAGAGAGAGAGAGAGAGAGAGAGAGAGAGAGAGAGAGGGAGAGTCTCTGATAAAGCGTCTATTTTTGCGAGCGTAAAAGCCGCCTGTGCGCGCTGCAGCGGCGCTCTGCGTGAAGAGGGTCGTGCCACAATGCATGCTGACCCATATTCGGGTCGTTGCTATTTCAGATCCATCCTTTCCATAGAGGAAGGTCGTCGGACTACGTGGCGAGCACGGCGCGGTTATGTAACGCTGGCTTGTTTTTAACGCCCGCCTCGGGAGCACGCGATCCACCATCTACCGGTTCGAAAAAGTCACCGCAGGCACTGCGCGCTCCCCTTCGAAATTATCTTTCAAAAATTTCGTACGAGGAGTTTTAAGAAACCTAAGAAGCTTTATTTCCATCCCCCCTCCCTTTTTTGAAAATATAATTAACTCGAGAGTATTATTCCATATTATTCCAGCGAATGGAATATATTCCGTAATTAATTCGAAAATATTACTCCATATTGTTCTACGAAATTGTCACTAGAAATTGTCACTAGGATCTTTGTGCATTTATAGAAAATGCAATTTTGCGTACTTGAACGTTTGAATTTCGCAAATTTAACGGACGTACGGTTTAACACTATTGTTGCTGCAATAATATTACTTGATCATTGACACAGTTTGCACAGTTTGGATATTTCGCGTACCGCATTCAATTTTCCACTTTGAAGTGCGCGCAATTTGACGCCATGTCATGTTATTCTAGTGACACAGTTCCACGAAAATGTCACTAGGATTTTTACGCGTTTGTGGAAAATTTAACCGTACCAAAATACAATGCACGTATAAAACGTCGAAAATATATCGAAAATGGAATATTTAATGTACGAAACAAATTAAATTATTTTCACAAAAATGTGACAATTGTATTACAAAACTTCAAATTCGGAGAAATTGAAATTGAAAGTTTGACGACGTATCGTTGCACACGCGTTGGTGATTTCGACCGGTCTGCTAATTCCAGTGTTAAACGAATAGTTCTATTTTGCCGCGATTTTATTAACGCTCTCGGGAACTTTTTGCGCGTTTCTCACGCGAGATTAAATCCATCAGCTGAAAACGTCGTTTCTGTTACGTTCAACGCACTCGAAGTACTTTTCATCGATTCGTCGCCATTTGTTTAAAATATTCGCCGCGACGATGGTGAAAAAAAAAATTTCAAAGATAAAAATAAAGAATCAATTATTAAGGACGATTAACTCGAAAGGAAAAGTAGTAAGTAATTTGTACATCGCTGTTTCTATTTCTGAATCGATCAACCTCACAGATACGCGCAATTTTGGATGTTCAAATAGTCGTACTACAACATGTTGGAAACGAGCAGCTCCGAAACCGGTGCTCGCGCCGGAACCTCCGAACCCAGGCCGTGTCCGACCATTAGCAGATCTGCACTACTGACTATCGAGTTTTTCCTGCGTGGCCACGAAACTGCGACCGAGCGACGTACGATATCGCGAGGAAAGTTCGAACGATCGAAGAAACAATCGCTCGCCACGTCGTCTGTATAAAATTCACCTGTCGATCGTTTGTCAAAACCCGTTCGATTTTCTTTATTTGTTTCAGATTCCGCGGATTGCGAGCGACAAAGGACCGAAGGATCGGACGAACGTGACGAGTGCGATAAAAGTTTTCCGTTGTTCCGTTTAACGTTGCTGTCGTTCCACGTGCCGAAGACGATGTCAAAGCCACTGCTCGCAGAGTGTTTAAGTAAGTGCACGTACGTGACAGAATTTCGAAGCGGTTTCCCACTTGGAGGGGAGCAATCTGCAAGTGGAGTTTCACTCGTTGTTTCTTTCCGAGGGCATAATTTTCGACTCGTCGAAAATAAAATTTTCGTGACAATCAAACGTCAATCGTGATTATTTATATCATTATCATTACGTCGTCGTTAACAATAACATCGAAACGCGAACGGCAATCGTTGCCAGCTTCCGAGGACGACTTTGCTTCAGTCTAAAAACAGAAATTAAGATAATACTCGCGACGATGCACGCACGGGAAGATTGCCTCTTTACCTTCGCGTCGCGCTTCGAAACAGAGTCGAGGCGCGATAAGATAAAGAAACTTTTCAAGTCGACGATTACATACATGCGCGACAGTGGTGCGACTGATACGCACTGCGCACACACACGCTCGAAGAAACGGCGCACGTACGTTTCGTTCAAATTGCCGAGCCGCGCTATTTATATCCAGAGAGAGATTTCCAAGTACTAGTTACTCCAGTTGTCGATGAAGTCATTCAGCCGTGCGATCCTTTCTGAAACGGTCTCGAAACGGTCGCAAACAGCTTCAAACCGATCAGACGAATTAGACAGCGTGTCGCTTTTGATGCACGGACAAAGGAAGAAACATCGTCAGACGATCCGTTGCGAATACGTACTTGGACGAGAGGAATTTTCGAACTTGAGAATGATGAACTCGCCGGAAGGAGGAAGAATTTAGATCTCGACAGAGTCAAAAAATTAACTATTGGCTCTCGGTGGCGATCGCGGAACGTCGATCGGCATTGGATATCGCGCTTTCCTCGATAATTTCACGGCTCGTCGACCAACCGAGCCTCGGCCGTCGTGCCGATACGCCGCGATAAGATACGCCCGGTTCTCTCACCTTGAACACCCGGAGAGAACCTTAAAGACCGGTGATCGAGGAAAACTCGCTCGACCAGCCACGCCGGTGTGGGAAAGTCACTGACAATGGAGACGCCTGTCCCCCGAAAGACGAACGTTGGACGCACGCGACATCCTCTGAACTTTTAACCCCGGCGCGTCAAATCGTCATTGAGAGAGAGGGAGAAAAGGAACGCGTTCCGAACTTCATCCGTGTCGACGAACGATTTGCTTGAAATAAATGTAAATATAATTAGTTCGTCAATTTAGGAATTGAAGAATAAAGTCCCAACGTGACGTTTGGCGATGACAGAAGATGTCAAGTAGCTAGAATTAAAAAAAATTACGATACATATTGAATATATCGAACGGAAAATATTTTATAATTTTATGTATATTATCCAACAGATTAATCGTTTCGACCATTTTGGCAATGATAATTCCAGTGTTGAGCTCTCGCTACTCGCTGTTCTCTTCATCCCTCGAAACCTTCGTCCTTTGCACGCACAACCACATTTACCTTGCATTTCAATTCTTGAAACTTGAACTGGAAGACGAACTAGTCGCAAATCTTTACACTCGAAAGTGGAAAGAAAATGCAAACACTCGGTCGGCGAGCGTCGCGGTATTGACGAAGACAAATATCGTCGAATATTTATCAGGTTCGACGTAGCATTTTTCAGTACGTACGTACAACAGGCGTACACGTACGGCGTTTAAACGCGGTATTGAAGGGAAAAACTAGTACACGCTGTTTTGTAGGATAGAACGTAATCATTTATAAGTAAGCGTACAATCAGATTATACACGGCGATTATAACAGCCTGTTTCGAAGACAGCCCTGAACGTTGACTCAAATGAATCGAGGATTCGTGTCAAGGTACTTGCATGCGCTAGAACCGGCTCTCTATTCGACTCTTCTCTCCTCGAAAAAAAGAATTCGTTCGCTTAAAAAGAAAGAAAAAAAGAGAGGAAAAAAGTGGAAATGAGAGCTTGGTATTCGTCTGTTGCCAGTGTTGATACTCTACAACGTGTTCTACTATATGAATAATTATACCATGTTCAATGAAAAGTGAAGCTTGTCAAATTAGAGATTTTTACATTAGACAATTTAAGGCACTTGCAATCAGAGCTAATTTAGCTAACTTTGGGTGCTCTTTCTCCAAAAATATCAGTTTCCAAGTAGTATATGAACATCGAATCCGAGGCCTGTCACGTATTTTCGTGACAACGAAATCACGACGATCGTGTTAAATCGGTCAGAGATGCTTGCCGAGAGGAACGTTGAACGAGCGAGCAACGTGAATTAGTTCCTACGTGATCTCGATCGACAGTAGAGAGAAGAAACCGATTCTTGAAAGCTGAGAGAGAGAATTTCGCTGACAGGAACGAGTCGAAGGGAGAGGATCGTTGACAGAGAGGGAGGGATCGTTAATCGTCGGATCCTCCGCGGGGAATCCGCCGGTGTCGTCCACATCCGCCAGCACTTTCTCTCCTGCCTCACGGTTGCGCTCGCGGCAAGAGCAGGCAGGCAAGAGCAGGCAGGGTGTAGGTTACGTGGCGTAAAGCGTCGCCGGGGAATTCCCCACCTGGAATGCACCTCTTGGTCGTCGAATGCACCGTCCGGCCCCACCACGTGGCCGTTCACTCGGCCGGTTCTTCCCCACCTTGCCGGAACACGGACACGGTGGTTCCCCTCTCTCGCGGCCCCCGCCACCGCAGCTCCCCCTTTTTTCTCACCACCGCGTCCCCACGCGTTCTCACCTTCCCTTCTCCACCCTCTCTCCCTCCCCCCCCAACCGCCGCTCGCTGCCGCACGCGTATGCGTCATCCCTGCCACCGATTCCGGATACCCACCACCGGGACGATCCACCACCATCGCCGCGCCTGCACGCCCCTCCACGGGATCGCGCGGTTGGTTGCCGCGCGTACGCGTGAATCAAGGGGTGGCAGGCGGTGTTGCGCACGCGCGGAAATAGTAAACACTCCCCGGCTGCGCAATGGGATCCGCGGTGAGGCAGGTCCGGGACCGCGCACCGACCGACAGCAGCAACAGCGGCACACACCGACGCTGCTTGTTACGTGCGCTACACGTACACACACACACACACACACACACATATACGCGACGATGTGTTGGAGAAATAAGGACAACCGAGGTACAGTTGGGCTATAGGTGTATGTATGTATGTATGTATGTATGTATGTATGTATATACAGAGGGAGGGTGGTTGCAAGAGAAAGGGGTGGTTGGGTGGGCAGCTCGATACCGGTCTGGGTTCAATGCACACCGCTCGCCCAACCCCTCCCACCTGCTCTCTCTCCTCTCTCCAGCTTTCCTCTACTCCGCTCTTTCAACCCCTTCAACCAGCCCGCGGATCATGCACTCCTCCGCATCGTTGAGTCTTGCTTCTCTCTGCTCGCTGCTGTCCTCCTGCCGGCCTCCTCCGGGGGCCAGTTGCTCCTCCGTTTCCTCTTTCCTTTTTACTCGGCGTCGCGACGTCGTCGTCCTTTCCTTCTTAGCGAGCTTCTTTTCTTCCTCTTCCTCTGCTTCTTCTTCGGCCCGAATTGAACTTTGCCCGAACGAATTGAAGAGAAGGCAAAGGGGGTGGGAAGATGTTTTCCATCGGGGAGGAAAGAGGACAGCTTGCGGATGGTCAGGGTGCGAGAGACGGCTTCAGCTCGGGCGCTTTTTTGCGAGCAATGGCGAGTCGTTGGCCAGCGAAGACCGACGTGGGGTTTGTTCATCGCGGTAGCTTCTCCTCGAGTCGAAAAAACGATCGAGATCGCGAACGAGTTTCGCGAACGATGCGTAATATCTGTTTGTCGCTTCCTGCCGAAATTAAATTACGTTCGTTCGAGAGAAAGAATTTCTTTCTTTCGTTTCCAACGCGCAGAACGAAAACAATCCAGCGCGAGGAACTGGGTCGCGCCCAAGAAGAATCGCGCCATTGTTACCCACTCGTCGATCCTCGTTATCGCGCCGCGATGGAGATCGGCGGATAAAACGCAGGACGATAAAACCACTTTGCAACTTCGCAACGTTAATTACTGCCTGGAAATATCCGGATCGAGTATCCAGTTGCACGGAACGAAACCACTTTTCCCCGGGATCGAACGTGCGCGTTCTGGGACAGGCAGTCCCGCGGATTTTTAATTGGAGCGCGAGCTCTGTCGAGCTCTTGTTACCGGTGTGTGAACGAAATTCAGAGAGTCGCGGGAGATGTTGGTCGGCGGCGGAGACACGACTGAAGAGGACGCGTTTTCCACGGCGATCAACGAGCGATCCGAGGAAGAGGGAGGAAGATCGACGATTTTCTCCGGGCTGGGAAAGGCATTGCGTCCAAGCGTTTCCTCGAGCGTTTCGCGTTTTTCGAAAAGGGGCGAGGAGGGAACCCCGACAACGGCGTTTCTCTCGGAGAACGCGACCATCTAACGCGGCTCCTGACTCCGTGAAATCTTGTTTCACGGTAGATCACGTAACGGCGCTGTTCGTGGAAACGGAGCCACCGAGCCCCCGTTTCGTGAACAGGTGAATTGGAAGTAAGAGAAACAAGAGAGAAGATAACGACAGCTCGATTACGGACGAATCTCCGACACTCTGATTGAAAAAAAAAAATAAATAAATAAAATAAAATAAAATAAAACGAAGTAAAAAAAAAAAAACGGAGGAAAACGGCGTCGTGTCGAAACGACGTGTGTCGAAATCTTTTATACTCGATACGCGTTTCGTGACTCCGCGCTCGCTTTCCTGCTCGCCCGTGTCGAGTTACACGCGATACTACGATCCTGCGAGAGCAGCTACTCGCTTAGTTTCGTTATCGCTGGCTGGTCGGCGAGCCAACTCGACGGCTTATCGGTTGACGAACGGTGCAGTTGGTCGTACTGTCACCTGGCCAAGAGCCTTGCAGAAGACGCAACGTTCTCAATTTCGCCTTGTTCGCTGTCACTCGAATCGACGAGTGACAAAACAAACTGTCCACTCTCACTGTCTCTCGTTGAAAGCGGACCGACCGACTGATTTCTTCGCTACGAAGCGATATCCAAATGACGGTTGATAAGCGCGAAGAAAGGAAAGAGGAAACCAGCTGCGGAGTTGGAGTGGGTGGTCGGGCAAGGCATCGAAATTGACGTGCCCCGCGGGGATAGCTTTGCTGGCGTCAGTCGGGGATAGCTTTGCCAGCGTGGTCGACGCCCTTAGCCGCTGTATTTTGATCTCGAGGAACAAGAGAGGCAAGAAAGAGAAAGGGAAACACCTCGTCCTCGTCTTCGTCGCCGTCACCGTCTTCGTCAGCGACCATGCAAAACGACTTCACCGGCGGTTCAACCTCCTTCCGTTCGGGAGTTTTATCGCGGCGTGCCGACGGCCGGGCAAACGAATGAACACTTTTAAGAAATTGACGGCGGCGGTCCGCTGGCCTGGAATCTTCTAGTCCGCCATAACCGTAATCCCGCTTTATTTTTGTCCCGCTTTATTTTCTCCCTCCTCTTCTCCTTTGTTTCAGCGATTTAAAGCGCGCGACAGGGTGGCTCCTCCTTTTTCTTCTCTTCCCTCGCAGCATCTATTTCCTCGCGTTACTCTCGCGTTTGCTTCTTTCTTGGAACTCTCGCGACGATTTATAATACAGTCGATTTAAAATCCAAGTTTCAAGATTTTTTTTTTTTTCTCGTAACATTCGACGTTCGATTAAATTTCGACGGTAAAATCGTCGAAATTTCAAGATTGGAGTTTGGATCTAGTTACATTTTTTCCACTAAATCTGCCATGGTCTTGAAGGTTAAAACTTTCTCTTGAACCTAACGATCAACGTTCGACGAATTGGCGGAAAATAAAATTGTACGAGTTTTAGGTTCGGTTTTCAGAACGGCGATGCATTTCGTTAAATTCATAGTAACGTAACAGATTTAAAATCACGCAAGTTTCAGGGTTAGATTTGAGCCTTTCGTTCAATGTTCAACGTTCGAAACAATCGATAAAATGACGATGATAAAGTCGTACAAATTTTGAGGTTAGATTTCAGTTTTCAAAATGGCGACGGATCCAGATTCTCGCGAAACGCA
Source organism: Melipona beecheii (assembly GCA_032399605.1). Lineage (NCBI taxonomy): Eukaryota > Metazoa > Arthropoda > Insecta > Hymenoptera > Apidae > Melipona > Melipona beecheii. The sequence goes on along the minus strand of JAUCMO010000243.1, from coordinate 2,340,976 downwards.
TTTACTGTCAGATCGACCGGGAAAAGAAAGTTGCAAAGGAAGAAACGACTTTATCCACGTGGCAAAGTTCCTCTTTGAGAGGTTTCAAGGGATTTGTTACTTCTTTGCGACATTTTCTTCATTAAACAATGATTCCGAGAAGCGGGCGTCGCTCGAAGCGACGAAAAAGCGAAACGAAAATTACGTTTCTCGGCGCAACTCGGTAACAAGTCAATTTCGCTGGTTGCGAAACGATGTCGTCCCTTTCCAGTCTCCTTTCGGGAGCTCGTTATTTTCACAGATCTCGCGAAAAAATGTGTTTTCCAAAGCTAACTCGACTCGGAAACGAACGATTAGAGAGTGGGATAAACGCATACGGATAAATCGTGATTAAAAGAAGTTGCAAATGTCAGTGTCAACGATGTTGTCTTGCCCGAACGTGTGGAAAAACACTCTGTACATTTCCTGCTAAAAAGAGACCGTTGTGACTCTTCTCCGTTAACCAAACTGTGAAATATCTATCAGCCGGCAAAATTAATCCTCTCTCGAGAAACGAACGGTTTAAAACGGTGAGCCGCGTTTATACGCGGGGCGTATTTTTCGTCCCTGCGCGGAGGGTTGCTGATAAATGACGCAAGGACAAACAAAAGTGTATCACGAGCGATTCGTGCATTAATCGCGACACGGGAGCCGCGTTTCAACTCTGAAAAATGCACTCGATTTTTCAATCGCAAACGGGCAACGGGCGCTAGAAACGAAGTCGTCTTCATGCAAGCTCCGCTGAAACGCGTATCAACGTTCACGTACGTACGGGGTATGTAGAACAGAGAAAAGGTTCGTAACACGTGGCGTGGATAGAACTGAACCGAAAGGCGAAGAAAGCACCGGTAAACGTGGGTGGAAAGATTAACAGCTTCGAAGCTACCGTTACAATTTCTTCCTTTCTGCGTGCTTCGTGTGTGTTAAAGAATTACGTGCTACTTCAAAAACTTTCTCGCAGGCATTTCAAACGACGAGATCGTCTACAACCTTCAAACTATCGATCTTTCCTCTAACCCACGTTTGTCAGACTTTTCTTATTCTTGTCGTACCATCTGCCCCATCTGCGAGTTACGAGCCCCTTTTGTCTATTCACCCAGTATATAAACCAGAGCAATGGAATCTCTCCCGCCAAGAGAATGGACTTTACTCAACGCGCTGATGGATCGGTTGAGGGTTAGGAACGGTTGAGGAACAAACAAACACCCTGTTTGCAACGCCCCGTTGACGGGGCGCGAGCCGTCGGTAAAACAGTTGGTCATTGGCAGCACGCGCGGAAAAGCGACAAACTCCCCGACGAAAATCTTGCGTGCAACATCTCACCGTACCTCGACGATCCAAAGTGCGTCCAAAAGTGCATCTCTCTCTCTCTCTTTCTCTCTTTCTCTCTCGACGCCTCGTAACGAACGACCGCCGTCGAACTAGGAGCTTTAAGGAGCAACGCATTGACCCTGGAAGACGCAGCAGCCTCCCGCCGTGTTCGTTCGGTCGCCACCTCCTCGGCGAGCGTCGATTTCCCTTACGGTCGTCGGTCACGGGTGCCGAGGGCCACCAGGTGGCATCGGTAACGAGCTCGACTCAGCCGGCCCCCCCGTGTTGTCGTCGGACGCCGACGACGGTCGAAGACGGCGATCGCGGCCGCGTACGTCGCATGACGGCTCGGCGTACTCGCGCGGATTCCGGTGACGGGACGCGAGAATCGATCGCGATTAAAAGTCCTGCACCGATGTAAACAAACTGCGGAGCGCCGAGAGGAACGGAACGGCGGAAGAGCGAAGGGGGTGCGAGGGGGAGGGGAAGGGGGGGGAGGCGGGCGGAGGACGGTTCGGAGGCGGAGCAAGAAGGAGCGAGCGAGGGCTGGAATGAGAAAGAGAGCGCGAGAGAATGGGAGTCGTTGGTGCGTTACCTCGCGGAGGTCATTGACCGAGGGTGGCAGAGAGAGAATGGAGGGGTAACGTTCGCGAGCGAGAGAGAGAGAGAGAGAGAGAGAGGGAGGGACAAGGCACGTTGGCTGGTAGGGGTTTCGTGGATCAAACGAAGAGACAGAGAGAGAGAGAGAGAGAGAGAGGGAGAGAGAGAGAGAATCGGCCGCGTGTGTTCGTGTGTACACGTACGTACACGCGTAGCGTGAACACCCCGTGCGTGTGTGTCGGAGGGGTTTCGCGTGCAGTTGCATCGACCGACGGCTCAGCTGTGCATCTGCACCCCTTTCGCCCCCAGCCGCCCAAACCCCTCGCTTTTGCAGTTCGTTCTCCTCTGGCCTGGCTGGCAGTCCGCCCCTCCTGGCCGCCGCCTCGCCAACCCTCTGGCCTAGAGGATCGCGCCGGCACAAGTTCGCCAACCGTTCGTCTCCCTCTCACACCCCTCGCGGCCCGGACCTCGCGCAACCACCGAATCGACGACGCCGTCACGGGGGATGCTGCGCTGTGAACGTGACCCTCAAAACGGCAGGCCGCGCCGTGTTGTGCCGTGCTGTGCCGTGCCGTGCCTCGCTCTACACACACACACACACACACACACACACACACACACACACACACGTACGTACATACATACATACACTGTCGCCTTCACGGGGGGTAGCGTGTACGGTGTACAGTGCCTGGCGTCCCTGCCAGAGACAACGTACGAACGTGGTCGCTGTTAATGAATCGGGACTATGTTCTCTCAAGGAGCTTCGTGAACTTCGGCCCTCCCTTAAGACCCCGCTTCTGCTGCTGCTGCCGCTGCCGTGTCCCGGGTTCAACGAACCTCCACGACCAACTCTAACTACCGAACGAACGAACGAACGAACGACTTTCGACCTCTACCTGGTGCAACGTGTCGCGCAACCGCCATCGACTAACCCCCCCCCCCCTCGATGCTTCTTTCCCTCCTTTTCCCGTTTCTCGGTCCACTTTTACGTTCTCGCGCAAAGCTTCTTTTCCTCTTTGGCGAATTTTAGTCGATAGTTTTTTTTTTTTTTTTTTTTTTTTTTTTTGAGATCACCAAACTGTGTTTTGATTCATCTGCGAGGACGATAAATCGGGGGGTTGTCTTTGTCGCGACAAAGATGGAAGTCATTGTGGCTAAATTGAGTTTCAAGCGGGAGGGAGCGGATCGCGGGTAAAGAAACGAGTATCCGTGATTAAGACCCGTCCCTTGATGGTCGTTTCTCCGCCAGATTGCAATCAGCATGTGAGATACGCAACAAGTCGATATGTCGTTAAAGCACGGGACGACGTTATTGTTCCGTACGATTGCTCGATCCAAGATTCGACCAAAAACGACGTAAAAGCTTCGAATTTATATTTTTATTCGAATCGAACCTTCAATCACATCCGCGACTACCGTCATCGAAAAAAAACAAACTTCAAGATTCAAGTGTGGGACAATTAAAGAGCGAATTCAAACTAGTACATTTTTACAACTATATCCCCGTTATCGTTAGAGCGTTTCCTTTCTAAAAGCAACGTTTATAGGATCCATCCAAAACGAATTAAAAGCTTCAAATTTATATTTTTGAAACGAAATTAAAATCTTCAAATTTCGTATTTTCCTAAATATAAACGACAATTAAAAAAAATAAAAATAAACTCGATTAAAAAAAAATAAAAAACCTCGATTGAAAACTATTTTACGTTTTATTAGAGGTAAAGCGAATTCGAACTGGTGTATCTTCGTGACTACATCCTCCTTGTCATCAAGCTTTTCAAATGTATATTTTTGAGAGCGTCTGGCAATGAAAAAAAATGAAACCTTCAGATCAAAAATTGTTCTACGAGACTCGTTTCAAAATCTTTAAATTTATATACGATAATAAAAAAAAAAAAAGTAAAACTTCCCACTATCACTTGCCAGAGCAATTTCATTTGTTCCTTCTTCCTCGCTCTTCAATACGAAAAAAAAAAGAAAAGGGGGAAACTGATAATCTGTCGATGGAGGATCGAAAGAAACGAGGAAGGGAGCGACTTTCGATCCGGAGATCAGACAATGTCAGAACGATCGACACCCTCCTCTCGTTTCGCGGCATCTCGAGCCGGAACGAAAGCATAACGGACAGTAGCGGCACTCAGAGTGTCGTTGCACTCGTTTTACGATCGACAGACCGGTAGTCTGCCGCGTCGCACGATATACGAGCGAGGCTATATCCACGTGTCTCGCCGGCTCGGGGGTTGCCTTCGCGGCGAGGATAATTTCAGGCGGGGAAAGCTAGAAAAGACTTGGAAAACTCGGCTTCTCCTCGATCAGGGGATTGGACCGGGGTAGGTTAACTTTCTCAGTGAATGTCACTGCATCCCCCCTGAGCGCGCGCTCCTAATTGCATCTGCTCTCGCGACACGATTGAAAATCCCTTAAACTCTCTCTCTCTCTCTCTCGAATTGAAGGATTAAACGACACAAACAAGTCGAGTCCTCCTCCTTTCGAATTCAACAATTTGTTAATTCCAACCCTCTTTCTCATCCCCGCGAGAGCAGAACCTACGAGTTCGAAATTAAACCACCTTAAATCCTTCGCTCTCGCGAGGCACCGGTTTATCAATCGTCCGGGATTAAGCTCAGCTGCGAGACTAAGCCACCCTTCCACCCTGGCGAAATTCAACCCCTTCCGACGACGCTGGAAGGAAGGACGCGGAAACAACTCTCGCACGAGGGGGGACGATTTTGTGGGGGGAGCCGCGACGCCCGCGATACTCGCGTTGGTTTTCCGCCAACGGCGGTCGTGGCCAGGCTCCATATCGAGGAAGACGATTTCCAGTTATGGGGCTACGCAGTATCCATGACAACGTGTGTGTGCCAGGCTGACGTACGCGTTACACACGGTCCCGAACGATGGGGTAGGTCAACGTACGGTTTGTCGCTTGGCAACCTAACAACCTACCCTGCGACCAACTGCATCCAAGGACTAGACCCTTCTTCTCTCTTTCTTTCTTTCCTTCAATTTCTTTCTTCTTTTTTAATCAGTGCCTTTGTTCCGCGGTTCGATTGTCTCCCTCTCTCTCCGTGGTTCGAGAAGAGTGAACAGGAAGGGGAAGGGGGAGCGATGAAGAGTACGGAAGAGTTTGATCGACGCCGAGGGGCAGCGCGCCTTTCCTACTCGCACACACACACACTCCCCTATTCGAACGTATGCGAAAATCGACCCCTTAAGAGCATAACCTACATTCGAGGCGAGGTCATTTCACCGAAGAACGCAGGTCGGCAGAGTTAACCCTCCGCAACGTTGTGCAAGTGTGTTGCGCGTGTTTGTTCGAGTTTTTCATTTTTTTTTTTTTTCATATTTTTATTCCGCTACCGCCTCGCAACACCGCGTTGTTTTTCAATTTCACCGTTTTACACGATCGTCAAAGGGGGACACAGCCGATGGATTTTTGAATCGAGTCGTCAAAATATGGCTAAGTTATAATCTCTGTTCGAAATTTTATCGAACTGATCGAAGACAATAATTTAAATAATCTTTTTGTTAAATAAATTGTAAAATAAATAATGAAATTTCGTGTAATATATAGATAGAAGCTCGTGTATTATTATGAAGCTTTTATGATAGATACTTTTTATAACAAGCACTTTATAAAGTTATTCTATTTCTTTTACTTTAACGTCTCTAATGGGAGTTCCGGAGTTCTGTTAAAATGTATGTTACAAGAAAATCCAAACCGCGTTGAAACTGAAGGTGCAACAGTTTATACCACAGAGTGGGTCAAAAGTCACTTTCCTTTTTTGAGTTAGCTTCTGTTAAAAGAGAAAATCCTATACGTCAAATCGATGATTGTTAAATATTAAATATATTTACAATATATTATATTAAATATATACGTCGAAAGTCGTTTGACGATCCATTTGAATTAACAGTACAAGACAGGTGAAACAATTTTCTTAAAAATCTTCAAGTTGCGATAATCTCGAAATGAAACTGAAGTCGTGCATTAGTTTTATAAATGAGAGTGTTATCTGCGATCGCTGGCCAGGCACGGTGACGACGTTGGAGGGGGTTAAATGGAGGGGTTCGAGAAATTGGTCGAACGGTAGGTGGTCGCGTAGGTCGTCTCTGGTAGGAATTAGGTTAAACTACGAACAATTATGACAGGATATGATTTAGCCTGGCTTTCTTAACCGTCAATTTCTGTTGCTGCGCGGTGTGCGCACGCCAACGATTGTCCGCACGCCACTGGCGCTGCCGGTCAGGGTCGGCCTTTGTGACACGTATTCCTCGATAGCTCTCCCATTATCGCGTTCGCGAATACAGTAATTGTTTTATCCGCGCGCATTTACACCGTTTCGACAAGCGAGCAAGGTGTAAAGCAACCTAACCCAAACCGTAAGTAATCAGAGAGCTCACTCGTACAGAAGCCACCCCGTTGGCTAATTATTGCGAGGAATTTAAAATTTTCTTCTCGCCCTGCAATAAACTGGACCTTGTGCCTTCCGAGAGTCGTAATTATATTCGTAATTGCGTACTTTTTCACTGTCATTGCGGGATTTGGTGCAACGAGGGAAATTTGCGATATTTATGGAGAGACGCGTTGGGGGTCGGCAAATGTCAGCCATGTTGATTCAGGCAAGCATTCGCGAAGCACTCGACAAAAAGAAAGAATGAAAGAATCCGCGAAACCCGGAAAGGAAATTTCGTCGACTCTCGCGTTAAAAAGTTAATTGCGACTGAAAAAAATCCCTCGATCAAGGATCCGACGAAAACCTGGAAGTTACAGTCGCCTGGCAAGGCGACCAAATATGGTTAGATTCTCGTGTCGGTAGAAACACTTGCCTCGCTCGGTGGCAACAGTTTCGGCTCGTGCAGCAGCTTTAAATGCCAGTTCAGTTCAGAATCAGCAACTGAAAATAAACGTTTGCCAAGAAACGAAAGAAAAAAAGGGAAACCCACATTTTCGAAATGTCCGATTCAGTTTGCTACACTCGTACGATATTTGCGCGTGTAGTGTCCCTCGCTCGTTAGACGCGATGCGTAAACGGAATTTTCTCGGGGAATTTTTGTCGAAGGATCAAGCGCCAAACTCAGAGACCGAGAGACTCCGTTGCATCTGTTTGTTCAGTTCGTTGTCGAGCTCGCTGATGTCAGGGTTGAAAATCGCGACGCAGCTGCTCTCGTCTCCGTGGGACGATGTCTCTTTCCTGGCTTGTCCACTCCGACTCTATTATTATTGCCTCGAGGAACTTTGCGCTGACACTTTTACGAATTTTTACACTTTCGCATTAGCACCGGCATTGTGCGTGCGTCGCGTGCGTTACTAATGACCCGCGGCTCAACGCGGAATTAGAACTCTATTTCTGCGCGAGTGATATTCAACGTGGTGCGCGTGGGTGTCCCGTCTTCGATTCTTTTTCCCCCTCGCGAATTTAACTCGCGTCGCCGAGACTCGGCCGCCTCTTTATCGTTATTGCTCCTCGCTGTATTTTTAAAATGTCCTCCGCTGCGCCCGTTGTTACTTTATCGCCCTCTTCGCCGCGCTCTCTCGATTCTCGGTATTTCAATTTTAACAATCGAAATGGTGCCGCTCGGGGGCAATAACACGCGAGCGAGAACGTCGGCGATTGTCGAAACACAATCAATCGCAACAAATTTCACGCGTTGATGATCGCCCATGTCTGGGTGACAGTTTCCAAGTTTCCATCGGTTTAGATGTTGAAGCAAGAAAGTAAAATAAAAACGGATAAAAACTTTTCTATCGCAATTTTGAAAAGAAATCTCAAACTAATTGGATTTTTAATGCTTGAAAGATTAAAGAAGCCGTTCTAAGCGCCCGTCGAAACGTTACCAGGAAATTCAAGAAATCTATTCTGTCTCAAGGGCTCGGGAAATGATTCGATCGGTGTATGTAACACTTTCTCGTTCAGCTTCATTCGAAATGTGCAAAACAAAAACTTGTCTCTAGCTTTAGCACTGAAATACTGAAAATTACTTTTTACCAAACCCGATAGTGGAACGTCAATCGTAGGTCAAACTCCAAAAGGACCTCTTTTTTCAGAAGAATGGTAGAACGGCGAAAAGGTCTGATCAGACGCGAGATTAGAAACTGACCCGTTGTAACTGACACGCGCGTCTCGCGGTTTTCGGATTAATTATAGAAAGCGAGCGTCAGCGGCCTCCGTCGCGCGCGCGAGCCGGGAGAAAGTCACGTGCGACCGATTAGCAGCTAAATGCTCTCGTTTCCGCGTCTTCTACGCGCGCACGAGGACACGGAGCTCGACGTCGCCGCTGAGATTTCCTACCGGCCGATGGAAAAACCACTCGCGCTCCAACGCACCGCGATTTAACGTCTCGTTTTACGATACCGATATATATTCGCCAACGTTGCCGATATAACGTAAAAATAATGGCAAGACTAGCGAGTCGATTATCCGGATCTCACGTTTCCAGATTGCCAGTGTCGTCGTTCCCCCGACATTTTCAGCGTGCTGAATCTCAGTAATTGACACCAGGATTATCAAAATGGTCAAAACGACCAATTTATAGTTTATTACAAGTAGAAATTTCGTAGATACGAAACAACGCGTTTGGAGAGATTCAAATGGTAATTTGCAAAATGATCATAAAAGTTGCATCTATGCGTAATTGACACCAGAAACGATGCATACTCTGTAAAACGTACGGATAAAAGTTTTACGCTTCGGTCGTCGGTTGCTCTGGCGTCAACTGGGAACTGAACGCATCATCACCCATCGGGTGATTGCAACGGAACGTATCTTCGCGACGAACGCGAGTTCCTCGCTACCACGATGCAGGAGGAGCGATTGAAAAACTGAACGCGAGACGTCAGGACTCGTCGCGACCCGGCGTCGTGGGTATCGTCTGTCTAATCAGCGGCGCGCAGCGCTCGAAGGGGGGACGGAGGGCGTCTATTCCCCGATCGGGGAAACCGGCGAAACGAAACCACGAATTGGCTGGCGTGAGACACGGCCTGGGACCATTCCACTCACAGAAGAGAGCCAATCCCACTATCTTACGGTCGCTTTGTAACCGATCGATCGTCTCTCTTGCCTCTCGCCCGTCTTAAATCTCCTTTTTTTTCTCTTCTTTCCTCTCTCTCTCTCTCTCTTTTTCCCTCAGAGGCCCGTTAGACAAGCGTGCCTTCTCCGTGAGAGGCGACCGCGCGATTGCGCATGCACACCGCACTAGCGTCAGATTAAATTCGAAACGGCCCCGATGCGCCGATGCTCGTGCACACACACACACACATCCTCCTGTGTGTACGTGTGGTAAGTACACGGTGAGCCAATATCGCCATGCACCTCCACCAGATGGAGCTGTATTTCTCTCTCTCTCTTAGGGTCTCAGCCATCTCTGTCGCGCTCGCGGTTTCTAGCGCGGCTCTCTCGTTTCGCTCCGCGCAAGAATCTAGCCTAGACCGCGTAGATAGAGCGCGCGGAACCTCTCGACGAGCGTGAATTCTCAGGCACGAATCTCACCCCAGTTTTCCCCGTATCGACGCTTTCCTTCCAACAAGCGAGAGCGAGGCTCCGAAAATCGAGCGTATACGGAAAAATGGCAACACGATCGGTGTAATTTGAGGAGAAAGTGGCGCGCTTTGGACCCTCGAGCGGCGATAGTGTGTATGCATCGACTTCTTTTCGGTTACCATTTTCGGCGGGCCATTTTCAGAGTTCGGGGCGGTCGCAGCTCCGCCGAGTTTCAAGGGTGGTATTATTTTTAGAGGGAGTGCACGTGTCCCGCGGTTTCCCGATAGACGTCGTTCGGAATTTGACGAAGGCTGTTCGCACTGTTTGACAAGTTCGTTTGAAAAGGTTGAATTAAATTTCTTAACGCGTCTCGCAGTTTTTTGACGCAGGACGATAGATGTTCGCAGTTGCGAATGTTTGCGCGAGTTTGTCCAAGTTTGAGCAGGTTTGTCGCAGATTGAGTTGAAAATCTCAGTGGTCAACAATGGTCCAACGACGTCAGCCAAGAGAACTTTGATCAAACAAACAGAGAAATACTTCCCTGAAAGAACCAACATTCGACGAATGAATCGAATTTAACGCTAAATCTTAAACCAACGATTAAAGTTTCCGTCAGAGAAACATCGTAGTCGAAGAAATAGAGAAACTTGTACACTTTACGAAGAATTATATTTAAATCCTCAAAAGTGCATGCAATTTACGTCTGTAAAATATATCCAAATAAAAATAATAAATCGTAATTCGTGCGAACATTGTGCAAAATAATCATCTCGACCATTTTGGTGGTGTCCTAGTGTCAATTGCCCAGGCGCCGAGATGCGCGGAGATCCGAACGCGGATGCAACGCAGGACAGGATAATTATATTCGTAGTTGCGATCGGTTGTGGAGGCCAGTGGCAGCCCAATTGATAAAAAGCTACCGTGCGCGCGGCCACTTCCCTCCGAGCCCCGAGTCCCCTTTCTAGCGCGGCGAGGAATTATCGGGGTCGAGTGGCTGCACAATCGAGCAATTATAAACATTATTCGAATTGCGCTGCCCTGACCCAACAACACGCGGAAGCTGGCGACAACGGAAACAGCGTTCGTTTTTACTCCCTGCTCGATCGCACGATTTAGACGCGTGGTTGTACGTTTCCCTGGTGAAAGTTGCTCTCCGTGGCGTCTCGGATCGATTTTCAGTCAGCGAATCAACGAATTGAAAAGTCGTCACCGACAGGGTGAAAGGTTAGAGCGAAAAGTCGATAAACATGTACAAATGAGATTCTACCGTCAACCTGGGGGGGAGGGGGAGGGGAGAGTCGTGCGATTCGCGTTTCCCTTTTGTCGCTGCCCTCGGGTACACCTGCCTCGGGATCGCGCACGTGCGCCGTGATCTTACGACGCCCTCTCACGATTCGGCAAAGCTTCTCGCCGAAAGCTGGCTTTACTCCCCCCAAGTCCGACTCCTTCGGTGTCGCGTCTCGCGAAGCATCAAGGACGCGCGAAACAACCCCCTTTCGAGGATCGAGTGGCCGATGACACACAACGGAACGGCAATGAGACTCGCACGTCAGAGCGTGAGGTTTGCTCTCGCGTCATTGGAGCGCAGGTCCTTGACCTGTCCCAGTCCTCCGCGTCCGTCAGACCATACTCCTCCGCCTTTCTTTCTCCCTCGAGCCACCTTTCTCGACGGTCTCCAGCTTCGATCCGCGACGACGACGGTTCTCCTTCGGAAACGTAATAATCGGGAGAAAAATTCGATCGGCACTGGCGAGAGAGCACGTTGCAACGACGTTACACCGCCTGTGTACAGGCGAAAAAGCGGCGAGAACCGGCGGAGAGATGGCCGAGCGCGATGTCAGCCGTCGGCGCGAGCGTCGGTTCACGGCGCACGTGCGGGTGAAAGAGGGACGGGGCGACGAGGGAGTGAGAACGAAGCGGCGGGGAGAGGGGAGGGGGGGGAGAAGGGTTCGGGTGTTGGTGCGCGCGAGTGGGAACGGGCAAGGGTGGCGTAGGAGGAGGAGGAGGAGGAGGGGAGTGGTTGTGAGAGAATCGACTGGACGTCGCCGTGCACATTCGTCGCGTTTTCACGGTCAGGCTTTATCGATCGTGGAAGGAGGGCGAAGGAGCGGAAGGAAAGGAGTTTCGGAGTGCATTGAAAGGGCGTTGAACCCGGCCTTTCGGTAGTCGCGGCGCCCATAATGCAACGATTGTTGTGCGCCCGTCCGCCCTCGCCTCGCGGCTGCCGAACTCTTCTCGCGCGACGCTCTTTTTTACCCAAACACCGACCGATCGAAATCAATCAATCCGCGAGTTGATCTCCTCTTTTTACGTTTTTTCCTTTCTTTTCTTCACTGGCTGTTTTCTCTTACCGCTGCTTACTTGCGACGTCTCGTTGGCGTAGGTCCGAAACGTCGTGTTCCTCGTTTCGTAACCGACGGGCACAAAGCGAACGTGAAACGTCATCGTGTCGCGAGCGTTCCGGTCATTTTCACGCGGCGGCGGCGGCGGCGGCGGCGGCCGGTGTTTACACGCGGCGCGAAACTCGAGTCACCCTGACCGCTATTCCCCAACGCGAGCTCCTTCCGTTTTCCACTCACACTGACCGAAATGCTCTAACGTCGTCGCCACCGCGCGAGCGTTAGAAACGTCCGAAAAAACTCGCCGCGCGGCGTGGTGAAACGAGCGCGCCACGCCGGCCGACTCCGTTCGCCAAGGACTCAGACACGTCACTATTATTATTATTAGGAATCCCTATTCGGCGTGTTCACGCCCTTCGTGGTTTTTCCATGCATCCCTAGAGAGAGAGAAAGCAAAAGGGGGAACGAAGCACAGGGTGGTCGAAAGAACGAACGCCAAAGAGAGAGAGAGAGAGAGGGGTGATAGTGAGGGAGAGACGATGCAGCGTGTGCACGATTACGAGCGAGAGGAACACAGGGATAGATGGAGTAGGCGAAAGACGGAGATGAAGAAAGAGAGAGAGAGAGAGAGAAGCAGAGAGAGGAGACGCATGTGCGAGCAACAACGATGTATTTCGGTGCAGCGCTCCATACACCGCGTGGAGGTCAATGCCCGTCCTTACTCCGGCCCAAGGAAGGAGCGGGAGGGTACGCCGGGAGGGGAGGGGCGGGAGGGGGTGCGCTGCGGGTCGGGGAAGGGAGACAGAGGGCAAGCACTGAGCGGAAAAAATGAACAAACATTCAGAAAGACCAGAAAAGGGACGCGTGCAGAAGTGCTCGCGCGTTACTCTCTCTCTCTCTCTCTCTCTCTGTCTCTTTTCCCCCGCGTGTTAACTTTCATGTTAATTGACGAGCTAAGATTTACGCTTGATTTGATGCGGCCCGGCCCGTCGCACACTCTCTCTACTTTTTCTACTTACGGCGTTCGCGTCGAGAGGAGAAATGATCCAAATCGTACGATTTCACGTTTGCCGTCTTTTTTTTCTTTTTATTATTATTATTAAATCGTTTGTACTGCGAATATAATCCACGAGCAAGTGGTAAAACGCAGAATCATTCGTAAGAAATGTCTTTTTGTTATTGAAACTCTTAGTCGATCGAAGATTCGAATTATTTCGGATAATTCAAGTAGCAACGTCGTTTTAATATTTTTGACTGCATGTAACAATGTATTAACAACTAAACTCTTTTGTTGATCGAAGATTTGATTTCGTCAAGAAAAAAGAAGACTATTTTCATAGCGCAGATTTTGATTGTTCTTAATTAAAAGCAAATTGTAATACGTAAAAAAGAAAAGAAAGAGTATTTTCACAACACAAATTGTTCTTAATCAAAAGTAACTTACACTGATTAGACATTATCGATAACTCAATTCTCTCTGACGTTTCATCGTAATTAATCAGCACCAGCAGAGTAAACTAATCAGCACTGAGGATAGCTCGAGATTTGATAAATTCGCGACAGTGTTTTTTCGAACGCAGTGCAGTTCGAGTCTAAATCTGAAATCTAAATCTAAATCGCGATGCAAAATGGGTTAAGGAGATAATTGCAGTAACCGTCGCAAATGGCGAATCGCGTTTCGCGTGGGACAACTATCCGTCTATTTTAACGTGTTCGTCTTCGAGACGAACTCGCCTCGTTTCAGCATCGACTCACCGCTCCCGATTAACGATAATATTTATTTAAGAGGCTAATGGCAGATCTAGCAGGCCTGACTGCGTAAACCTGTTTCCGCGTTCGTCTAGCCTAGCGTGCGTGTCGTTTATTCGTCTATTCTCGGTGCCGATTATGCAAACTTTTGACGCATTGCCAATCGGCCGCGATGATTCACCGGCCGCGGGGATCGATCCGGAATCCAGCCTGAATTCTGCCGGCTCGATCCGCGCTTCAATGCCCTGCAAATCACTTTGCAATTCGCCGAAAATTCTCGTTTCTCGACACTTTTCCACTAGATCGATCATCATCCCAACGCGAGCTCGACGCGACGATGTAGGGTAAAAGGTCGACGAACTAGTCGAGTCGAGAGAGTCACTTTTGAAACTTTTGTTTTCCGCACCAATGGCGGAACAGCACCAAGCAGCGAGTACACGTATAATCTGACGGGGGAGAACCAAACGGTCCTTGGACCGAAGAGCAGACGAGGAACACGTAGCAGACTGGCTCGCTCGTGCAACATTGATGAGACATTACGACCGGTGTCGGTGGGCCGACGATATACGATTGCAGACATTCCGAACGTACGTACTCTTACGCCGGGCCTGATCGTACGCGCAACGCGCTCGTGCCCGCGTTTCTTGATTTACGATCGTGCGCGGACAATCGGAATATTAGAACGTGCTCGCTGTCTCTCCGCTGGAATTTTGAACGAGGAACAATCGCGACGTTGACGCTGAATAGTCGCGTGGGGCAAGCACGATCGCTTATACCACAGTGATTTTCAGCAGTCGTTTCGAGCTAATTAAAACTCTCTTTCCACGAGAAGATAATTGAAAAAGGGAAAATTTTAATTTTCAACGTGTCGAGGCTAAAGATATTTAACAGTTGCAACAAGCACTTGACCACTTGGAAAACAAGGTGGTTCATAAATTTGGGTCATCCTCAAGGGATCATAATACGTCCTTCACTCTACAACTCCTCTTTTGGAAAGGGTGATCCAAGACTCGATAAAAGGGAGAACTTTGAGTTAGTCAGTTAAACAGCAATCGAGACAATAATCGAGAAGTTAGTAAAAGCAGTTTTTGTATAGTTATGAGAAATCAGAACAGTTAAAGACAAAGTTGGTCGAAAAAGTTACCATAAATTATAGTAGAAGTAGCATAGGAGTAGCAAGATTCGTCATAGTTGTTCGTTTCTCACATCCAGTGGGGTGGTTCTTCGAGTCTCAAGGGGTGCAAAGTTGAAATTTGAAATGTTTGAGTAGACATGTTTCAGCAATATATTTATAACCTTTTATCACTGAAAGTGATTTTAGCGGAAGTAAGCCAGAAAATCGGGCCTCTTCAGATGCAACGCTGATGCAACGAAAATTAGCGATTGGTTGATTTGGGTCACGTGATTCGCGAGGGAGCGTAGGGTAGACCTCGAGTAGGCGTGGCGTTGTCTGGTGGGGTACAAGTCGTGCAGTTTTTTGTACAACTGTATAATTTTTTTAGACGACCTACAGCGGAGCAAATAAA
Organism: Melipona beecheii; assembly: GCA_032399605.1. Classification (NCBI taxonomy): domain Eukaryota; kingdom Metazoa; phylum Arthropoda; class Insecta; order Hymenoptera; family Apidae; genus Melipona; species Melipona beecheii. The sequence goes on along the minus strand of JAUCMO010000243.1, from coordinate 2,325,949 downwards.
CAACTCGTCCTTTAAACCTAATTCACAGTTCATTGCTGTGAGATTAAACACACCTTTTGTTCCTGAGAAGATTGACTCTCTCGCGGACGCTGGAGATAATAAATATAAATAGAGTTTGTGCTATTAATAAAATTCGATAAGACTCACCAAGTCAATATATATACATACATATATATATCCGATTTACGGAACAACGCGGTCAGCTTTGAGATTTCTTCACAGGTACACACACACACACACACAAAAATGGCGGGTGGAATTATTTAGTGGCTTATCGTTTGTCGACTATGACCGCTGTGCCTATCGATACCGAATCCTCAAACATTTGCGTGTAATCGTATCGATTTTCTATTTGCTCCGCCGGGTAAACGTAGTCCGACTTACGTAATACGAATACGTGTAACCCGTGTTCGTCTCGGTGCCTCCGGAGGAGGAGCAACTTCGAAATTCACCGATCGATCGATCCAAGTAAACTATTACATCCGGCGTTCGCCGGTGCTTCCAGGAAGTTGTAATTCCCCGTCGTGGAACATCGACGACGGTGAATCTTGAGTCGCTGTCTCGCGGGGAAATTTCGTCACGCGTTCGTCATCGAGGAAATATGTTTACCAAGACCCCCATCGTACTTGAATCTCGGACTTTCTCTCTTTTGTAATTTACTGACAACGTATATGTAAAGGGAAATATCTTACTGCAATAATATTATTATTACTGGTAATAAGTTAGACATTGCATGATATTTGGTGGTTTGTATCGAAAAGTTTAATATTGTCTATGTCGTAGGTAATAAATGTTGTACACACGAAACAATCATACACGTCAGAAATATTGGAAGTGTATCGTGAACATTTCCGTCTCGGATATATTCGGAAATTAAATTTCAAGTACCTTGGCTCACGTTCCTAGACGACATCGAGAAACCACTTGTTTCGGCTTGCGAGACGCTGCCGCGGCCCGAGTCTCGTGAAAGATTCAACAAAGTCACCTGTGGCGAGAGGCGAGCCGCAAATTCGAAGGAGAGAAGAAAAGAGAAAAGAGGTTGAAAAAGAGAAGAGGACGCGTGCCGCGAGAGTGCACTCCTCCTCGTGCGATAGTCTCCCTTCCCACGCGCAGACTATTTTCCGACCTAGAATCCGACGCGGAGCCGAGAATTAGGAAGCCTCCTCGGGCGAGAGTGAATTACGAAGCGGAAACATCTGTTTCGAGGTATCCTCGAACCGCGTACGTTGCTTCTCGGCGAACACGCGCGTCCACGCGCTGACCTCTGTACATTCTTCGTTGAATTTGTCATCGGTCACGAGCTCGGCTACACGGCCGAGTTGGGCGCGGTAGAATTGAATTTCTGTCTTCAAGTCATTGATCATTGACACGATTTCGCGTTAGTTGTATTTGTTAATCGTCCATCGAATTTTGCCCAACTTTGTACCATCCAAATGTCTTTTGACAAATCTACAAAAATTATACAAGATAAAAAACTGCACGACTCGTACCCCAGTGCGATTCGCCTCACTGAAAGGCCCAGAAGCAAGCCTGTTCCGACTAGGAAATGAAGACGACTTTTTTGCCATAAAATTTTATCGATGTGCAAACATTTGAATCGATACAAAACAAGGACAAGGCCACTCCTACTCGAATCACGTGACCCGAATCAACCAATCGCTAATTTTCGCTGCATCGGCGTTGCACCTGAAGATTTTGCACCCGATTTTCTGCGTTACTCCTGCTAAAATCACTTTCATTGACAAAAAAAAAAAAAAAAACGTGCAAACAGGCGAAACTCGAACTCGTGGAACTGGACAGAGGCCGAAAGGGAGCTCGCTCGCGGGGAACGTTCAATAACCCGAGCGTGGGGGGAGGGGGTGTCGGAAGGAGCGTTTAGAAAGCAATTTCCCGCACAAAGAAACGGTGATTATCGGGGAGCAATCGCGGCAGGCCGGTAGCCGGTCGACACCAGGAAGCGTGCCGCTAAACTCCCTCCCCCTCGCTGCCGGTTGCGGTGCAATTGCAATCATCTCGCTGCCTAGCCACTTTCACTGCTGACCTACTGTTACGACGTCCTGGCTCGTCGGTGACGCGGCACCTTCCACACGGTGCTGTCTGCTCGCCCCTCCCCCCTTCCCCGGCCGCGCTGCCACTGCGTGAGCATAGACGAGAAGCGCGCGCTGCGCCGCACGCATTCACCCTGTGCGTGCCGAGAGGGCACGACAATTGCACGGTTGCGTCTGTTCGCGAGTCGTACGCGCGCACGCACAACCGCTGAACGAGGCGAAGGCACGACATAGGTAGTTGGAAGCTTGGTGCAAAGCGACTGCTCTTGATCAGAACTGGGCTCTTGATTTCCCAAAATTGCTTTCAAACTCATCCTCGAAGGTTTACGAAGCTTTTGGAAATTTCGTACGATCTTTAGAAAGTTCTCGAAAGGATACGCGTTCTCGCTGAAAATTGTGATTTCGAGAAAGATTCTCCTCGGGAAATACATGTGCGATGCTCGTTGTTGGTGGATGAAACAAATTTCCATCACTCACATTTCAATTCACATCGCGGACAATTTATTTTTAGTTTCATTTTGTGGGCACAGAAGCGACAAGTTATTCTATTGCCAGTCGTGGGCTTTCCCTGCTTCATTTTGTCATTCTAAAAGTCCAGAGCGGAGTCTGGAAGAAGCACGCCGCCATTTGCCAACCTCCTCCCGTGGCTTCACTTCCGTGTCACGAATGTCATGATCCTCGTCGTGGTTGCTGAATCACGAAACATCCCGACCAGGAAGATGAACCAACCGCTCTACGATATATTTTGCAGAAAAATCGCAGACAAACGCGATGAAGATAAAGAAACGCCGCTAAACGAAGCGAAGGGATGGAATATCTAACAGATTTCTCCATTTTGTTGCAAAATGAAGATTAATTGTTTAAATGATGATTAAGAGATACTCGACAACATTTATGGATAATACGCGGTATTCAACAATTCTAAAAAAAAAAAATTTAAGGATGACAGATTTCTATTTTATTATATTTATTATAAAGTGACAAGTGAGTTGATTGTTTAAACTCGATAACACATAATTACTAACAATCCTGAAAAGAATCGAAGGAACAGATTTCTATCTTATTGCAAAGCGAAGATTCAGATCATTTAAACGACAGAAATACTCAACGAGATAATGGAAAATAAGTGTTGTACACTCGGCGGAGATCTTCCCCTTGAGACATTTTTGAAAGAAGATCGAAAGAGGGTAAGAATCGCGAAAGTGGAAGAGACGAGGAAAACGACAGAGAAACTGCTCTCTTTGTGCAGCGAGTTATTCGCGAACGGTACATTCGTTGATGCAAACTACTTGACGAGCGTGTCTTGAACGTCGGTGGTCTGCCGCGGCCGTGCAAACGCCTCGAGGAATTAGTAAGAATCTCTCCGCGAGTTTTGCGGAAACGGAAGGGGGATAAAATTCGCCGAGACCGATACAGAGACGTCCCGTTTATCTCTCCGCGGCGTCGACTTTCCGAGGGAAATTTTATTATGGAAATGAGAGAGGGGACAGTAAAAATCCAATTTTTAACCGTGGAACGAACTTTACTTCGTTACTCCCTTGTTCCAATTTCGCGCTGTTTAGTTACATCTGTGCTTTAATTGGGATTAAATTCGCTTGGACAAATTGGGTTGAGGAATGATAGCGTGAAAATAAATGGACTCTCCACGTCTGGAGAAACTGGAGGAAATATACAAAATACTCGAGGCAGTGTGTTTATCATAATTAGGATGCAGATTTCGCGCATTTATGGAAAGCTACGAGTCGCAAATATGTATGTAAAATACATGGAATATACAAAAATATCTATGCAAAGTATTCGAAGTAGATAAAACAAATCCTTTGTAGATTTCATTTCTTTGGCGATATTCGCAAAAATATATAAAATTAATTCTCCTTTTTCCTTCTTAATTAATTTCTATTGTCGCAAATTGTGGCAGAGTATCTATATATATAGCAGATACGCAAACATTTGAATCGATACAAAACAAATTACAGTGTCAGACAACTCCCACTCGAGGTCTACTCCACGCCCCCTCGCGAATCACGTGACCCGAATCAACCAATCGCTAATTTTCGTTGCATCAGCGTTGCAAATTTTCTTTCAATTCATTTTTAAATTTTCACTATCACAAATTACACCAGAATACCTACGTTACGATGTGCGGTAGCTAAAACAAATCATTTTTCAGGTTATATTTCTTTTTTCGATATTTGTAAAAATTTCAAAATCCTAATTATCACGATATCATACATGGTATCGGATAAAGCAAAATTTATTTCTTCTAATAATAATTCTAATAATTCTAATAAATTCTCTCCCCACCTCCCCTCTTTAATTAATTTTTACCGTCGTTGTCGTTGAGCGTAAAATGTATTTGTGAAACTTGGCTAACAATCGGCCGGGTTCAGTCGTGAAACGTCCTCGACCAGTCAGGCGCTCGAGCCGACAAGAAAATGCGGAAAGAAACGTCGCTTTGAACGCGAAAAGCCAGCGTTGCCTCGAGAGGAGAGGACAGGGTGGTTTGCGCAAGCCGCGACCTCCTCGTCGCGTACCGGAGCATGCAGGCAGGTCTCGGTCCCTATCGGGTGATACGCGCAGAATGCATAAATTGCTTGGAACGAGCGTGTGCCTGCAACGGGTGAAAGTTGCCCGAGGTCAACTCGCTGGCCACCGGGTTGATTCTTCGCGCGTCGTGACGTCATCCTCATTTGTTTCGTCAACGATGCGTGCGCTCGTTTCACGCTTCGATCGACTCTGGTTAAATAAAGCGACATCTCATTGACCGTTTGGATCTTAGGAACGGTTGTCGAGCGGTTGAGAAATTGCTCTCGAATCGGGAAGTCTGCTAGCAGCTGCGGGTAGGCAGCAATTGAAAGAAATTTCGTGTCGTACAAGGGAAGAACGGAGGTCGTGCTGACTGGGAACGTAGTGTCACTGCACTTTGGAAGCCCTGCGAAGCGCGTTGTTCTCACCGGAGTTTTGGAACTTTTTGGTCCAAATACGCTTACGCAAGAGACACTGAGCAAATCGCTCGAGTAAATCGCCACAAATAGGATTTTAAGTCCGAGTGTGAAATACTCGAAAGTGACGTACGTGTAATCGAGTACGAAACGAAGTGAAATTCATCGTCTAGGCGAGGTTGCCTTCGTTATCGTCGCTGCGGTGGGATTATCTCCTGCTTCTTTTTTTCCCCCCCTCCCCCCTTTTTCTTTTTATCAAACAGTCAGCTGACCGCAACAGCGACGCCTATTGTCAAGTGTCTCTCCTTTTCTTTCTTTCGCCGGCGAGTCTGTTATCCGACAGGAAGGAAAGCGTGGTCGAGATTAAATTCCCTCCATTGGCAAGGTTTAGGTTGTTGCACTACATTCCCGCCGCGCTTGCAATCGCTTCGCTTAGAGGTTAAGGTTTGCCCAATTTCACGATCAAAGTCGATCAGATTAAAATACGCGGGACGTGATGTTTAAAAATGCACGAAAATGTAACGTTCATCGACGAATGTAATTTTTAGTACGAGAAGTAGAATTTTCAAATTTGGAGTCTAGTTCTGTAACTGCGTTCGTTGTAAAACGGCTGTAAAATTAAGTTGATATATATTCGTGAAAAAGGTCTTATTTTGGAACATGAAGTGAGATACTTATTCTTTCAAAATTGTCAAAATTGTCAAACGCCTATAAAAAACGTTGAAATCTTTTTCAGGATTGAATTTGCTATAATCTTGAGATTGAAGATTGAAATTTTCTTCTTACAGCAATTACTCAAAATCCTGGGATTTTTTTAATTTTTGTCATTTGTCTGATATTTAAAGATCCCCTTCAAAAGGGGAGACTTCAGTGACGGTGGATTCAGTTACGAGAAAAACTTACGCACCTTTGGATTTTCACAATTTTTCGAAAGAAAAAGCCCGCACACAGTCATCTTTAAAAGAAACTCGCCATTGTAGAGGTTTCGCGGTTTAGAGCGAGACCAGTTGAACCAAGACCAAGTCGATCGTTGCATGGATTTTTAACGAAGTTGCATCAGTTTAAATTGTCAAGAACTTTTCATTGTCACTGGTATAGTTGTGCATAAATCCGCGATCTGCTGGTGTGCGTCCACTCTCGGTTATAGTCGAACGAATCTCGAGCATGAACTTCCACGGAAACAATGTTCCGATTATTCTCTCTCTCTCGACTCGTGGAAAGTCGCGTTTCCTTTCGAGATCTTTCTCGTAGGCTCTCTCGCGAGTTTCGCGACACACCCGGCAGAACCACGCAACGCAACGCAACGCGTTCCGCTTTTTTTTTAAGCCGGCGCGCTTTTTCTCGCCATTTGCTTCGGCTTTTAATAACCGCCACGCGTAAAAACTGCTGGCCCCTCCAGTGTGACCGAGTGGATAACCACCACCGACAGTCAATGACCCTGCACTTTATGCCGAATATCCATTTGCACCGAGACGAGACTCGGCCTGTTACTGTTACTGCTTTCGCCGCCGCTTCAAAGAGTCGGATTAATTATGGTATTGCCAATCTGTCCAAGCGTGTATTATATCAGTCTAACGCATCTAACGATGCAAGTTTGACGAATCTTCTTTTACCAATAGCCACGAATTCCTCCTGATATTTGGGACACGATCGTCGACGAGTCTCCTCTGTCCACGAGCCTTTATACAGGGTGGGCCAAGTATCACTTGCTATTGTTGTAAAGTAAATCCGTTTGAGAGAAATAATTTTTGAAACACAACGAGAAGAATCGCGTTTGAATTAATGAAATTGGTGTTTTATTAGGTGGCAAGATACTTTTCAGATCGTCCAAAAAAAGGTGTTTCATGTAACCGCAATTTTTCCTTGTTTCGAGAGGGACATCTTTCGGCGATTATAAATCTTACCTGGATGATCAGGATCCAAGGTGACCATTATTTTTTTAAATAAAATTGTATATTTTTGAGCTCACAGTCTTGCAGCTGACACAGTTTAGCAACCTGGATAACGTTGGTTGAGTTCAAGGTCATTCAACGGCGCCCAAAGCTCATCCAGAGATCCTGGTCCTATGACGTTCGAAGTGACAGTGACCTTGGGTGTCAATACTGACTGATTTATTCTCAAAACCCCAAATGACAGTTGCAAGACGTTTTTCTTGTTTTTCTTTTTGCCCCCTTCAAAAAATCAGGTGCTTCGAGAAAAACCCACTACTTGACTGACGAAGGTAAGCTTTGAACTTCGAGTTGAACGACCTTGAACGATCTTGGAACAGCAACCTAGTTACCCAGGTCGCTGAATTCGCCTCGACGTCAACCAGAAGGCCGTGAACTCAAAAGGTACAGTTCAGTTTAAAAAAAAATAGAGGCCACCTTGAAGTCTCGGAAGCGCGACCACTCTCGATAAGTTTCGTTCGAGATATTTCTCTCCACAGCGGATAGTTTGAGAGAAGAACGCCTAGTTGGCACTTCACACGGGACACCCTGTATGAAACGCGCACGGTATTCCCCATGGAAATTTCCGTTCACCAACCCCCCCCCCGGATCAGTGGCCAGGCAGTTTCCTCGCTGTCGGTTCTTCCAGCTCGTAAATTCTGTTACCGTCTCATTCAGACGGCGCGCGTGTTTTCCGCGCGTCCGCGAGCTCGCCTGCTTTCTGCATCCTCGTGTATTTTTATGCCCGAGTCATCGCTCCCACGGTGTATTTTTGTCCGGCCGCGAGTGATACGCAACGTTCCGCGTTCAGCGCAATCGCGTGGAAAGGACGAAGACGCGGTCAGCTGAGATTTCCATGGGATTACGGGCTCGCGCGGGGGGTTTGGCGTTTCATTGATGTCCTCTCTGACAGTGAAACGAGACTTCGAGGCGTACGAACATTCGTCACGTACGTATTTCCCTTTCCGCGATACACGCGCTGCTCACAAAAATTGGGGGAGTTTCAAAATGAATACGAAGCGATGATACATCGGAAAAGTCAAAGAGAGACGTTCTTGTTTAATAAAAAAAAATAAAATGTTTCCCTTTTTTATCGCTTCACATTCATTTTATAATAACATTCTTAATTTTATCATTGAAAGTGATTTTAGCAGGGGTAACTCAGAAAATTGGGCCCCTAGGTGCAACGCCGATGCAGCGAAAATTAGCGATTGGTTGATTTGGGTCACGTGATTCGCAAGGAGGCGTGGCGTAGACTTCGATCGCGCCTGTCATTTGTTTCGTATCGATTCAAATGTTTGCATATCGATGTAATTTTATGGCAAAAAAGCCGTCTTCGTTTTCTAGCCAGAACAGTTGCTTCTTGTACTAGGGTACAAGTCGTGCAGTTTTTTGTGAGCAGTATATTTGGAATTCGTATAGATCGAGCTTCGAAGGGTTTTTGGACTTTGTCTCGAGAGATTCAAATAACGATACGTGTCTGTTCTATCATCGTCGATGCTAGCTTTAATTTTGGTGATGACGTCTTTTGAATCAGAGCAAAAACGTAGTGTAAAAATATAGGCAAAGTATATTTGTCGTATTAGCTTCAATTTTTAAGTAATCGCGTTCGTCAGTTTCTCACGCAGACGGTGAAATTACGAGAAAGCGTCGCGTCACAACGTGATCTTACCTATTATTCGCTACGATATTTGCGCCTGTTTCACTTTGTTGTTTCAAGCGGCGGGGAACTACGCGGATGATGTCACTTCTAATGTCAGAGGTCTGCGAAATCGCACATCCGTACATATTTATGATAGCTGCGATTTCACACGGAGAAAGAGAGAGAGAGAGAAAGAGAGAGAGAGAAAGAAAGAAACGCAGACGATAATTGCTTTGTCACGCCGACTGTCTTTCGTTTGTCAAACGATACGGATATTTATCTGTATCTATGACAGATAACTCCTCTCGCTGGAGAAAGTGTATCGGTGTCAGTGACCTCGCGGTTATATAAGCGTTGCTGAGCGTCACTCTCTCATTCATCGCATCTTTATTATTAATGAAACATAAATCGGCATACGCCCACGTTTCGCGTATAAATAAACCAATGGCGATGTACGTGCATATCAGGTTGTGCAATGAGTTCGTTTTCTTGAGAATATTGAAAGTACGCGTTGTGGAAAATGCAACGGGCAATAGGTCGAATAAAGTACGGTATCGATAAATGTTGCACGTGGTTGTAAATACAAATACGAGCGCTATAAATATCTCGATATAAAATTGAAAATGCAGTACACTGTAAATGTAACAAATACAATGTAACGTAATGTACAAATAAACGTAATGTATTGTGAATAAATTTATTGGAATGTTTGTTACACTACTGACGTTGGAGTCAGTGTCAATCATTTCGACACAATGTGCAAATTTCCAAATAAAATCGCGTCAAATTGCGAACGCAACAAAGTGTGACGTACGCGATTTTCCAACATCCATGTGAATTTCCGGTGGCCGGTTTCGAAGAAACGAATCGCAGGTGGCAGACTCGGCGGCCGCACATTTCGACCAAACGGCTGTACGTTTTTATCTTCCATCTCCGAACGGATCCTTTTCTCTCGGTTTTTCCCCCCTCCTCTCTCTCCTACGCTTCCACGAAACTAATTTAGCCACCGAGACGATGACTGCGAAAAAAGGGCTCCCCCCGATCGGTTCTCTTCCCGAGCCGAAATTACGGCGGTAAACCCCCAAGTTTTAACGCGGCGAACTTCGCGTCGAATTTTTCAGCAACGGCGACGTCCGCGGAGCCAAAATGACGCCAATAAAACGAGGAGTAATCGTATTTCTCCACCGTTTTATCCTACGTTTTTTTTTTTTTTTTTTTTTTTTTTTTTGTCTCTCTTCTCTTTGGTCTCTCGCGATTTTCGTGATACAAATCCGTAGCACTTTAAAATAAACCAATTGCAACGCGATGTCTCGATGCAGAGGGATGAGCGATATTTAAAAATTTGAAAACTGTACGTAGCAATAATCCTCCGATGATCTAACAAAAATAATTGATTGTCAGGAAAGTGTTTTAGTTTTAGTACAAAGCTTAGTATAAAGCATTTTTAAAGTACCGCGTTTAAGCCATTTCCTCTGCGACAAACGACGTCAAACAACGTCAAACAACGTATTTTTCCAAAACCAATCTTTCATTTCAAATCGTGATTTTCTTGGTCCTTATTAACGACCTCGGTTATTAAAAAATTCTGAAAGAAAAGAAGACGGAAGAAGAGAAGAGGAGAGGTGGGGCCGTCCGATTCTTTCGGGACACGGGGATTAAGAAGTTAATAAGTCGAGAAGGAAACTTGGCAAGTGGAAAGTTGGCGATCTTGGTAGAAGCTTGCGCAACTCGTGTTAACCATCGCCTCGTCAAACTTCGCACCTCCGCGCCAGGTTTCGCGCGAGACATCATACTCGGATCATTTCGGACTTCATAGAAAGCTATTTCGGCCCCTGGGTGATGGAACTATTCGAGACCTCGACGCTTCCGCCAAAGCCACTTAACGCGGCTCGTTGACTTCATTAATCGTTGCATTAAAGCGATGCAACGGAAATAGAAGTCAGATGTAAAAGGTTTGTTGTCGACATTCCGTGACCTGGACTTTAGAATCTTCGCGCGCACTTGGAACGAGAACTGCAACACAGTGCTCAGACGCGACGGTTTTACGTTGGTTTAGTTGATTCGAAGTTTAGGAAATTACTGGTTAATCTGTGCTGTTTTTAACGATTTTTGGAACTAGCAAAATTTGGGAATTTCCTATATTTGCGAGAGTGTACTTTTGGACTACCCGAGTGATTTTTAATGAAACAGAAGCTCGTTTGTCGTGTTTTGTTAACTCTTTCTCGCACCTTGCACTTTAATTTCTTTGTTACAAAATATCGTACTTTGGTCCTTAAATATTATTAAATATTAAGAGATCGTTGTAAAAGGAAGATTTCAATCTTCAAAATTTTTCAACGTTTGCACGTCTGAATTTTTACAATTTCTAGGATTCAGCCCTAACATTCAACCTTTGATAAAATGGCGGAGAAAAAAAAATTGTAAAGATTGTAAAGAAGAAACTAATATTTCCAATTCTTTGAGCGATCCCAGTTGAAATTGTCGACAATCCTTCATTGATGAAACAATGATTAAAATTTCAAATCTCTTCGACAGATCCAGCGTTGCGGACGCCCAATCGTCCAAAGCGCAAATCACTGCAATTATATTGAAGGAAGTCGCGATAATTCGATTCGATCGGGCGAGCCGATGTATAATAGAACTGGCGAGGCCAGGTGGCATCGTCCTCGCGGAGAAAGTTCGTTGCAGCGGCGATGTAACGCGGCCGAACCTAGTCAACGGGGAAACGATGGCGGCAGGCCAGGATAAGATTGGTCAGGATTGAATCTCTGGCCTGAGAGCCACGCTCGACCGGCTATGAAGAACGGTTGTGCAACGTAGGAGAACTGTTCCCGAAGACACCGTATTTTATCACTGAAAGTGATTTTAGCGAGGGTAAGCCAGAAAATGGGGCCTCTTCGGGCGCTGATGCAACGAAAATTAGCGATTGGTTGATTTGGGTCACATGACTCGTGCAGGGGCGTGGCGTTCTCTAGTACTGAGTCTAGTCGCGCCTGTAATTGTTTTTTATCGATTCAAATGTTTGCGTATCAATAAAATTTTACGGCAAAAAAGTCGTCTTCGTTTCCTAGTCAGAACAATTGCTTCTTCTGGGCCTTTCAGTGAGGCGAATCGTACTGGGGTACGAGTCGTGCAGTTTTTTTCCGGCATCGATAATGTATTCCACGATGTTCGTAGCACGATGATCTTGCCACAGGCAATAATAATCTCCCTCGGCAGAGAAACCGGCGGAGAAAGATCGGGGAACGAGGGAAACTCCATGACCCGGTTCTGAGGAAATTGTTAGGTCTCGAGAAGAGAGTATTATGTGTGTATTTGAAGAGAGTAGTACGAATGGTTCGAATTGAAATTTTGAAGCGATTTTTAAACGGTATTTAATTATCATACAAAGTGTATACAGCGAAGAGCATATTTGTATCAATAATTTTTTCCATCGTCGCTGAACTGTAAATGTCTTTTTGACAATTATTTACGAAAAATGGGATAGATATTGAATAAATACAGGATGACACGGGTGAAAGGGAAATAGTTTCAATAGAATGTTCATCAGATTTTTAATTCTGCCAGACAATGATCGAGCATCGTCCAATTTTCTCGCGAAAAGGAAAGCACTTCTCGCCTTCGTTATATTTACGCGCGATACAAAGTTCTCGAATCGTGCATTTTTAATTGCTCGACAATGACGAATGCGTTAATGTCGAGCGTTTAATGCGCGTTGCAGAGAGAAAATTTTATTACACGCGCGCAGCGCGTGAAATATTCGGCCGGATCGAAAGTGACAAGAAAGAAATTTGTTCGTTAACGATCATTTAGTACTCGACTTGCGAGTGTAAAGACCGTTTAATTCGGAATATCAGCGGACACGTTTTCGTCATTCGCGTTGAAAATAACCCCTCCTCGAGTGCACGCTAATAATAAATTAAAAGCGGCGGGCGCAACGTTCGGACGCGATTTCAGTGTTAATTAACGATGGAAACGATGTTCAGCGTCAAGTGGTGTCAATAGTTTTGACGAAAGTGCTCGTAGCATTTCGCAAATATCGCCAGGACGTCCGATGGCGATATCGAAAACGGGTTCAATCGTTCGGACATCGCTTGAAAAATCGCATCGAATATTTCTTCCACTTTTCACGCGTTTTACAACGTACAACGATACTCACGCACTCTCGTCCTACTAAGAAATATCACTTCGATTAACCCTTTTAGTGCCGACAAAAATAAAGAAACGATCCTCGAAGAGTCGTTTCGACTGAAAACTAGAGACTGGTAAAAAGGCTAGTTAAAAAAAAAGAAACAAAAATAATTTCGAAAGACGAACAAATAATTATCGATACTGACGATGAAGATATCGATAAACAAATAGTTGATTAGTTGCACTAGGAACGAGAAAAAAGAAAAAGTCAAAGATCGATCGCTCCGAGAGTCAATTAACTCGCAGTCAGATCAAGCTGCCGAATAAATATACGTGGAATCGTTACTCGCGTTACTCGATCGTTAAACGCAACTGCAAACGCAAGAAAAGTCACTCGGCTGTCGCACCTGTTGACCCAGTTGATTGTTTTAGCTGGCGCAGCTCGCGCGGCTATTGTTAAACCTACCTCGAGATTCAACGCGATGATTCACGGTGTGTGTGTGTGCGCGTGTGTGTGTGTTTGTTACTGTTGCGGATCGTTGATTGCAACGCAATAATATTCCTGGATCGTTGGAGAGCGATCAACCTCGCAGATAAATCGCGGAGAACTGACTAATGTCACGGTCGATGAGGCTACGCCCTTTTCCTTCTTTCCCCGCGCGAATGAGCGTTCAAATTGCAACAAACAGAGAGTGTTTACTGCAATATAATATCTTAAGAAGATATTATATGGTTCATTTGTAATTTATAATATTTTCGTTTAAAAGTTACCCTGTATAATAAGAATTTTTCATACCACTTGTATGGATAAGAATTTAATTCATTATTATGCAATAGGAATTTTTTCATATTCCTTCGACGTCGGAAAGATGCAAGTCAATCAATGAGTTAATATACAGAGGCAATCGGCCACGTTCTGAGAAACAAGAGGATCACGACGTAAATAACGCGACGCGTACATTAATTTCACACTCGAGTTCATCAAACGGTCGTTAACGAAGCGGACTCTACGCTGTGCGTAGACTTCAGTTCTCCGAACGAGCGATAACAATCAAAAGTTCCGTTTCCAAAGAGAGTAGGAACCGATTCTGTACGAATCGATCTCTCGATGAACGTCTTCGTGGTCGCAGAAAAATCCTCGCCTTGGAATATCTAGCGACAGACGCGAGACGAGAGAGTGATTTATGGCTTGCTTTTAGATCACCGGGAGGATCTCCCGGGAGAGATCGGGGGATCGAGGTTTAGAAAGTGAGTCGAGCCGGCCGATTCCGAGCATTGTGAACGCGATGCAAAATCTACTCTCTCTCTTCGAGTCACTGCGTATTTACGTTTAACGATAACAAAGAAAATCCTTTCACGGTGGCAACGAAAAATCAACTTAATCGTCGATCATTGCCAACGTTCTTGCAACGGCTTTTAAAAATGTTTCCCTGAAACTGAATCATCGTGAAAACTCGCGCAGAGAGAAAAAGAAAGAAGGAAACGTCGAAAACAAGTACCATTCGAGAAAGAAAGAAGAAAAAGAGAGAAAAGTGGAAACAATCATACTGTCGGACCAGGCTCCGAGACTGCTTGGAAACATTGGCACGGAGCGTTCGACGCTCCATTCAGCGAGGCTTCTCCGCGGTGGTCGGCGGCCAATAGCGAAATGGAAGCGAGAGTCGCTCTGCGAGGAGTTGCCTCGAAAGAGGTGAAAGTCCATAGGCACGCCATGAGCGACGCCATTCAGCCCGTGGGGCCCGGTCCGTTGACTGGTGGACGAGGTCTGTGAACGAGCCGGCCGAGTCTGGCCACGACCGGACTCGCTCCACTGGCTCTCGAAGCGGCGCGCCGTAGACGAGGATTCCGCTAACTTACTCATCGTACCGCTAGTCCACGGTTATTCCGTGTCTGTGCATGCCACGTCTGCGCTGCCAGACCACCATGCTTGGCCTCGCTCGTTGCTACGTGACTTCCGGGTTTTCCCTTTCCCTCGCGCCTCCTTACCGGCCGAGGTGACTCACTCGCGGCGTGAGTGATCCGGTCCCGATCGGTATCGATTGGACTCGATTGCAAATTTTTTCCTGAGCGAGGAAAAGAGAAACGGAGACTGCTTTTGGATTAATATTGGAATTTCTATGATTCGGACGATTAAGAGACAACGATAAAAACAAAAACATCGAGATTGAATAGACGGAGGAAAGTACACGTGACAAAAGGGGCGTTTCTCTGGTCTTGATAGCAATGAAAAGCTATGTTCAAATGTAATCAAATATATAATAATATTTATATTATAATAATATAAATAATATAATATAATAAATCGTTGGGAGAATTATCGCCAGTAAAGCTTAGAGAAACAGAAGAGAAGTACAAGCGACAACTGGATGGTGCCACGACGGTTCAAAGAACCCGAAGATCGCGAGGCGATCCGACCGCAGATACCGCTATAGTTATGTACTCACGGTACCGCTAGTCCAAGGTTATTCGCATCCCGTGCGAGGCAAGCCGGATCATCATGGTGTCCCATGTTCCGCGCAAGAACCTCGTTTTCCCTTTTACCTCGTTCCTCCTCCTCTCGCTCTCCCGTGCGATCGTACGAGGGTGAAAGTGAGATCGGCGCGTTATTGAAACCGGGAAAGTGACACACACACACACGCGCGCGCGCGCTGTTTTATTCATCCCTCTCCTTTTTTCTCTTTTTTTTTTTTTTTTTTTAATTTACGAACTTACGTGCGTGATATTTAATAGATCGCGCGGTGAAAGGGTGCCTGCTATTTGATTAACGAAGGATGAAAATCGGCGCGATATCCCTTCGACGGGATGTGCTCGAGGGGTTGCGCAAAAGGGGATAAAACGATTTTATTCCGCGGACCAAAAATTAATTGCATTTTCGTAATTTTCCGCTCGAGCTGCGCGGAACGAAACGCTTATATATATATATATATATATATATATATATATATATGTATGTACTTTTATTGAAATATTGTTCAACAAGTTTGTTGAAACGTCGGAATGGAGTTCAACGTTGGAAATGTCCAAGTCCGAACGTACGAGATGTTCGGCACGGAAATTGTCGGCTCGTGCAACTTGAAAAGATTACAGAAGAAGGAAAAGTGATGAAAGTGATTTTAAAAAAACTCGACCAATCCACTAAATTTCTCTTGACGATCGAAGACACCTTACGACCCCATGAGAAAGGAAAATGAAATTCTCAGATGCACTTGGCGTCCACGGTTCTTTCCAAGTTGATAATTGCACAAAAGAGACAGACTCGTCGGAATGAGAAATGGCGAGAAGGGACCTGGAATGTATAAATCGTCTCTGCGCGCCCTGCGTGCACCGCGGGAAGACAATAGAGGCGTCGATAAAGCGACGATGACGCGACGTAATCAAAAGTCACGAATCATGGGGCATGCATAATGCACGATCGCAGCTACTGCAAACGTTCATGCAAATCCGCGCGAGGCCTCTCCGCGCTTGCTCGCTCGATCGAATTCCATTCGGCGATTCCAAAATCTCGATACGAATCGAGCAACATGGCTCTGATTTCATTTGGATTTTCGTTATTCTTCCTAAATTGAAAAAAAAAAACATTTTTTGCTTTCGAGCTAGTTTTGAATTTCACGCGGCAGAGAATCGTAAAAATATGCGAAAATTATGTATTTCTTAGCTTCTTGGGGGGGTTGAAAACACTTTGCACGATACCAACAATTGCTTTTTCTCGTAATATATTCGTCAGTGACACAAACGTCGCGAAACTTGGCGAAGCACTGAGTTCCACGTTTGATAAATACCTTCGTGTCGTTGAATCTATCAAGTATATCCAAAGAGATTTTATCACTTCAAACGTACGTCGTTTGTCCGTCAATGGTGGCGGGAATTATAATAAATTATAACAACATCGATCTTTCTCCTATACACGGATTTTTTTCAAACGCGCCAAGTTCGCCTTGAACCTTTTAAATACGCGGTTTCCGTCAGACAAGCGACTGCTCTCGCATTGTTTGCACAAGGTAAACTATCAGCAACTGTTTCTAGATGTTTCCTACCAACGCGAAGTGTTACAAACATGCGTCGGTTAAGAGCCAGCTAAGGCTTTCTAATCGACTGGCATTAATTATTTTAGCCTGACTCAACTTCAACCTAAATCTGTCTCTCTCTCCCCTGGTGAAAGTTGAACAATTCTCACAATGATTCTCGCGAAATCACACCGACGACGACGACATTTTGGACTTGCTGTATGCAAGGGAGGACCCCGAGCGCGACATATTGACGCCTGCGTTACGCGAGGGTGAGATTCTTGAAGGGTTTTCCAAGACGGATAGGGATAGGTTTCGCGCGTTCTTGCGGGCAATCCCGCAGGAGATGAAGCCGGCGGGAGGGGGGGAAGCGAGCACGGAACGCCATGGGGTAGAAAGCCGGACGAAAGTGTTTTTACACGCGGGAGGTCCTGAGAGCTTAAAAAAAGAAATTTCCATCCAGCCCTTTTTTCCTTTCTTTCCTCTCTTGTTTCGTAAGCGTTGGAGAGCACGTGTCGGAAAATTGTCGGTTATTCGTTTAAATTCTTAAACATAATAATAATAATAATAATTAGATAACGTAAATAAACGACGCGCTGCGTGTAGTTTCGCGTCTGAAAACTTTTTACAAATGCCTAAAAATAAGTTAAGCAAAATCCAGTAACCTTTGCCACAGACGTTCCGATTAACCGGTTAATCTCTCAAACAAAATTTGCCTCTGCTCGGGGAAAGTGGAGCGAAGTGATTTTTCAATGAAAAAGGAACACTCACGGAGGGGAGAATCCGCGCGAGTCCAATGATTTAAATTAATGGACGAAATAATCATCCTTAATTCGAGTATCGGTTCCGGGGAATGTTCCTCGCGATTGGCAGACGTCGATAGCGCAGCGTAGCAAATCGTCACTGCCTCAATCGCGACAATGGCCAACGATAACGCCACGAGTCCTCTGCTTTCGATTCCCCCGATATGGATCTGGACTCGACCGTGGTTCGGTCGAGTCCATTGGCAAAATTAAAAGTATCTGCCAGTCGCACGATACGACGATGATTTGTGAGAGCAAAGCTTGAACATTTTGTCGTGGCTCGCGCAAGAAATGCCGCAAACCGCAAAATGCTGTTACGTAAGTATCGCAGATACTACATCGGAGGAACGACCTTTCAGCCACGATTCGAACATCTTGTTCTACCGACGAACACCGAGCTTTACAACTCGATCCTGCTCGTCAAAGCGTTTCGAGGTATTCCCGGTGTTCCAAGCTTCATCTACATTTCATCTTGCGCGACCTATTGGCCAACCAGCCGATGCTCAAACGGTACTTCTGATATTTAGTTTGCACGAGTTTCGCAACACGTTGCCGAAGCATGGTTGCCCGCTTCGTACCAGATCGAACTAATTGCCAGTAAACCGACTTTTTCCGGCCGTGGACAACCCCTTCATCGTTCAGTAGAAATAGTTAGGATAGAACGTAAGAAGCGTCGAACGCCTGTCAATTTTATTCTAACAAAGTAAGTAATTATTTTTTCTTTCCATTTTCTATTATCGTTATAATTACCATTCCGATTACTACGATTATTAATTTGATCGTTGTTTCACTTTCTGTCGGACGAGACTTTGTTTCAAACACTGAAAACACTCGCCGAAAGTGATACCATTTTACTTCGTTTCAAAGTAAAAACACTTGCGTTCGTTTAAAAGATAAAACGATAAATTTCATTATTATTTTACTCCCAGTCACTTCAAATTGAAGACACTTCCATCGTTTGGAAGGGGGATTGACAAATCGAACGCCGGCAGAACGAGACACGAGTCGGAAAGTGTGTATTAACACGTTGCACGTCGCGAGCGCTTTATCCGCCGTTCGATCCGTTCACGCGAAACGACAATTAAAATTGATCGCGGCAGTGACGGTGATCTTGTTGCCGACGAATCTGCATGCTGTCCGAGGTTGAACGGTGCCCGACAGAAGGGGCGGCGGTGCAGGGATGAAAAAAAGAGACACGAAGGGAGCATCGTTCGACTTTAGCAACTTTCGAGCACGAGCGTGATGCCGCAGTTTTCACGGTAGGAAGAAACGGTAAAGTCGAGTTATTTATACCCGTGGTATGAAAGAAGAACTGTCGATCGTGTACTCGCGAGAGAAAATGGTCAATCGTGGCACAAAAACCCACCCCTGAAACCCATTTCCCCTCGTTCGTCAACATCCATTACTCAAAACGAACCGTTCCCCGTCTCTTTCGATCCGCCATCGATTCGCCACCTCTGTCCACCACCGTTCCACGGAAGCGACCCAAAGTCAGCACCGATTCACAAAACAACCCCTCTTCTCTGCGATACTATCGACCGCCCCCCCCCTCGACAGCTGGGAATAAGCCTCGTCATCGTCGTCATCGTCGCGTCAACGATCCATACCTCGGTCATCCGCGGCACCCCTTGGAAATCGAAAAGACTATGCCGCTATGCAGCAGCATGCACGCCCATGTGTGCCGGTTTGTTTTCGTCGAGGCACGAAGGCAATGGCGTGGCCGTGTGCAAGTAAGCGGATTACATATGCGCTCTCGATTACAGAGAGAGAGAGAGAGAGAGAGAGAGAGCGCGACGAGTGCAGAGGCGCTGTTCGCGCGAAGGGTGGGGTGGCGCGGCGGGGAATAGCTGCGCAAGGGGGAGAGGGGTATAACGAGCGCGCGGCGAGGGTGGGGGAACGCTGGGCGGCGGAGTGGGGGGCGTTCGGTGGCAGAAACGGCGTGCTCGGTGTCATTGCCTCGACGCTCGGGGCGGCCAGTGACTCCATCACTGACCTAGTGCCGAGGATCGCCGATCGAAGGCGGAAACGGCCGAGCGGAGGCCGTCGACCTCGGCCGGCCTCCAGCGCGACACACACCGATACCACTAGTAGCGCCCCGCTGCCATACACGTTCCGCCTTGTCCTTCTCTTTCTGTGTCCCTTCTCCCGTATATACGGGTGGCTCGTCTGTACGTCTCAACGCTCTCTCTCTCTCTCTCTCTCTCGCTTTCGCTCTCGCTCTCGCTCTCGCTCGATCTGTTTCGATCCCCCTCCGTTCCGTCGCATCTCTTTCTCCATGGGGTTCTCCAAGGGGGCTTTCGATCTCTCTGGGTGCGAGCCACCCATTACACGGCCGCTGGCTGGGCAAGCCGCTCTCCTGAAAACCGCGGAAACGCGGATCCGCGCGCGAGCTTCGCAACGACGGCAAGCGCGACGCGTCGCGTCGAAGAGCGGCAGGGTAGCAATCTTTTTCCACTGGCCGGTTCTCGGCTCTGGAAAAACGATCCGCCGCGTCGACGTGGAAACGAAATCCCGACAGACGTGTCGGTTTCGAGCGCAGCGACGAACCACCGCGGCAGACGTATCGGTTTTATGACGGAGCGTCCGGAGAGGCTCGCTGTTTTCGACGATGGAATTTCAAAGGTAGCTCCTGCCTACGGTTCGGCGGATCGACGGGGTGGAACGCGGGAGGACGAGGGTTCGCGTTCGACCAGTCGTTACTTATTTCGACAACCGTGCAAACCGTCGATCTTCTGTTCCACTTCGTCTCTCAACTTCTGGCCGGGGATCGTCGTCGTCGTCGTCGTCGTAACGTTTCAACCGATCGGGTATCTCGCCGATTGCCCAATTCACGATCCGCAGTTAAGAATATCGATCCGCGGTTAAGAATATCGACGAAAGATATCTTGAGCTTAGCCTTGCCTTTCAATTGCAACGCCACTCTCATCAGCCTCGTTCCATTTTTCCCCCCGATGAAACATGCCGACGCGAGGATGCCTCGACACGTCGCCAACTTCCGCGACACGTCGCCACACACGCACGAGCGTCAGTGTACAATGATATTGTAAATCAAGTCGACCGATCGGGCAAACTATCGAACTGTGCAGAAAGTATACGTACGTTGACGCGTCTGTGAACCATTGCGAGCGTTGTTGTCGAATGTGGGAAACGCGAAAAGAAAGAGGGACGCGGAAACGTTGTCGCAACACCTCCGATCGCGAGGGGCGAGGTAACCAAAGAAGGAAATCGGCTCCATTGACCGAACGAAAATTATTCCCACGCTGAACAACAACGCCAGGCAAGAAAGTCGCAGTCTGTCGTTGTGAAACATAAGGGGGCACGCCCAGGAACTGCTCGACAGTTTCCATCCATGTCCGAATGAGCGTATGAAAAAAAAAAAAAAAAAAAGACCAGTCCATTAACGGCTAACACGCGTGACTGTCGCTTCCGGATCACTATTGTCACAGGCAAAGAGAAACGAAGGAGGAAGAGCTACCGAGACGCTAAAATTGCCAAAAGAAGAATTGCCGATGTTTTTTCTGCAAGAATCCTGTTCTTCCAACTCTTTCCTTCCAACGCTACATACCCAGTGACGTCAAGTTCGTCGCTCACCTTTAATACTCAGACCGCGAGATATTGTCGTTCGAGTTGCGTCGAAAATTATGGCAAAGATGCGTCTGCGCAGTGCGGTGCAGCTGGTACACACTCTGGTACGCGCTGTTACCATTCGTCACTTTCCAAATATTGGTCGAACAGCAAAGACGAGAATCTTCGATTCTGACGTTTGTATCGCTATATACTAATGGGTAAAAACGATGAACTATATAGCATCTTCAACTCAACGGGTGACGTTTGCGAGGGTGTTTTTCGAAGCCAAAACCTGAACTGGTCGTCGAGAGTTCCTCGTTGTTCCACGCGGGAGATCTTACGACGTGAAGTTGCTTCGGTTGGTTTGCAAAGCGCCGTGAACTCGCGCAAAGTTTCGAGCAAGTTAGAAAAGGGTCGACTCGAATCACCGTGGGGTACGAAACGAACGTAACTGTCGAGAATTAATCTTTCGTTTCTTCCTCGTCGCAATCGCGATGCGAAGTATCCGTTCATCGGCGGAGTTAACGAACTGCGCGCGATTCAATGGAAACTTCAAGAGCACCCGGAATCCTTTTCACCGACCGAAATAATTTCGTCCGTTCGACGGTCGATCGCGTTCGCCAACTATCCCCAGTATTTTAATTGAAATTATTAACATACATCGCGCGAGCAATTTCGCGAGTGTCTGAAAAAACAAACGATTATTCGACGTGCGTGGCTCCGTGTTTGCTCGCGCGTTCGTTGTTCAATCTCCACGTAAGTTTAAATTTTACGGGGGGATGCAACAATCGTCTGTTTTCCCAGCGGTAGTATTTACAGGCAAATCGAACCAATTATACCCGTACTCGACAGAGAAGTATGCAAATTCTGATACGTGGAAATATTCCCCTTTTTGTTTTGAAAGGGCAAATTCCAAACACGCGAAATTTCGATTCGAAATTCAATTCACACTCTAAACACACGCATTGATAAGTGAAAATGTAACCTCTCTATGCCCACGATTTCAATAGCTTGCAGTAGCTTGCGTCAAAAGTCGAAAGGAGAATTTACGCAAGACAAGAGGGTTAGAATAGAGTGCTGAAATGGAGATTTTCCATCCAGCGGTCGGTGGAAAAGAGCGATAAAAGAAGCGAAAAAGAGAGAGAGAGAGAGAGAGAGAGGCGATGAGAGAAAGGCGGAGCAGGTACGGCGCGCCACGTGCGCCGAGATTGGCACGTTCCTAACCTACCCCATTCGTTAACCTGACCCGTGTCGCGATTCCTCCGCAGGTCGATTCTCATCGAGCGCGGATTAACCTACATACGCACGGGCATTTCTGCGGGGACGACCCGTAGGTGCCCGCCGATACAAAATTAACCAACCCTCGCCCTCCCCGGTGCAACGAACGCCTCCAGTCGATAGTCGATACGCAATCTCTCCACCCCCATCGACGTCGCTTTCTTTTCTCTTCTCCGAGAATTTTTTCTTCTTCATTTCATTTCATTAGCATTTTAAAAGTCTCACGAACACGTGCAAAAGAAGAAATTCTTAAAATCGACAGTCGACGACAAACAAATTCAACAAATTTAACTAATTTCGAAACTCTTGCAAACACGCCCAAAGAAGTAAACGCTCCAATTCTTTCGTTCTTTCCGTTGTATTCCACGCGACATCCGAGGCCGCGTTGAAACGTAACCGGCGAGCACGTCTGCGACGGTTTTATATTCAAGAATCTCGGCCAAGCACATATTTTACCTTCGAATCCGGTCAAGTCCACTCGCTTTTGTGCCGCTCGGCACATCGGATTTTCGCGGGAAGGAGAAATTCCCGCGGTATTACGCGCTTTCCCTCCTCCTCGCCCTACATTCCCAAATCCCGGGCGCGTGCACGACAAAATTTCGCAGTTGTCCATACGTGACCATTTCGAACGATCTCGATCTAACTCTCAACAGTTAAAATTACGAAAATTTCTGCCAGCTGCCACAATTCGAATCATTTTCATTGACGTAACAAAAAAATCAAAAAATGGTCAATGATCTCTCGACTATCAAATCTACCGCAAAACGCACGCAAATGCAAGCGGCAGTCGAAGAAAACAAATTTTCTCGTCGGAGAAAAGTCCAACCGGTGACTTGCGGCGTTGAGTAAATCGCAAAGAGTTCCCTTTCTTTCGCTCTCGGATGGAAGGGAAAACGCGCTTCCTTCTCGTCCACGCGAAAACGAGTCGCGGGCAGGAGACAGTGAAGAAGTGAAACTCGATCCGCGAGCTTA
The DNA here is from genome assembly GCA_032399605.1 of Melipona beecheii. Lineage (NCBI taxonomy): Eukaryota > Metazoa > Arthropoda > Insecta > Hymenoptera > Apidae > Melipona > Melipona beecheii. The sequence goes on along the minus strand of JAUCMO010000243.1, from coordinate 2,302,634 downwards.
GAGCCCGTTTCTATCCGCTTCCTTTCCTTTCTACCGCGAGAGCGAGGCTCTTCGCTGCGGCTCGCAACGGTACATTAGACGCGCGAACCGTCTTCCCTCGCTGCTCCTTTTTTTCGTAGATAACGATACCGTCGGCATCCAACGGACGAGCTCTTATCGACCTTCGTTCGGTTGCAAATTTTTAAACATCCACAGTAAGTCGACAGATGGATCTCGTAAATTCCGTTGTCACTTGCGAAATTGCCGATACTAGATGGACCAACTTGGTTCGTTTTAAACCATAAATTCATTCTGCGATCAAGATCGTCTTGGAAAAATTGCTCGGCGTCGATTTCAAAGTGGAAGATCAAAGGGGAACATTTTCACTCGGTACAAGCTCGTAAAAAATGGCCCTCGAACTATGACAACGGTTTAGGTTTGTCAAGAATTAATTGATAATTCTTCAATAACATTTTGACCAACCAAATAATATTTTACAATGTTCTACCGACAATGAGCTTCGCAGCAAAATGTATGCTTCGATATTTCTAAAAATACGATTCGTCGTACTGTTATCCTAACTAACGATTTTAATACTCGTAGATAATACGAACGAATTGCTTCTACTTTTTAGTGGCAATACGCACGTTTCCAACGTCATGTAGACTTCGCTAAAAGCTTCGTAGTTTAGTAGGATATTTGAAAATAATAAATTCATTTGCAAAAAAAAACAAGATCCCAATTTATCCCAATTTAGTAATTTGTGTTCGAACAGAACAGTTTTCACAAACAAATATTAACATTTACTTGAAAAAATCACCAAGAAAATGATAAAAAAAAATACGGTTCTTTAAACATATTGTTTGAACAAATTTTTAAAAAATCGTTTTAAAAAAAAGTACTGATTGTAATTTCCGAGATATTTGACAAAATATCGTCTCGTACACCCGACTTTGGGGATACTTTTTACCCTTTCAACGTCGATCATTGCCGACAGAAAAAGAAAAAAAATTTCATCGAAATCGACGATCGACGTGTTCCCTTACGTTAGAAGGTACGATCATCACAAAACGATCTCGTTCCCTTTGAAAACGTTCTCCGACGCAAATAAACGCGGCAGCGAGACCAACACCATCGAATGAATTTCCAGGATTCTGTCTGAAAGGTCGAAGGAGCGCGCGGGGGGGCCGATCAACGTATATGTGGTGTGCAAGAACTTACATTTTTGGTTCGTCGATGATCGGCCATCAACGTGAGCGGCAGCTGTTAGCGTAGCCTTCTCTCCCTCACCTGTGCGGTGTTGCGGAAGCGTGCGAGAGCGTGGACGACACCGGGCCGGTCGCGATCACAGCCGCCTTCAGCTGCTCCCCAACTCGCCGCACCTGCGTGTCATTCTTCGCCGTGGACGGTGCTCGGACCTGTCGTTCGAGCGGCCGGGCAGGGTTGTTCGCTGCTGGCCGGGAAAATCGTAACGTCGATCACTTTCACTGCGCGCCGCGCGTTCCCTTCCGCGTCACAGTCGCGAGGTGAACTTCCCGGGGCCGGAAGGGAGCCGAGAAACGAAGAGTGAAGAGGAACACGCGGAGAAGAGACGAGAATCGCGAGAACGAAAGAGGGACGCGGAAGAGAGAAAGATGGAGAGAGAGAGAGAGAGAGAGAGAGAGAGAGAGAGAAAGAAAGAAACGACGGCAGACAGCGAGAAACAGGGAAGGAAGGGAAGAAGGGAAGGGAGAAAGAAAAAAGAGAAAAAAGAGAAAAAAGAGAAAAAAGAAGCGAAAGAAGGCAAAAGACGTTGAAAAACGGCAGAGAACGATAAGGCAAATAGGAAAAGGGGAGGGGAAACGCGTGGAGTGTCGGTAGAGTCGTCGCACAGTTTCACTTTTAAATTCCTCGAGGCGCTCGGGTTCGCTCGCTAGCCGCTCTCCACTTGCTCCGCTCCGCGTCGCTGCGCCGCGACTAGGTCGCGTGCGTGTTGTGTACGAGGATTACCGTTACCGTTAACGTGACGTAGACAGTCACCGGTAACGTCATAGACCGCTCACTCTCCGGCGCTGCGCTCGCCTCTTCCTGCTAGTCACCTGCCCTGCACGTCGCTTCGCGCTAGCGCTTTCTAGCGCTAACCAACTTCCAAATATCGACTCTCGATATATATATATATATGTAGATTCACGTGTATAATTTACGGTGTGTGTGTGTGTGTGTGTGTGTGTGTGTGTGTGCACCTTGTTGAAACTTTGGCGCATCAGCAGCGGACGGACCGTTCTTCTTGGTACGTTCACGCCGGAGTCTTTCGTTCGATCTTCAACTGGATCCGTTGTTGTTCTACGAGAAACAAACGATCCTGCGCCGTGAATCGACGTTGGACATGGTTATCGACGCTGATTAACCGGCTCGGAGCTTACGTTTCATCACTCTCTCGGCGAGTTAACGGCTCTTGGTTTCTGGCTAGCGCGTGGAGAGCGCCAGGCCGCTCGCGAGATGATGGAAACTGTCCAATGGAGGCTGTACCTTCCTACCCTCGACGGTTCTCCCCTCAGTTGTCACTGTTGCTGTTCGTCAGTCTGGTTTGTGCACCGGTACGCGAACACACAACGGGAACACGACGCTTTCGAGTACTTTCCGCAAGTGATTCGCGGTCATCACAGTTTAACATCGAGCCCGCCTTCCAGCGAACTGTTCTCATGTAGCGTTCCGTGTAGCAGCACGCGCGGCGGGCTCCTTGCCGTCTATTTCTTCCGGTGGATCGAGTCTGTCGGACGTCCTGCGACCGCTGCAACCGCCGGGACCGATCCCTCGCCGCTTTACGTCCGCTGCAGGGAAGGAAAATGGCTCATGGCACGTGTCCATTCGCGGCGAAAGTCACGCGAAGCGTGAGCCTCTCGAATCGTTTCCCTCTTACAAACCGATTCCGATAATTTCTCATTGTCGACGAGGCAAAAATTTTTTTCTTTTTTTTTTTTTCTGAGAAACTACTAAGTAAAAGTAAAAAGTGTCGTTCGAATTTTTGAAACTCCGATCGCGCGTGGCTCACTCGCGTGCGCTGTTCGCCGATGGACCTTCTTCAAGAGTCAAAGACTCGATCGCTGCCGCGACACCGAAAGAGCAAAAGGATCTCCTCGAGCGATCGAGCCAATTTGCCGGGCGAATTTGCAAGAGCCGCGATCTTTCAAATTAACAAGAGGTTCGAGGCTATCCGTCGATGGATCTATCGGATCGTTCTTCCAAGCTGTCAATCGCGAGTGACTTCCGGGGAGACACGACGCAGCGAGAGCGCCGGTGTCTCGACTAGCCCGCCCGAGGCGAAAACGAAACGAAATTAGCGTATCTTCGATTGGAAATCTGAAATTAGCTGTGCAGGTTCTTTGGGAAACTCGTCGAGTGCCGGGCAGCTTTGGTTACGATAAGGTTCAATCGATAATTGACTCGTTATTGAGTACAGTCGCGGTGTGGCGCGGGACAGGACCGCCAACCGCGCGCGCGACAGCCTCGAATTATTGCTGGATAACGAGATCAATTCGGTCGATCGTCGAAGTTTGTGCTCGTTGCCTCGACACTCGTTGAAAGTCCCTGCGAAATTTCGATTTTGTTCGACAAAGTGTCCGTTTTGCCGTTCTGAACTGTCGAACGGTCGACGAATTTTAACTTTAAAGCGAGGACAACAGAGAAAAGGAACGAGTCTTGTTTCCTCGAGAGAGAGGAAGTTTGCCGCGTGCGCGCGAATTTTGAAAGCAGATCGAACCAGTCAACGACGCGTCGCACGGACGAAATTCACGCGCCAGGGAAATTCCATCGTCGATTGAAGCGTTTAACGAGATTACTGCACGATCTGATCAGCGCAATTGCGCACCGTATGTTTCGCTCGGCGATGCGAAGAAACGTCAGCGTTCGATGTTCGCCGTCTTTCGAAGCGTTATTGCCAACACGTTGCGAATGATTGAAAATACAGTCAATTTTCCTTGTTCGGCGTTGCTTTTAGAATTTTAAGGAATCGTAAAGTCGCTCTAACAATCAGACTCGGTAAGAATATAGACCTTTGATCATTTCTCTCTGTCTAATTGCCCAAACCTAACCTAAATTCATAAGTGTTATTGCCAACACGTTGAAACGAATGATTGAAAATACAGACAATTTTACTTGTTCGGCGTTGTTTTTAGAATTTTAAGGAACCGTAAAATCGACTCGGTAAGAACAACAAGATCTTCGATAATTTCTCTCTGTCTAATTGCCCAACTGCCCAAACCTAACCTAAATTCGTAACTAGAATCTGACACAGACTCGACGATTTATCTAATTTTCTGTAGAAAAGTTATCAACCAAGAGCCAACGAGCCTCGTTGAATTTCCCTCGCGTTTTCCCACGTGGGAAGGAAAAATGGGAAAAACGACCGGCGGAGAGCGTCTCTCGGCGCGAAAGGGGATAGATAGACAGGCTGTCTCTATTTTCATTGACACGTTGTTACACCGGCAACGAAAGAAGCCTCGAAACGTAACGCGGTGCCGCGGCGCGCGTTTTATTTATAACCGCGCTCGGTCAGAAACGGCGCTGCGTTGCGTCGTGACGCGCGCGTGTCGAATATTACGCACGCGTACTGCCGGCGTCCTGTCGCGTGCACACGCGGCGCCGTCCGAAAAATGTGTTACACCTCTCTCGAGTCGCGAACCGCGAGAGACGAGACGAGAGGAGGGAGCAACAAAGGAGAAGGAAAAAAGAAAGAAAGAAAGAAAGAAAGAAAGAAAGAGACGTGTTATTACTTCGACCTGACTGTTCCAATCCGGTGGTTCGACGCCGAAACTGCGCCGCTCTCGAAACCGGGAAGAGAATTTGCCCGATACACCGGCACGGCCCGATGATGTTTCTTAAAATAACGAAACGCCGCGGGTCTATGTTTAGCGTTAGCGGTGCTGCGTTTGAAAGATTTCCTTCGGATTTTTCTGGATCGAGTCGCGCCGGATTGATTCGACCGAGATGAATGAGAAACAGAAGGAGAAAAAAAGAAACACAGACCGTCTAAAGCTGTCGTTCGCCGCGCTGATTGGAGGAAAATTCGGTTACCAAGCGTCTAATCTGTCTAATCTAGCTCGTGCGTTCCACGATAAAAACTCTTTATCTCTGGTATCGAACGATCGCGATCCGATAGATCCAGCGGACGGGGCGAAACTTCTGAGGAGAAACGCGCGTGCGATGCTCTTTCGGTGTCGCTTGACAATTTCCCGAACGAACGACTGAACGAACGGCGTGATGTGCGCTACGGTTCCGTTCCCTCTCTCTTTCTCTCTCTTTCTCTCTCCCTGCGTTTGTCAGAGTTCGGGGGGCGCGTGCAAACATGCACCAGAACGAGCTCCCAAAAGCGAAGCGTGAAAGAGGAAACGGTGGCCGTTCGAAGTCATTCGAGGTTAAACAAGTTGAATCTGCTCTTGGCTCTTGAAGATACTTAAATCTCGTGGAGATCCAGGGAGATTCCGTTAACGCCAGGTCGACGAGACGACGAAGACGACGAGGACGACGACGACGACGACGACGACGACGACGAAGACGAAGACGAAGACGAAGACGACGACGAGGACGACGATGGCAAGGCGATCTTCTGCTACGGATCGACGTCACTGGATCAAGAACGAAAGGGAGAAGACGAAGAAGCGAAAGAGAGTATGGTTGCTCGTGAAAAAACGCGGACGGGGGAGAAGAAAGCGTGTGCAGAGAGAAGAACGAGGAAGGAGAGAGAGAGAGAGAAAGAATGGCAGGCGACACGACACTGTCGCGCGCGCGCGCGCGCGCGTGCAGTGCGGACGAAACACGTGTACCGTTGATGAGGGAATAAAGATCGGCTTATAGAAAGAAGCGGATGAGGCGAAGAAGCGTGCGTTGTCGCGGTGGCCCGATGTGTAGGAGAGAGAGAGGGCGGTGCGCGTTGCACGCGCGAACGAAAGAGAGAGTGACCCTAAGGGGTGGCGCGGCGATGAAATATCGCGAAGAATCCACGGACACGATGACGGGCAACCGGAGAGACGATCTCGCGCGGAGTCGCGCTTGTCGACGACTGTTCATCCATCGATCAACTGTTTGCGGGGACTTTGACTCTCGTGGGTCGGCACGAGATCCGCGCACTGACACAGAAATTGTTCAGAACAGACGGAAATCTGTTCGCGATCTGTCAAAAAAAATTTGAAAATTCGACGAAAGGGAAAGGACGAACGATCGAAGAAATCGAAAGATAGATAGATAGATAGAGAGAGAGAGAGAGAGAGAGAGAAGCGAAAGGAGAAAGGTGAAGATCGGAACTGAACAACACGTTGACAGACTGGTATCGCGATGAACGTCATACGTATATATGCATCTATTTATATGTAATGCGTGTGTATGCGTGTGTATGCATGATGAATATATCCGGGAGTCTCTCTCGCTCTCGGGCTGATCACGACGTGACAGATTTCTCTTCCTGTTCCTTTATCTTTCCTTTCGGTCTATTCTCTCTACTTTTATCTCGACTCGGGGGCAGGTGGGGGGGATGCATGTATTTTCTCGTTCGTCCTCTGCGCGTTCCCTACACGATATGTGTATATCTATTTTACACGGCACGCGTGCGGACACGGATGTATACAGATATAAATATATTTCGCCTCTCCGTGTTTCTTTTCTTTTTTTTCCCCGCTCTCCCGTCTTATTGCGTATCACCACAGGTGATTCACTGGGTTCCTCTCCGCTGTTCCTCTCGGTCTGGCCCTCCGCCCGCGACTTCCGCAACGACGGAAAAGTAGAGAAGCATTATTTTTTTTTTTCTTTTCTTTTCTTTTTTTTTTTTTTAAGGATACGTGCGTATTATCACGTGTCGAGGGACAATCGAGAAACAAAGTAGCAAAAAAGGAAAACCAAAAAAAAAGGGGGGAAGAAGAACCGGCACCGCACTGACGATAATCGGCACACTCGCGCTAGTACACAACTCTCCGCTCTGTGATTTTCTCTCCCCTCGAAGGGTTCACCGCGTGCGTATATCCCTTCCTGTTTTCCCCGAGTGGTGTACGACTCGCCGCTTCTGCCGCGTGCGGGCACGCTTTTTTAAAAATCGCGTGGAACCACGGAAACGACGCCAGCCGCGAACCGAAAACTGGCCAACGAAACAACAAACGGCGCACACTATTGTGGCCCGGTCGTCGCACTCGCGGCTCTCTTCTTCCTCCTCCGCCTCCTACTCTTTCTATTCCTTTCCGTTCTTCTTCTTCTTCCTCCTCCTCCTCCTCCTCCTCCTCCTCCTCCTCCTCCTCCTCCTCCACCACCACCGCCACCACTACCACTTCTTCTTCTTCTTCTTCTTTTTCTTCTTCTTCTTCTTCTTCTTCTTCTTCTTCTTCTTCTGCTGCTGCTGCTGCTGCTGCTGCTGCTGCTGCTGCTGCTTCCTCGTCAGTATCGGGTAATCCTTGCTGGCTGTCACAGCGAAACGTCACACACCGAGTGCGAAAGCAACCAACGTAACTCGACAGTGTTCACGTGCGAGATACGACGACCGTTTCTGCGCGATTCGCGACTCTCCGCGAGCCCGCGTACACGATACGCGCGGAGCACGACGATCCAACAACGACCGAGAAACGAAAACAAGACGAGACGAACGTGCCGTTTTTTCTCTTTTTTCTTTTCTTTTTTTTTTTCTTTTCTATTTTTTTTTTTTTTCAAGCCACGAACTCGAACGCGAGACACGAGACACCGACACCAAACAATTACATCGAACAAATACCGACACCGGTGAACGCGGAATATTCGTCCCCGTAGGTGGACACACCACTGTGAATCGCGGAGGCGCTGCTCTAGCCGAGCACGTAGTAGGAGGATGCAGAGAGAACTCCGTAGAAAGCGTTCGGTACGCTCGTCCGCGATAAGCCGACTCTCCGCGCGTGCACGCGTGTAGCCTCGAAGCGCGACAGACGTCTCTCCTCCCTCGTGGAGAAGGGAACGGACGCGCGCGGTCAGAAAAGCCGGGGAAAAAGACACGCGGGGAGAGAGAGACGGCTAGAGGGAGCGAGAAGGAACAAGGGAGCGCGCGAGAGAGAAAGAGAGAGAGAGAGAGAGAGAGAGAGAGAGAGAGAGAGAGAGAGAGATAGAGAGAGAGGCGGCGAATGAATGACGGAGATGGAAACAGGGACTCGGAGGGACAAAGAGGGAAAGACGGTGGTGGTGTGACAAAGAGAGAAAGAGAGAGAGTGAGTGAGAGAGAGGGAGAGAGAGAGAGACGGTGACAGGGACGGGCGGTGTGGCACTAACGAGGGAGAGAATTCACCGCGAGGAAACGAGGGACGAAAACCGATCGGGCGAAACGCGCGCGCCGAAAACGCGTGCGGCACACGACACGCGAGAAATCGTTGTTGTTCCGCGGGCCCGTGGAAAGCGATGCCAGAGCCACGACGCGAGGAGCCAACGTGCGACGGACCGTGTATACTCTCTCTGCTGTTCACCGGGGGTACACGCACGAGAGAAGAAAACGGAGCGGATAGAGAGAGAGTAGGAACGGAGCGGCCATGTGTAAACGCGGAACACGCGCTCTCCGCGCGCAGTCGGCGCGATCTCGCTCGTAACGCAACGTCGTCGAAGGGAAAACGCGCGCGCACTCTCCTCTCTCTCTCTCTCTCTCGCTCTGTCTTTCTCTCTGTTTCTCGCGTTGCTTGCGCCCTGCCGGAATCGCGGCGACGAACAGAGGCGAGAGAGAAGGTGACTACGCGATGGATCCGAGTCTGAAGCGAGAGAGAAAGAGAGGAGGAGAGGGGAGGGGGATCGAAAGCAAATCGGAGAGAGAGAGACGGAACGCGTCAGTGTGAACGACGGAGCGAGAGAGCGAGAAAGAGGGACACACGTGGAACAGACAGAGACGAAGCCAGGCCGCGAAGAGAGACAGAAGGGGGGAGGGGAGGGAGGGAGGGAGAGAGAGAGAGAGGAGGTGTATACGGGCCTCTTTCTCTTTCTGTCAAGCGCGCACAGCACACACGAGGTTACGAACAAACGCGGAACAGACGAGGAGAGGCCAGGGCAGCGCGCGAGCGACGTAGCTCTCTAGCAGCCGGCAGCCTGCCGCTCGGGTCAATGACCTCTCCTTGCCGTCGTCGAGCTCTCCTCCGCGCTCGCGTTTACTCCCCACTCCGTGCCACTTCTCCCCGTTCGGCGTCCCCACCACTCGGCCGCGCGTCCCCACCACTCCGTCTCGCCTATCCCCACCATCCGACCCGATCGCCCTACCACCGCGCGCACCACTCTCGACGTTCGAGTCGGCACACGTCGACGTACGCAGAGAACGACGACGTCAGTTGGAAGTTGGGAAGCGTAACGACGTTTCATCGACGCGTTTTCACAGCACGGAGGGGTGAGTTTCAAAAGGGTTAGGGTAGAGGGGCGGCGGCGGCGGCGGCGCGGTGGGGGAGGACCGTTGCACGTCTCTCCTATGGGTGAATGGGCTCCAGCGCGGTGGGGAGGGCCACCGGGAGTGGGGCGAAGGGATGGAAGCTCCGTTACTCGTGTTGCTTTCGTTCTTCCTCGTTTCCCCTTCCCCTGTTCGTCGTCGTCCCCGTCGTCTCTCATTCTCGACGCCGATGCACACCCCTGTTCTGCCTCCCTTCTGCTTCCCCTGTGTCCCCTGTGTCGAGGGTGGGGACGCGCGTACCTCCACTCGCGGCAACCACATACCGGGTTCACTGGTACAGTGTACCCTCTCGAGCGGTGCAACGCTCTCTCTTCCTGATTCCGCTTCTAACCCGAACTCTCTGTCCCCTCTCTCCCTACCGGGGATCGCTTCGAGGAGATCGAGGCGTATTGCGGCCGACTGGCCTGCCAGAGAGAGAGAGAGAGAGGGGGGGGGGGGAAGGAGAGAGACAGAAAACACGGTCGCAGAGAGAAGGAGGAGGGTCAGTGATGACCGATTCCGGCGGTAATGGGATACGATCCAGGGTCAGATTCGGTGTGCGTGGAAATGAGGGGGTGAGATCTCGCACTTGTCTCTCCGTGGCGCTTCTGAAATAGGTGTCACACTTGTCAATGCTTCGGCAGCTCTCACAGCGGCAGCCGTCGTTGCTTCGTCATCGTGGTTTTTCAGCTTGAAAATTCGCTGGGAGATTTTCACTGGAAGCGAGCAGTGAAGTTGCTGTTTTATTTTGTTATTTGCAATTTTGTTTGTTGCGCGGTAATAAAAAAAAAAAAGGGAGAGACACTCCAACGATGACAATTTGACGCTGCAAACAGAACGGAACTCAGATTCTTGCCCCTGATCTCTTCTCTTAATAACCAACTGGGAAGTCCGCTTGCCCCCTATCCTGCGTTTCTTCCCTTATGCAGCAGAAACTCGCAAATAAATATTTAACAAGTACTTAATCCCTTCCTAATTGCTCGCGTTTCCCATTCTACGGCTTAGTTCAACCCGACCGATAAAAACGGTCAGTTGCCAATTATTCATGTAGTGGATAACTGAAATCTCTGCCGTTTAAAACCTTAGCTCTGCTCGACAACGACGAACAGGTTTAGGTATTCCGCTGTATCTCGGATGGCACTGCCTCGTTCAAGGTCGAATTTTCACTGTCGAGCGTCCTTGATAGATTAGCCGAGTCGTTAGTTGCCGTTATCGACAGGCTCCAGCTCGCTCGTGATAAACCTTTGCTCGTGACAACGTTGTACCCGGCCCGTAACTTTCCTATGGCGGCCCGACGCCGATTGTGCCGTTTCGATCGAAGATCCGAGATAAGATCCGCGAAAAGCACGACCGACGACACAGAGTCGACGATCCTGTTGTACGCGATCGGCCACCTACCGCCGACTCTGTGCACACTCGCCCGATAGCAAAGATATCTCGGGACGATAAATCATCTACGGGGGAACAAATTCTGGATGTTGGCTCTCTCTTAGGTCCTCCAGAGCTTGTGTTTCGAGCAACTTTATTTTTCACCTATCGAGAAATATCGCGGATGACTGAGTTGTAAATGGCCCGGTGATAAGAACCTCTTTCGATTGTCGATTAGAACGATTTCCGATCGATACAGGTATTGTCTGATCGTAATCTGCTTTGTTACCAGGAGATGTTATATCTTTTTAAATCGTTGAAACTGAAATTTAGTAGAATTTTGATAGAAAATTCAATATTCTTCAGATTCTTCGAGTAACGTTACTCGGTTGAAGGAGACAATAATTCTGGACGAAAGACTGAAAAGAGATTGCCGGGGTTATTGAACTTGACCCATGAATTTTGCAGCGACCCGAGACGATGTGTGAATTTACATCGATTCCTTTTTATCGTTATCGCACACGTCGAATAAAAAGAGTTGACATTACCTAATCCGCGTAGAGACATATTTTCGGGCGAACATATTTTCAAGTTTTATCTCCGTAATCGCACACTTGATATTTGACGGCTGTGTTTGTTCTACGTTGCCGCAAATTACAAAGGGGACGTTGCTGCCAATCAATCATCGAGGAACGTACACGACTGAAAATTTGTAATGGGAAACAAATTCCTCATTTCGGTTTTAACGTTACAGTTGTTGCTCACCGAGGCAATTAATTTGTCGCAAGAACGAGAATATCAATCGTCAAACGCTTATATTACATATAATATTATTATTATGTATAATATGCATTACTATGTAAATTTATATAAATTTCTCTCAGTTTAACGAGTGAGCGACGAGTGGGAAAAGAATTGGTCAAAATGATGATTAGTTGTGTTTAAACGCTGATCGTGTCGCGCGCGACAGTCTCCAAGTAGAAAGAAACGAAATATCGGAGTCTCACCTTGCATCACTGAAATGCCTTTTCGCACATTAAAATCTCCATATGTTTATAGACAATTTTTATACATATTGTATATCCAGATATTATATACAGATTGCATTCTCGAAAAGAAAGGATAACAGATATCACGTGAAAGTTTAATGTTATTAAATAATTTTTAAAAGTTCCACGATCAATGATCAATTTTACGTATCGTCCAACGAGCGCAGACGAGAACACAAAAAGTGTCGACCATGTCGATAGTTTAGTCTCTCTCTCTCTCTCTCTCTCTCTCTCTCTCTCTCTCTCTCCTTCCAAGCTCCATGCGCCGCTTGAAGTTTAAGGTCACAGTCAAGTTTCGTCGTCTTTGTTATCGCGTCCCCAGATACGACGTTTTATCGTAGCACCGCGTTTTAACGTAAGAACGGTGTAAATGTCTGTCGAAAATCATGTTTGCGCGGAGAAAATATTCTACGACGTCGGCGCTATTGCGATACACACGCGTGTACCAAAATTATTTTCAAATTTACTTGTCACTTCCAGCCGAAGAAACGGTCGAGGGATGCAAGATCGTGTAATTGGTCAAGTACGTTCACCGGTTAAAAACAGAGACAGGCTGAAACGAGGTCGCGTTTTAGGCGAAACGACGACGACGACGGAGCGGCATTCAGACGTGGCCGTAATCAGAAAAGCGTACACGACGGTGGTTCGTCGGCGGAACGCAGCAGCAGTCCTTCATAGGACATTGACTTTGAGATATCGTCGGCTGGCTGCGACGACGCTATCTCGTTCCGGCTTATCGTTCTTGTTTCGCTGTACCTTATCTCCTTTAGCCGCCTCCTTAAGTCACTTTCTCGCAGCCCGTGCCTCGTTAAACGCTAAATCATCGTCCCGCGCAGCGAAACGGACGCCCGTGAAGAAAAAAAAAAAAATGGCGCGCCAGCGAACCGTCCCGCGGACGACCGTGCGAACGCCGCGGATAATTCCCCGATGATCCCCCCCCCCCGATTTGGACGTTGAACTCTTCTTTTCGAATGTTAACCCTTTGCACACTCGAACTGTCCCTCTTCTGAGGGAGCATCGTACTTTTTATAATTTGCTTGTAATTATAACGAACATTTTGTATATATATAAAGATATTTTATCGTGAATTATTATAGTCAAATGATTTATTGATATGGATTCGATTACGATATTTGGTTGTTTGCATGGAAGAGTTTATTAATAAATTTGTATACATCAAAGGAAAAATTTTATTACAAGTTGGAATAGTTATCTGATTAATTAACTTCGACTATCCTAATCACCGCGGACCACGGCTGTTTGCGCAATAATCGGCTACTTTAAATGCCGATCAATTCGACCGGTTGAACGCAGGGTGCGTCCCTCGTGAAATTATCGCTTCGCGCGCCGAACGACGATCGCTGGCCGCGAAACTGTGACAACGTTTCCAATTATAGATCGAAGCTCATTATCAATCGGAGAATTTTCCAGTCGAGAAACTCGCCGTTCGAACCGATCTCTTTTCTTTTCCTTTTTCCCTTCTCGCGGTTCCTCGGCGATCTTCTCGAGGAGAGCAAATGGAACGGATGGTCACGGCCTGGAAGAAAGCGGCGAGAGTGACCGACCGGCGGGATTTATTCGACGAGCGAGCAAGCTGACTCGAACGCGAACATCGGCGATCGAGAGCCGGCGAGTCTCGCGCTCGTAAATCAGCCAGAACTCTTTAAGACTCTCCTCTCTTTTTTTCTTCTTCTTCTTCTGCTTCTTCCTCTCTCCTCCTTGTTACACCCATCTCGTCGTGCTCTTCCTTCCTTTCTTTCTTCCTTTCCCCTCCCCGATTTTTTTTACCACTCTCCTCTCTCGCGGTCGCGCTCTCTCTTCGTTCTTCCTCCTCGGCCGCGATCGCACTTTCTCCGCTGTTTGAACCTCGGCGACCCTCACTCGGGAACATTATCGACACTGCCAAGTTCACTTCTGTTTACATTCAGCACGCTCGACGACCCCAACCGCGGGAAACCGCGCGCTTTCTCACGAATGCCGGCCGATCGACAGACCCAGTCGTTCGCGTCCTGTTTTTATTGGTACTGAACAATGAAGTCGATTCGTGCTTCCTATAATTTCAAACGATCGCTGCGATATAATAGAAACACCGGACCAGCCCTTGTACAAAATTGGGGCGGGTCAAAAATTTCTTTTCTTTTCCTTCTTTTTTAATAAAACATCAAAATATAAGAGAGAGCTGGTTTTAAATTAATTTTAAATTAAATTCAAGTTCGAAGATTTAAGCTCAAGATTTTTCCATCATGTCTTGAGAAAATTATTTCTTTCAAATATTGAGATATATATATATATATATAACATGCTAAAAAATTTACGAATTTGTTTTTAGCGGTAGAAAGTGATTTTAGCGGGGGTAACCCAGAAAATCGGGCCTCTACAGGTGCAACGCTGATGCAACGAAAATTAGCGATTGGTTGATTTGGGTCACGTGATTCGCGAGGGGGCGTGGAATAGACCTCGAGTAGGAGTGGCGTTGTCTGGTACCGAGCGATCGCGCCTGTAACTTGTTTCGTATCGATTCAAATGCTTGCATATCAAAATTTCTGGGTCTCACTGGGTCTTTCAGTGAGACGAATCGTACTGGGGCACAGGTCGTGCAGTTTTTGTACCAGCCAGTATTTTCTAATAATCGTCCTCGAGTGTAATTTGAAATTATATTTCCGTTTTTCTGACGAAAGGGAAAAAAAAGAAAATATATTAAACACTCCGTGTTTCATTATTATAGCTGTGCACTGTTAATTGTCGTAATTAAAACAATTTCTTGCGTGTAATTAGAAATTTAAATTCATAAGGACGTGCCGAGAGGATTTTGCAGAAGTTAACAAAAATGGAAACTTGAATTGAAATAAATTTTATTTTACACGCGATTACGTTACCACGCGTTACGCGGTAATCTCATAGTTTGGCTGTTCCTTTTGGCATCTATAATGGCGACAATTTATACAATCTGTACTATTTTAAACGCGTAGCAACACCTTGAAACACATTCTTGCGATGAATATTGATCGTATCTGTTTTGTGCTGCTGCGCGATGAAAATCTATTTCGATCTGTTTTATTGTTGCAAATTTATTGCAAATTTATTCGTAGGCGCAGACGTAGATACCATTTATTTCGATGTCTAGAGATGTTATCTCGCAATCAATCGAAGCGAATATTAGCATTCTCTACTTCGTAATTGCTGTTGCAACAATTATGTAAGCTGATTAAAAAAATTACAGTTACAGAAATTCATTTGAATATAGTCATTGAAGTGTACTTGGACAGCCACAGTCAGTCGCAAGTCTCAAAGAGCCTCGATGTTCAATGAAACCGTCTTTTGATACTTGACCATTCGTGCTGAGTAAATACCAATTCCTTTCCACTGAATATACCTCTTATCCTATTCTCTAAATTTCGCAAACGATATTACAACGTTCAGCGTCTCTAGAAAAAATTCTTTCTTTATCACAATTTTCACTGCTAACATTTCTATTCAATATTCCACGTTTTACACAGATTTCTCTTGATATCTTACATCTTACATTCCACATCGCTTATCTTTTAACCCAATTCCCCTATTTTAACACTACGTTATATATTTTATGTATTTTATGTATTCAAATCTCGCATCGCACTTTCATTGTTTCTAACAAATATCTTTTACCTAGCTTTGCGGGAGATTTATGGGCTAAGAAATTGATTTTCTGGAATAGAAAAATCAGAGATGCTCACAAATTCACTTCCTCGACCAGGAGACGAAGACGACTTCTTTGCCATAAAATTTTTGATACGCAAACATTTGAATCGATACAAAACAAATTACAAGCGCGATCGCTCGGTACCAGACAACGCCACTCCTACTCGAAGTCTATTCCACGCCCCCTCGCGAATCACGTGACCCAAATCGACCAATCGCTAATTTTCGTTGCGTCAGCGTTGCACCCGAAGAGGCCTGATTTTCTGGGTTACCAACGCTAAAATCACTTTCAGTGATAATATGATTTGAAATGTGGAATGTTACACATATAGGATACAGAATACTATGTGAGAAATATGCGACATGAAACACGAAGAATGAGACACAAAATGTGGGCTATAAGCTCGTGAAAATGAATTTCACAGCCTACAAATAAAACGTAACGGATACCGAATAATGGCACGATATGAAAAATCAAATATAGAAATTGGAGGTTGAATCACGAACATAAAGGCTCACGCCGTCGGATAAAAGCACAATTTGTGAACCATCGACACATTAGTTGAAACTCTCGAGAAAACACGCGGTCGATGATCGGCGATTCGGATTATTCAAAAGTCGGCGCGCTTCGACACGTCTGCGCGCGTACTTTCGCACGTGCGCTTGCACGCGCGCTATTGATTTTTCCTGCGGCTCCGTCACCGGGGCACATCTCGATTAGATTGATTAGCCGACGATGATCTCGATTAAACTGCTGTTTACACGGGCGATATCTAATTCCAGCCGTTCCACGGACGATAAGCGCGCTGGAATTACAGCTAATACGATTAGCCCGTTCGTGATTCGCGCAATTTTCCTGTCCGCCACCAAGATTGGCGCGCGCCCGCGCCCGCGCTCGCTCGCGCTCACCGTCTCTCATGGAAATCGCCTTTTTCTATGTTTAGCCGCACAAGTTCAATGCACCTGCACACCTCGCGTCAATTTCCTCTCTCGAAACCCTCTTGTCACGAGTTCGCCGCCCTGCATTCCGCTGAATTCCAGTTTTCACCACTCTCGCGAGTGTTTTTTCAATTTTTTTTTTTTTTTTTTTTTTTCTCCCCCCTTTTACCCAATTTAATAACCCGCGCGTTATTATTCGCAAAGATACCGTGGTACGACGACGTGGTAATCGTTCTTCTTATTTTTTTCCTTTTTTTAATGAAACGTTAATATTGGCTCTGGCAAATCAGACTTTCGAAGCAGTCGAAAGTATTTAAAAATATTGAGATCCTTTCTAAAGATTTCACTTTTCTAAAAGATTTTGATATCTTTGAATATCTGTTCGATGAAAAATGTTTTGCCAGGGATAGTAGAGGATAGTGAATGATTTACGATGAAACAACAACTGTAATTTATCGATTATTAAAGAAAAATTTAATCGATCTAATATCAAAATCTCTACCTTGTCAGTGCTAAATTCCTTAATTTTGTATTCTACCACGGGTGGAAAGTTACCGTCAAAAATTTTGCGAATTCGGACGTCTGTTGAAAAATTTTTGAAAATTTTGAAATTTTTTCGGAAACGGAATTTACAGCGACTTTGAAGACTAGAGTCTGCCCTTTATAACGATCCCTTAAAACTTGCTGCCCGATTTTTTCCCCGCCATTTTATTGAACTTCGAATTAGGGTTAATTGTGCCAAATGGAAAAATCGTCGAAACTTTAAACTGCTATGACTTTGTACAAAGAAATCGCAGAACGATTCATTTGGGCTCGTTTTAAAGCGCAGAGATTGCTTTTATGGTGCCGAATTTTTTTTTCCAAAAATATTTTTACATAGTGTAACGGGGTGGAAAGTGAGGTTACTTCTGCACTCGAAAATTGTGCAAATTCGATTTTTGTTCGTGAAGTTGTAAGAGTCTAAAGCATCGACAAATTTTCATCGAATGTGCGGATATTTTTTTTGGATCGTTGTACGTAGATTATAAATAAACGGGTTTACAAAACTGATAAATTGAATTCAAAACACTTTTGAATTCATTCGATACAATGTAAATCATGCGTAAAATAGTCACATCGGATTCACGAAATCAATGGATAATATAATAATTGATAAGATCGAATTGAACTGATCGATTAAACAAAAATTGTGCGAAATTTGTTGCACATACCTCTGATTATGTTCACCAGTAAATTATGGCCCAAATCCTGAATCGTGTTTTGCCCAAACTTGAACATTATTCCAACGAGCGTTCCGTTCAATCGAATAAGATTTTTAAATCTTTATTCGTGAATTTTCAAGGAAAATTAATAAACGTTACATAGAGAGAAAACTAAGGATCTAATTAAAACGCTGCAATCTCAGAAATGTACAAGTTAATCCTCCAAATTAATTTATTTTGCAAATGAAAGTGAAGTCGATTTATGGGCACTGAAATGCTAGCGGCGCGTAGCGGTGAAACGGTGCAACTAAAATTTGTTGCTGTCCTTGTCGCACTCTCTTTGTCTGTCGCGCTGCGTGAGTCTATCCTTGTCGTACATTATTGCGCTCCTTGTCTACGAAACAAGATATGTTTCGCCATCTATCGCAGATTGCTAGAACTACAGTATATTACCAACAGTGATCGATACAGATTCTGCCATCTGTCGGAGTTTTCCTGTTTATTCTTTTAATTCTAATCGAACTCGAGAGGTGCTCAGATGGCAGCACCATCGTAGATGAAGAACGCAATACTGTTGAACAAGGACAGATATATGCGTCGTGAAAGACAAGGAAGGAACTAGAGTGCGACAAAGAAAGCAATAGATTTTAGTTTCACCGCTACGCGCTGCTAGCATTTTAGTGTCCATAAATCGGTTTAACTTTTATTTGCAAAATAAATTAATTTGGAGGATTAATTTGTACATTTTTCCTACCATTTTTCTCTCTTCCTATACTCCATTCAACTCCTAAAACGCCAATAATAATAAATTTTCGCGCGAATATTGAATTCCAAATTTGAATTAACATAGTTCGCGCACAGATTTGAATATGAATCTCCATTTAATGCATTTATTAGCAATTATTTTACATTCCTTCCAACTTTTATTTCTTCGTTATTATTAAGAGATATATTAATTAATTTCTAAAGGTGTAATTTTTACTTGATAAATTTGTCCCATGGGAGAAATGTAATTGCTGTCATCGACGTTTCGTTTAAAAAATGTGTGTCGGGGGGTGGCGCATTCATTTAACAACCGTGATATGTCTAATCATATTTATTTGCTCATGTACTGTCACTAATGCTATACGCTTAAATACAGATGATGTATTGCAGAAACGAATATACCAAAAAACTTAGCAATGTACAGGCTATTCAAGTCACTTTTAAATAGATTACTTTATCGTTTATCGATTACATCTTCCAACGATTGGGGAAGGGTGGTACCGTTAAATATATTAAATTTCGTGGTGTGTCGACGCTCGATGATCGAAAATATCGTCGGTGACGCTACTTTCTCCGTGAGAAAGGGTCGCGTGGCCTTGAGGAAAGTACAAAACAAAGAAAGAAAAAAAAAAAAGAAAAAAAGGAAAAGAAAATGAAGAGCAGAAAGGTACCTACGAGTGAATGATGTGAAACAAAAGAAACAAGGGGAAGATAGATATATATCTCTATACAAAAATAATCGACAAAAGGCGTGAAAATAAAACGCTCTCACGAACGTTCGATAAATGAGCTATGATACAACTCGGCGAGATAATACTTTTTTTTTTCTTTTAAATGAGATTAGACTGAATCGCAATCTCTCCCACATGTATACCCTATACGCACAGGCATTCCCAAAATTCAGCTTTTTCTTCTTTTTTTGCTTTCTTCGCTCTCTCTCTCTCTCTCTCTCTCACACTCTTTCCCTCTCAATCTAGCACGCGTGCATCTCGCTACACAATGGCTACGACGATACATATATTTATTTGAGTGATGTAAAAACAATAATGACACGCTAACGAGCAAACGAGACGGTCATCGAACGAAGTGTGACTTCTCATGCATAACGCGTTGCTGTGCAGCTACTAATCTTAAAAAGGAAATAAACACAGACGAGAAGACAACGTAGAGTACAACAATAATACGTCCGCGCGGCTAAGAATATACGCGTGGATCGGGAGCACGACTGCTCCCTTTGCCGTCGAGTCTCGATCCTATCGAGGAAGACGCGTCCCTCATCGGATCGCGCAGCCGGCGATTCTTTCTCGCCTGATCGTCCATTCGATCGGCGACGGAAAACGTTAACGAAAGAAAAAAAAAAAAAAAAAAAAAAATAAAAAAAAAAAGAGAAATATCTTACACGCAAATCTCCCGACACGCTCTCCTCTTTTTTTTTTTACAATGAAAACCTCTCCATCTTTGGTAGAAACTAAATAAATTACATTGTCGCTTATAGTAGAAGAAGTGTCGAAACGCTCGGGAAAACGGCACAGAGCGTAATCGCGAAAGATTCGACTAAACCGAATGACCATTTTCCTTGCCTTCCTCTTGCTTTACCCCTTTCGACTCGCGTCCCTGTACTTCGTCGTCCTCTTTGTCGTTTCGCGGGGGAGGAGACTCGTCGAGGACGACGCGTCCTGTTGCAGGTCTTTAATAAAAAAAAAAAAAAAAAAAAAAAAATCGCGCGGTGCAATTAAATTAGAAAAATATACACACATTTACAAGGTCCTGAAGAATGATTCGGTGTGTTTGAGAACGTTGCACGTTGGTGCGTCGTTCAAACGCCGTTGATAGTGTTACACATGAAACGCGCAAAGTTTTTACTTTTAATCGTTGCTCGATTTGTCGAATCGTATTCTCGCCTCGAAAATTCCGGAAACGAATCCCAGCGGATACGCGAGTCCTCGAGTTATTTATCTTCAAAGTACAGCCACTTTAATATTTAGTTAGCTTGGCAACACAGAGCATGCTGATAAGATACAACGATATCACGATAAATCGGCAAATAAAAGTTTAAAAAATGTAGAAAGACGATTTTACAATGTGTAAAAACACTACGGATTGGTCAAGTCGCTATAAATGAACAAAGCGCCGCCTAAAGTGGTAACTGTTTGGAAATTGTTGCGTGGTTCTATGTATGTATACACCGAGTCATTTAAATGCACATATATATGTATATATGTATCGCAGTATAAAACTTTTCGAGAAATATTTTCGTCAATTTGTCACGTAGAGTTATCAGTCGGAGCAAGTAATCAGTCGAGATGTTCTGAATACAGTGGAGACGTCTAAAAAAGTTGTGAACATACATCTTGAGAGAAGTTGGTTTGTTCTTGTCAGTTGAGCATTAAACTATGTCACCGTGTCTCGTGAGAATTCAAAACCTCCTCGACGATATTTACAGAAATCGTCGATTCGAGCACGTACTCTTATAAAAGGAAGAACTTTGAAATGTATATACACACACACACACATATACATATATCGCCTAGTGTTTCCTAGTTTCCTCAAAATTTAACGAAAACTGACTAATCGGTCGCGTCGGCGTAGAATGATACATTCAAAGATACATTCTCGCCAACGAACCGTCAATTTCTTTTTGAACTTTTTACTTCTTGGCACTTGAAAAACTTTTGACCGTACTTTAAAAATCAAACAACTCGTGTCGAGAACTCGTATTCAGGTCGGATAACGTTTCCCACGACGATTAAAACGCAAAATACATTCGCGCAAATTGACAGCGTTTGTGCGTGCATCGATGTCGTGCATCAAGGTACGTATACACGAATGCAGAACGAATAACAAAAAAAAAAAAAAAAAAAAAAAAAATATAGCAGAGAGTGAAACGAAAGAAGAGATACAACATGATTCGGCGTCTAGCAGGGGTCTCGTGTCTCGTCCTATTTATCCCTCGTTTAGATGCGTTGCCGAACGAGTCGATGGACCGTGTTGTTTCGCCGTTCGTCGAACAAAGACGCTCCAGCTTCCTCCGTAAACGCCATTGACTTTCCGACTCGTTCGACTCGAACGAAGGAAAGTCGTCGTACGAGGGAACGGGCTGAAGCAGTCCGAGATCCGTCGACATTCGTCAGCCTCGTGTCTCGCGAGGTCTCGCGAGGTCCCACCCAGACACGGTCGACACGGTCGACAAACAATCCTAAACGCTACGACGTGTCACACGAAACTCGACGTAAATTATCTACTTAAACCGTTTTGCCTATTTATCCACTAGGTAGCCTCTATTTTCGCACGCCTTTCACACGCTCACGCACGCCATCTTTCTCTCCCTTACACGCTTTCTCTCTTTGTTCTCTTTTTGCTCGCGTTCTCCTCCTCTCCTTCTTTCCTTCTCTTCGAGCGTCTCTAAGCGGGGAGACGACACTCGACTCGATTCGACTCGAACGAGCTAAAGAGCAAACCGGGATAGTCTTCTTCTCGATGTCTTCTCCTCAGAAGACGCGCGCGTCGGAGCACGTTCAGGCAACGAGAGATCGTCTCATCGATCGAGTCATCCTCGAGATTGTCGGATTCATCCTCCAGATTCGTCCGGTCCGGAAGCATCGGTCAAACTGGCGAGAGACACTTCTTCGAGTTCTCCGCTGATATTCACCGAATGGTCGGTCCGAGTTTCGCGCGGAAACCAAGATGCTTCCAGATGAGCTTGCTTGCTTTTCTCTTTATATCTCTCTCTCTCTCTCCCTCTCCCTCTGTCCGTTCTAACAAGACGAGCTCTTCAGCTCGCCGATATCAGCAATGTTCTGCAGTAACGCAGCCGCCTCGCTGCTCGACTGGCTCGACTTGTATCGTTGCTTCAGGGTGCTCAATGCGGACAACAGTTTTGTGTTTGACGTCATTAGACGCGAATTCGCGGCGTCCAAAGCGGCTATTTGCTGCTCCTGCGCGTCGATCACGCGCTGCTTGTACGACAACGCAGCCGACATCTTCTGCTGTTCGCGCCGTAGCTCCTCCTCCACGGAGATTAACCTAGAATAATCAAACGATCGTCCGTTTAGCTCGTTCCTACCTGTGTCTCGTGGTTCGTACTTGGAATCTTCGCGATCCACGTCGCGGATCTTCACCACGGAGCAATCTCTTTCTCTCTCCTTCTTCAGGAGAATTTAGGACATCAGACATTTTTTTCTTTTTTAATTTGAAGCGAGCTACTTTCGCTTTTTAAAATAGTTAGTTTTTCTTTTCAAAGATTGCTTCGCGATGGTTCTGAGCACACATGGAACTGAGTTTCGCCTGAGAACTCTCTCGATGCTTTCGTCTTTCGAACTTTTGATTATTATTTTTCGTTTTTTGCGCTTTCATCGCGTGAGACGTCAGAAAGAATGAGAGACTTCACAGGGTGGCTTAAGAGGATCCAAGCGTACCACAATGCACATGTCCAAGAAAAGAACACCAATGAATACTCCGGAAACGAAAGTCAAAGGAAGCAGCAGTGTGCGTGTGTCTGGTGCAAAATATCACACGGTCGAACAACCAAAAAAAAGAACGAAGTCAATCAATGCAGTGGGCTATGAGAGCTTTCTGCTTCTGCGAATTGCGGTCATTGTCAAGTTTGTGTGTGAGTAAGTGCAAGAATGTGGGGAGAAATGTTCAGGATAATACTGTCGCGTTAAACTTTCAATGTTAAATACGATTAAAATCAATCATTAACTAATTAGTGTAGCATTAATTTATTACTTGTTATTTGTTATTGATCTTGGACATTGTTAATAGTTACTAAAAAGGATAATTGGGGCATAATTGTGCCAATTGTCTTCGCTGTACCTGAGTGACCCAGTACTCCAAATTAAACAAAACAAATCTGTCACTTTCATCTGTCGAAATACTTAACAAAAATTGTGGATAAATTTCGAGAGAACTATCGTGAACATTTCCCGCGCAGCAACGTAGCAACACGCTGCGCGTAAAAGTCAGAGTGGTTTGCAGAATGTGAACCGTGCACACGTGGAACAGAAACGAACGCATGATCAGAGGCGTGTGTGAAAGCTGTCGGTGTCGGATATCGAGAAACTTGGTGAAGTATTGATTATGTGGCTGACTGAAATAATGTTTTCCTTTTTTTTTTTTTTTTTTTGGACGGTGATGTAAGTATAAAACACGCAGGGTGAAAAATGCTGGTTAATCGAACAGTGATATTCTGACAATGAGTACAAGTATAAATACAATATGGTATAAGTATGTATAAATCAGGTGTTAAACTTTCGAACCTCGTTGGTATCGAATTGCTCTTTTAAAAAGCGTACCAGAGAGAGAGAAAAAATAGTTCAGCGCGTGTCTAATAAAACCAAGATGTGGAGGACACGAGATATATAAATATATATATATATATATATATATATATATGAATTTAAAAAACGCTAAAAACATGTGACGTAAAAATGTAAGAAGCTTAGAAATATAATTGACTCTTACACCAAGGTCCAGATCAAGCCAGAGTATACCAAATGCAGCGGATAGAATGCACAGGAACACACAATCAATTAAACATACATTATTTCGAGATTAAGTAACCGTGTTCGAGTTACGCGGTAGTTTCTTTCTTTTACCACGCTCTTTATTCTTTTCTCGTTCGTCTTTACTACGGGACATCACTTTTTTTTTCTTCCTGGCTCGGTTTTGTTCTTTACACATACTATATAGTTATAGATCTTTCTCTTTCGACCGGTTTAATATTCTTGGCAGACGGAGCTGAATTTAACATGGCGGCCAAAAAGTAGACGAGGTTGCCAGATTCGAGCACTTTGTATCTCGTTAAGGAAAACGAAAAACTAAATCAGACGACAAACAAATTAAATTTAAACAACACAGAGATTTAAATACGAGAATAAAACGTACGTGTTAACAGTATATATATATATATATCTACAAGAAAAACACAGAAACACTAATTACTCTTTTCCAAGCCACGCGCTCGACTCAACTCTGCCTGCCACGTGAAGAGATCGCGTTTGTCGGTGAATCTCTCGCTGAGAGAGTCACGCGTCTCCGAAAAAGAGACTCGATAAGAAACCATCGAACGAACGATCGACAGTCTCTCCACGGATATCCATTCGATCTTCTCGCGCGGAGAAGAGACGGTCGCGATGAAGAAATGAGGAGATAGATAGAGAGAGAGAGAGAGAGAGAGGATGGAAGAGAAGAGAGAATCGACATGACTGAGATGATGAGACGGAAGGGTTACCGAGTGAAACGCAAGAGAAGAAATGTGGTAGTCGTCGTGGTGATGAGAGGGAGGTGATCACACTCAGGCAAAAGAATCAATCGGTGAGTTAGCGGCCGCGTTAATGAGGATCAAGTACCTGGAGATGATGCTCTTCATCTTGGTATCCGGTATAACGCCATCCCGTATATCGGTATCCTCGGTTGCGTCTAACCGGGCCCTCAGTCGATCTACGCTACCCTGCAGCCTTTCGATTTCCACTTCGTACTGGAAACGAAGAGACGTGGCGTTGTTAGTTACAAGACACGGACAGACAGAGGCGTTCCGTTAGACAGAAAGACAGACAGAGAAAAAAAAAGGCGACGGCGGCTAAAGTCGCGCGGTAAAAGAGGAACTTGTTATTCACAAACGAGGTCACGTTACTACTAGTCACGAGTAATTACACGCATACGGGCACGAGTTACGACGGATTAAAGACAGAATTGTAAGTTCCTCTTTGATATATATATATATATATATATCAACGGAAGAAAGTTGAATTATGGTCCCATTGCCTCGATCGCTGTTGCAAAGTTGAAAAGTATTTGATCTTCACCGGTGTTGGTTTCGTGGATGACGGATAAATCTGCTCGTGTGACAAATTCGTACGATAAAATTATATCACCCATAATTTTATTCGTCATCGTGGACAACCAAGCAACTCTCAATTATAATTCGTAATACGTATGAGTCGTAATACGAGTTCGTTACCTGATCGGCGCTTCGATGACTGCGGGACTTGCTTCTCCTCGACGTGCAGCTCTCTTCTTCACTGGTGTCGGACAGGTCTCGCGTAGAATCCAACGACAGCCTCCTCCTCAACTTCGTGCAACAGACACCCTGATTCTGCTCCGAGTTATTCCTGTGCGTCTGGTTGGTCTGCCTCCATTGGTTCTGGTTATTTCTTTGCAGATTCCTCACGTTATTCTGCGGCGGGGGCGAGGGGCTGAGATCAACGCCTCTCACGCCCTCCACCCCGCCCCCGCTCCCGTCCCTCTCCTCGGAGCTACTGCTGTCTCTCCTCCCGTTCCTCCCGTGGTTCGATTCCATGTGGTAAACGGGATTGGCGAACGCCAACGGTGCCGCGCTGAGTATATGCGCGTTTGCATTGTTGCTGCTGAGATCCACGGGGCTGGAGCTTTGACTGTAAGCAGCGAAGCTTTGGTAACCGGACGAGGCAACATTGCTCAATTGGGAGATTGATATTTGGGAACCTTTCTGTGATTTCGATTCCGACACCTCGTCGTCGGCGTACCTCAACAGATCGGACAGCTCGTCCAAGTTACCATTGGCGGTCGCGTTGTTCTTGCTATTGTTGTAATTGTTGTTCGGCTGATGGTTGATCGACAGGGTGAGATTCGACGGTGGGTTCACCACGACGTTCGCGTTCACCGTTGTCTTCGAGACGTTGTTATAGTTCTGATGTTGCATTTGGTTCGCGTTGTCTTCCTTGTTACAGTGGTTCCTGCTGGTCGATCTCGAGACGTTGTAGTTGTTGTGGTTGTAATTGTCCTCCCTGTCGTGGATGTCCAGGTTCTGCAGTCGCGCTATGTTGTGCCTGTGGTTTTGCTGCTGTTGCTGCTGCTGAGATATGATGGTGCAGTTGTTCGTTTGATTGATCTGCGACGTGGTGATGTTGTAATTGGAGTCCTTCAGGTTGCTGTGACTCTCCGACCTCGTGGGACTCGTCGGGTGCGTCTGGCAGTGATTCACGTTCGCCAGGCTCGCGCTAGCTGTCAATCTGTACCCTGCGCCCGTCCTGTTCACAGACCCTAATGGTCTGTGTTGCCTCATGGGCGTTGGCGAACGCGACACGAAGGCTGGCGGCTCCAACGGATAATCCTCCGTGGTGATTTGCAGCTGCAGCTTCCCGTTGTTCGGCATGTACGCGTTACGAGGAAGCGTCGCCGCCCTGGTCACGTTCGGGCTCCGAGAACTGTTGTGGCTCAGCGTGTTCGATTGCAACACTTCGTTGCTGTCTCTGATCGTACCGTTCAGCGTGCTGTGATTGCTCAACGTCGACGTCGCTGACACGGACAGGTTGGTGTTGCTGTTTGCGATCGTCGGATCGTTGTAGCGGAATATGTTGTTCTGCAGGTTTGGATAGCGGTGAGAGGCGGGCATTGGGCTTGGACCCGATTGATCCAAAGCTATGGAGATCCTCTCGAGGATGTCTGGTAGTCTCGACGGGGGCAGTGACGAGGAAAACGAAGATATCGTGACGAAACTTTCGCGCAACAGCGCGTGCAGGAGAGACAGTTGCTTGCCGAGATCGATGTACCCGTCGAACTCCAACGAGTTGTTGGCTGGCGCGTCCTTTGGCAGAGGGCTCTGTAAAAACACAATTTCGATGCCGACGAGTTGTCAATTTTATAATTTCTCAACAAAAAAAAAAAAAAAAAAAAAAAAAAAAACTACGTACGCTGATTAACTGTAGAAAGTTTTTCATGGATTGAGCTTCACGTTCCAGAAGATCGTTCATAAACTCCATGAAATTCTCCTTTCCCTGGAATCTTGTGAAGTTTGCCAATGTCTGAAGCGTTTTCGCCACGAGGGTGAGGTTTCTCGCCGCCTTTTCGTTCGGGTATTCTAGAAAAAGAAACTCGAGATTTTCAAAAATGTGACGCGCCGACGACTTTCAATCAGTTAACTGCACTCGACGCGTGCACTCGTCACTGCTCGATATTAATCATCCCGCGAGGGATTTTTAAAACTAAAAAGTTGACCGATCGATCGATACTCCGGACTAAACACGAAGCGATGGTACACTGACAACGAGCGACTCGACGTCCGAGACGATTTCGACTTACCGTGAGTAATGTTGAAGAGCGACGGGCTGAGAATGGCCGGGCAGAGAAATCTGAGGAATATGGACGCGGAGATGAGATTGTCGGCGATGTCCTCGCGGCCCATGTCGGCCAGACGTTCGCGGAATATACGGAAGCACTCGCGCAATTCGAGAGGAAAGTGAGCGTGGCTGGCCAGTATCCTGCTCCAGGCGAGCTCCACGGCGTTCCGCAGATTCTGTTGCTGCTTGTGAAGGGCCGCCACCGAGGCGACCTTCAGCGGGTCCACCTCGCAGTCGCCACCCTC
The DNA here is from genome assembly GCA_032399605.1 of Melipona beecheii. NCBI lineage: Eukaryota > Metazoa > Arthropoda > Insecta > Hymenoptera > Apidae > Melipona > Melipona beecheii. The sequence goes on along the minus strand of JAUCMO010000243.1, from coordinate 2,274,935 downwards.
CACCGCTCCCCTTACAACGGCCCCCAACGTCTCCTGCAGGTACCTGTCGCCCGTCAACTTCAGGTAGGCCTCCATCGCCTTGGTCGCCAAGGAATTTCCTCGAAACGTCAGCCTCTCGTCGTCTGAAATTCGATATTTCCTCGTTAATAAATTGGCCTCTTTAGTCCTCTGGAGTGTGTAAAATTTCGCCGGGAAAGGGGATATCTTGGGAAAGGGGAGAAGTTTGAAGCACCCTTCGTCTTTCGTTTTTTAACGAAACAAGAAACGAGAATTTTTCAAGATAAATTTCAAAGATAAATTTTCGATCCACAAACTGCTCCTCCTTCGGACTGGTACGTGTAGGGAAGATGAGCGTGACTCACCTATTCTGTGTATATCCATCATCACCAAGTCGGCGAGAAATTGAGGCGCTTTCTTTTCACGCTGCATGACGGCGACCAAAGCGGTGGCGATGTCCTCCTTCGCTTTGACACCGATCACCGGCTCCAATTTCTCGCACAAGCTCGCGTAATCCGTCTTCAAATACTCCAGGAACTCCTGGTACACCTGAACCGGCAGTATGTCCACAGATTGGAAGCGACATTTCACCCTGAGCGCTGGAGGCTCCTTCAGAGGGCCTTTATCCCCGACGACGGTGTACCATTTCTCCGTTAGGTAACGAGACGTGACGTTGTGCACCGGTATGCTCACCGAACCTGCAGGAAATATCAAGCAATTTCACGAACGATCTCGCTCCGTTCCGAAATTCAATTCGGAACAGAGAGATGGAATTCTCAAGGTAAAGGGGGGGCTTTTCTTGGCAGGATCTCTCTGCGATTTTCGCTAATTCGTTCCTTTCAAGCTCACCGATTAAAACGTTCTTGTCCCTCTTCTTCTTTCTGTCAGCCTCCCTGTAGAGGTTCACCTGTATAGTGTTGACGGAGGGCAAATGATGGAAATCGAAGTGCTCGCCCCAGAAGCAGAGATCGGCCTTCAGTTTCGCGGTGGTTCTCGCGTACAGAGTGCTGTCCAGGCAGACCTCGCAAAAGTATCGCTTCTTCGCCGGCACGCCCTTCGCCTCCAGCAGCCAGATCTGCAGGGAGTTGTCCGTTCGTCGCGTCTGCTCCGCGTCAGGCTGTACGGATTTCCTCAGGCTGTGTGTGTGTGTGTGTGTGTGTGTGTTCAACATTCAACGTACAACAATTAGTCCAACCGGCAGAAATTGAAGAACCGAAAACCACACGTCGGTTTGAAACGAGCATAACCTCTTCAGGGACGAACGATTTTATCTCAACATCAGTTACAACAGAGAAATTTAATTTAATGTAATTTTATTTTTGGCAAACAAAGAAAATCGAGTTCACATTTACCAACTAAATTACAACGTCGAACAAATTTGACAGTCGGGATCGTTTAAGAGGCAAGTTAAAAGCTGGTTTCGGTTCGTCAGTGTCGCTCAAAGGAGAGAGAGAGAGAGAGAGGGTTGGGTAGGAAGCAGCAACAGTTGCAAAGAAGAAGAAAAAGAAGAGGCGACGGAGAAACGGTACCAACCTGTGTAACCACTGGTCCCGTTCGTGAGCGGTCCTGCAACTGAAATACTTCGGGCCGCCGGTGCTGGGTGTGACCTGGAAGCAGTGAGGTCTGCCAAGCAGGCTCGGATGCAGCGGTGTCACGGCCGCGAGGTCCATCGAGGTCACCGCCTGTCCGCAGAGCAGCGACTCGTGTGAACGGCAACCGCGAAGCCCGGCGCCCCGTTGCTTCTGCCGCTCGAGCTTCGTCACGCTCTTCGTCCTCTTCAGCGGGTTCGAGCGGAACGACCTCTTCGAGAAGAAGTTCTGCCAACAGACAAACGGAAAGAGAAATGATCTCGGTGTCCCTTGGTTGACGAACGAAAGTTGCTCCAGGCTTATGGAAATTCCATTCTATCTAACACGGATCCTAAAATGGGAATTTCACTCATTCGCGTGACCAGTTGGAAAATATAAAAACTACCAGCTGTAACTAATTGTGCAAGTTCACACACTATGATACGTGCGTATGTGTGTGTGTAATTAAAAGATTACAGAAGACACAGACTAAAATTGGGTGACTAGGTTCCACTGTTATTACATAATAAATATTATTATAACTAAATAATTATTAGAAATATACTATTACAATATCTCTAGTCTTTTACTCTCTTTTTACAGTACAAATGATTTACAGAATTCACTCACTGAGTTATAAAAACTGTTCTTCCGGTCTCAGAAGCACGCACTCCTCGCTATCGCACAATTTATAACGTTACACCTGTTACTTTTCTGCCATTGTTCTACATTAACAACCGAGCTTTTCGGGAACGCCGTACCGAGCCGACTTCGACATCAAATCGCGATCGACGGTCGAGCTCGTTTCGAACAACCCCCAGCGCGCAAACATTCTTCGCGTCAGATTAATTACAAGAAGATTAATTGAACGACGGCGGTGGAACGCGGTGACGTGACGTGACTTCAACTTTGACGCATGACATAACTGTTCAACGGGTTCTCGTTCTCGGTTAAACGTGCCTTCCTCGAATGTTGAACGCATTCTGGTAATCTGCCTGGCACGTAGCCCTGCGTCGCTAAACTTGTTAATGCCAGCGCACCGAAGCTATAAAAGATGAACTATAAAGGGAAACTTGCAGCCTTTTACGTTTCATTTAACGCGAAAGGAACGTTTCATCAGTGGCAAAAGCTTTTTTTTTTTTTTTTGCTTTCCTTCGGTTCTGCGTCAAAGTGAAGAATCATTTAATATAAAATCTGGAATCTAGGTCAATGGATAAATGTGAAATTTATCGACGATTTTAGATCAATGAGGATAAAGGACGTGGTTATAAATATTAATAAACGTTGCGTAACGCGAAATTTCTTTCGTCTGCTTGGGGAAGAAGTGACTTCTAGCGTGACGAATTTTTCAAAACGCACGAGTTGTTGTCGAGCGTGACGTTTTGAAAGTTTTCGAAGAGAAAAGAGAGCGAAAGAGCTTCAATTTCCTCTGAAATGAGTTCTTGAGCTCGATTAGACGCGAGCTGATCGAAATCAATTTCGAAGAAAAAACTTGAATAACTCGAGAAGACGATTGCAACGTGTATTTTCAAATGCATTCCCACATTCGTAAAATTACAGTGAAATTAAAGAGTCGTAGTACACGCAGATATTAAAAACACTCGTAAGAAACACTGTGTCTTTTTACGCACTCTAACAATTTCACATTTTTCAATTCTGAGCAAGAATCCCGATCCACTTTCGTCACGGGACATCAACTCGACAGCTTACGTGAATTTATATCTGCCAGGGAACAACTAAGAAATCGTTCCGCTAGCAAAAGTCGTCCGCGCCACGAGTGAAAATCATCGACTGGCTGGCCGAGTGATATCGAGAATCTCTCGTGACATTGCTCGAGTGAAAGGTATCCTGCCTTTGGTCCCCGTACATCCGGATCAACGATCCTTGGACCCAAAAATCAAACTTCTAACTTTCAACGTGATATAGAGACATTGTTCAGCACTAGAGCTATCGACCAAATTACAAAATTTGTACAGCAGAGAAATTAAAGTGAACAGAAAAATTACATCGTCATAAATGTATAAAATTTTCATGGAAAACCATTTTAGTAATTCTGAAGTGACGATGAAATGTATATATTTGTAGTGTAAATTCTGTAGCTGCAACGTTCGTCTCGAGGAAGAAAGTGATCGAAGAGTAATGTTAATACGGTAGGAATATTGATGGAAAGTTACAACAGAGACAGAAGAATGTTAAATTATAATTAATTTAAAATAATTACAATTAATTTATACAAGAGCATGACCGATTCGATACGAAGAATTCTCGATAATTTAAACTGTTGTAACTTTGTCAAGAAAAATCACGGCCTCGTTTAAAAATCTTACGAGCTGTGAGAAATTTCACACTGTGTGACGTAACGGCGCTACGAAAAATTTCGCAGATTTTTCTCGACGAAATTCTCCTCCGACGTTCCACTTTCCTCGTGTTTCCACTTTTGAACGTGCGATTCGTTCCGCTTTTGTTCGGGTCATCGGACAAAGACCAACTGGCCGGATGCCAGCGCAACTCGGAAGGATTCCAAGTGTTTCACGCGTTTTAGGAAACGCGCTCAGCGATGCGAGAGGTCGCTAGCTTTTCTTGATCCTAGCGTCGGATCAGTCGGCCATAAATTTGTCCAACTATTTGTACGAAAATACCAACCGACGAACGCGAAAGAGATAAATATTTTTTTAAATATGTCGAACAAGATAAAAAAGTCTCTACTCAGATAGAAGGAAGTATTCGCGAACGTCTCTAACGTTTACGTTGAACGAACAAGATTCCACTCAATTGAAAATTATAGCGGCGACACGTGCGAAGACGAACCTCTGCTATAAGAGACAGCAATTTTAAGAAACACCGTCTCTTTTCTATAACTGTAACCGACTCGTTAGCTGCAATTTCTCTTTGCAAGAGACAGAGCTGCAGATTGCTCAATTTATCCATAAATTGCAGTAACTTTTTCGCCGACTGATCTCTGCAGTTTCTATTTGACGAATATCAAGTATCGAAAGTCGCTGACTACCTTTAACCTCTTGCGCTGAAATGACGCAAGATTTTCTCAGTTTTAAGTATATTTAAATGTACAAAGACAAAACGAGTGACAAGTTTATTGCCTTATCTTAATAATTTCTATTAATCCAGTGACTCGGTCACTCGTTATGGTCCGCAAACCAGTTGCCAGCGCAAGGGGTCAACGAAATCCTTCGCGCGTTTTAATAATATAATTGTAAATTATATAAAGATTTTGGCTTTGTTTTCGAACTGATTTCTCTTTCATAATTGTTTCGTAATTTTGTTATGGGAGAGTTTGTTAAACGGGCGTTGTTTAAACGAACGAAGAACGATCGATACCTTATCTTCATGATTTCTAATAATCCAGTGATATCATATCGACGAGTTGAAAAGAAAAAGAAAACGACGAATTATTGTACATACGGCTCGGTCACTCGTTATGGTCCGCAAACCAGTTGCCAGCGCGAGGTGTTAAAAATTATTTAGGACTTACGAAAGCGGAAATACCGATCTCTTTGCTCGGTATTACAGCGAATGTATCACTCAAATTCTTCTACAAACACACCATGATCCCTCTCATCGTTTGTACAAAGAGAAGAAAACAAATGTCACTGCTAGCCTCCACATTCAGCCTGCCACGCATATTTACCCTAGCAGTGAAGTAGTTGATGATCATGCTGACAACCTTGTCCTCCTCGTTCTCCTCCATCGGTTTCACGCACATTTTTCTCCTGGTCATGCGAATCGTGCCGCGTGAGAAACAACAGCAGATGTTCCCGGTCCACGAATTCCAGCGGAGAAAAAGAATTCCACCCTATGTCCCGCTCTATGCCCTCTTCGATCGGCGGTCCCCCTTGGAGGATACAAAATCGAGGATACGCATTTCCCCCACACTCATTTCTTCTTTCTTTCTTTTTCTTTTTTTTTTTTTTTTTTTTCACTCTCGTCCCATAAAGTTTCGACGAACACACGATTTCCGCCTTTAAAATGTTCTCTTTTCGACTGTTCGTTCGTGCTTCGAAACTCTCCTCGCCGACGAGAATCGATCCTATCGGTTCTCGTTAATCCGCGTTGAATGAACGAAGGGCAGTTTGTAACGAACACGTTGATTTGCACAACGTTGATCGCTGACTTCCTGACAAACCGACCTCGCGCGTAAACATGACTGTTATAAACCAGTTACAACGCGGCTGACTCACCACGTAATATTATTCGGATATGTGTCAATAAGGAAATCCAGCGAACGAATGATGATCGACACGCTCGAACCTTTTTCTTCTTCTTCTGTACTTATTAGTCACGATTGGTCTAATCTTTCTCTCTTACGAGATGCCACATACACCAGTGTTCTTTCGTTTGCAAGCCTATTTTCTCGCAAACTCGACGTTTATCGTCGATTTTTGGCGCTATTCTTCTTCCTTTTTCCATTACTTTCTCCCCCAAGAGTTCGTGATTTCTCGTCTCCCGCGGCCGATGCGATACGATCGTTCCGAGTTCACTTCTTTTTTTTATTTCTATCTTCCTTTTTCTACAGCCTTGGCACTTTCGACTTGCGAAATCTGCGGGTGAATTTCATTGCTTGTTCTTTGAACAATATCGCTGAATGTTCTTTTTTAAAACACATCGGAACTGTTACCGCAATTTTCCCACACTGTCGATGAACATTTTCTTGCAATTTTCTTTCGTCGAAATTTTCTCCCTTGTTCGCACCAAAATTACCAAAATTGCTCGCAAAGTTCACTTTGTGCGATCCAAGTTTCTCACCGCAGACTCAAATGCACGCTACCATTCGTGAAAGTTTTTCCACTGTCGAACGTGCATCGCGCAACGAAAGAGGCGTTTATCGTACACGTGCGAGGCTGATAAGCTCGGCCAATGTTGGCACGCGGCACAATCGATGGAGCGTGTCACCGGTTGGGAAAACACGAGACGATACAGACCGAGGACTCTGATTGTGAGCATCTCCCACTACATTTCTCTCCCTTTCTTTCGATCGATCTCACAAATCGTTGACAGTGCGATTAGGAATTCGGTAATTTAAACGAGTCACGAAACGGACTTTTTCCCAGTTAATTTACACCGGCAAATATTCGCTCGATGGTACATTTAGTTCGTTATTGGTGATTTGTCGTTCAACTAGTGACATTGATAGAGCTTTTAGCAAAATCTCTTTAAAAATCAACAATCGAGCATCAAAAATGAATAATTTAAACAATCAATATGCTCGTTAGTTTTCGTTCAAAGATCACCGTCACTCCAAATTTCTTAAAAAAAAAAAAGAAAAATATCACTCTGAACTTTCGTTCAGTTTCGAGTTGAACGACATATTTCAGAGCAGTCAGTATGCTCGTGAGTTTTCGCAAGTAATCGTCGTCGCACCAAACTCCAAAGAAATACAACTTTTATTAATACAAGTTCCGAACTTGCGAACGTCTGAAATTCGTCACTCGAAGATCCAAATAGCTTTTCGCCTCGATATTAACCGAACGTCCACGTTCGATTCGCAGTCACTGGGAACTCTACGTGACACTGGAAAGGTGTTCGGCTCCTTGAACGACCAGCGTCGTCCCTTTCACGATTCCCGTGTTCCCGGTTTCCCTCGAGCAGCCATCGAGGCGAATCGTTCGAGTTTTGACACAATGGCTTCCCTCCTCCCGGGGATTTCTATTCATACGCGGAAGCACGAGCCAAGGATTCCAGCGGCTCCCAAAAAGAGGATCGACGCTTCCACGGTTGGCCAGGTTTCCTCCGGGCCAGGCCTCCTCTCGTCTCACGGGCCGAGGGATTTAAATCGACAGGCTCTTTAAACGATCCCGAGCAGCGATTTATACTATACCCGGTCAGGCAATTTTTGTTCGCATCAATCTCGAAGACGATTGGTCCCTGGATTTTGAACGAGCTCGCTGTACTCCGCAATTGATCGACAATCCTTGGTGACAAGTGTATTTTTCCTCGGTTTTGCAAAACTGGTCTCCGGGCGAGAACTGGTATAGCTGGTTCAAAGTCTGCGCTTCGCAACTCGAAAAAGGAGTCGCCCCGGTAATCCTTGGATTTTGCAACGCGTCGGAGAGAACTGCGAGCGGTTCGATTCACGGGAAAATTGATTGCCAGTGGCCGCGAGCAATTTACCACTCGTGTCATCCGGCGGAGATCGATTTAACGTTCGAAACCGAACGGAAAGTGGCCAATGTACGTCGGTTTAAATTCACAGTTTATAATTTACAGGCGATAATCTCGCCGATTCGACTTAATCGCCCGGCATCGTTTCAAATTTATATCGCGCTCGAGATCAAGTTTCGCACTTATTCTTCGTCGAAAATCATCGATCGATCAGCAACAAAGCCATGAATATGAATACTGAAAAATTTCCAGAACTCTTCAGAATTTACAAGTTGCCTGAGACGTTAAGAAACTTTGATCTACGATCGTAAAAAATCCATCAACCAGAACACTGTGTGTGTGTGTGTGTGTGTGTGTGTGTGTGTGTGTTGGTTATCACTGAAAAACTTCTCGGATCACAGAACGTAGAACGTAGAACGTAGAACGTAGAACGCGATGGATCTCGCTGGTCTCGTTTCGACGGACGCACTGCCAAAGCGCGATGAAAACGCGACGCGGACGCGGCGATATTTTCAGCAGCGGTATCTCGTCGTCGCTTTTCGTCGATCGCGCGGCCGTCGACCCTCGAAGCCCGGTTGCCTCTTGCCTTTGATGTTCCTTTATTTGGCCACCGGGTAATTCTCTTATTTACCGGCGTCTGTTCGTCGATAAATTATTGCTCGCAATTGCTCTCTTCACTTCGACTCGGAACACCTCTTGGAAACGCTCTCCTCTCTCGCATCGGAACTTTCTCGTTGCTCTTCCGTGTTTCAAGGTGTCGTGCATCGTTTTGGAAAGTTTCATCTGCGTTCGTCGCGTTTCAAAGTTTGCAGAGTCTCAAGCTTCGAGTCTGCGAGAAATTTTTAACGTTCTTTTATTGGAAATGTCACGGTTTGCGCTTGTTGACCGACGAGATACCGAGCAAGAAGCGAAGAGAAACGGGAAACACGCAGGAAATTGAACAGAGATTTGAATTTTTCAGGTGAGGCCTCGACAGGGTGCACGCCGCTCGGCAGAGAGCGGCAAGACTTCGCGGCAAAATCTCGACGTTGACTGGCGCAGATGTTGCTCATCCGGGTAGCCGAAGTCAAGGGATCCTTGGGGCGCACCTTTGTGCACTACGACCAAAAACCCAGCCCCTGCATTCAGGTGAGGCAAAACGGGTCACCCCTTGGCCTCCCAGCCCCTTGGTCTACGCCTGGGGAGCCTCACCGGTAAGAAGGACAAAAACGTCTTCGAGGGGTTCTCAAACCGAGCTTCTCTGCACTCGCGAGCCATTAACTAACTCCTGCACGATCACATCCACGTATGAAAAACCGTCTAACCGCGGAGTCGTGGCTTTAATTCCCGATGACACCGGGGTTAGGGGTTAATTTAACAACCTTTCACGACAGAAAAACATCTTTCAAACAAGAGCAAACCTCGCTCAATTTCCTTCGCTTAGTACGAGTTTGGAGGAAAAGAAAAAGAAGAAAAAGAAAAATTGGGGGAGAAAAGCAATGATTTCTTGTTAGAATCGGCACGGAGGAGGCGAGGCGATTTCTTGCGGTGGTAGAGAGCACAGTTCGCGAAATCGCGAAAACGGTCACGCTCGGTTTTGCGGCCGGCTCGTCTCAGTCGAGTGGGGGCCGGGGCAGACTTTCGTAAACAATCCGCGATAGCCGGACGCGATTTAACCGGATCGATCCGTGAAGTCGTCGGTGCACCGTTCAGAAACCAGTTCGCTCGTTTCTTTGTTCCCCCTTTATCGGAGGGTAGTGTCGACTAACTGATGCCGGTTTGTCTATCTTTGCGCTCGTATCATCCTCGAATGGCACTCTAGATATATTCGTACTTTTACCGGTATCGAAAATCGGGCCTCTTCAGGTGCAACGCTGATGCAACGAAAATTAGCGATTGGTTGGTTTGGATCACGTGATTCGCGAGGAGGCGTGGCGTAGACCTCGAGTAGGAGTGGCGTTCTCTAGTACCGAGCGATCGCGCCTGTAATTTGTTCTGTATTCAGTGAAATTTTGACGTCACTCGTGTTAAGCGAAAAATAGCTTTTTGCATCGTTACGATTCGAAAAGATATCGAATGGACCATCCTGTGTATACGTATATATATATATATATTTTCATAATTCTAATCATTAGAATTATTTTGTACGAAAGTTAGGCTTCTTGTTCGCACAAAAGAACTTGTTATTCTATATTCAGATATGTTTGAATAAGGACAACTTGTGGCTCGTCCGTTTTTTCATGCTGGCTATGTATATAAGATCGAGCGGAAAATTTGCGTTCTCCTCGGATCAATTTACGATCCAAGGAGATCCAAGTGTCCCGAAGGGAATCCTGCGTGGAATTTAAGGTACGCCTTGTTTTAAATGTAAAGCAGCGAGCGAATGGCGGAACGAGTTTATGGAAATGGGGCACGACTCGAACAAAATTTTACGAAGTACTCCGGCGTGACAGCGGATAGCGAAGAGAGGTAAAATCGTTGAAACGGAGGAAATTGTTCGCGTACGTTTAATTACAGGGAAATTCCGCGCGGCAGGAACGCGTGGAAAGTAATCTCGTTATCCTTTGAACAACGAAAGCAACGAATATTTCAAATTCTATCTCTCATATCTCTCTTTCTCTGACTGACAAATTTTACAAATCGATTTTACGATTCGAGTTACTCAATCTCGCGGATGCGTCTCGTCTTTGAAAACATCTGAAGCCGCATACTTGACCTATATACTTTGTTCGAGTCAAAAGATTTTGCTTGCTAGTCGAGATCTTCAACTTTTGCACGGCCCAAGTCTCAGAAATATGTAAAAATGGTCACAATGGTAACTGGTGACGGTCGTTTCGATTTCTATAAATAAAATTTCGGAATAATCAAAAAGCAGTGAATCAACAATGAATTTTAAATAACCCAACTAACCAAGTGATATTATAAAAGGAAAAAAAGAAAATACGCCTTCGTTGTAACATAACATCGTACAGATATCAAATATTTCGTCTCGTGAATGAAACGTACAAAAAACGATGTTATAAACTGGACGACTGTCCTATCTCTCGAGTGACGCAGGATCATCCAAATTTCCTCCCTCGCCGCGAGGAATTAATATCGCAGCTGGTAGCGATATATTTTCCAATTTTCATCGTCTCGGGGCGAGTCGCGCGTAAATCGGCAGTAAGACTCCACCACCTGGGGCCACGCGTCCCAGAAAAGCGATCTAGCGCGCGGGATTTGAGAACACCTGCGACCAAGCGCCAAGACGGCACCGGATCGATATTTCCCATACACGACGTGTCGTCTGCCTTTGCATCCACTCTCTCTCTCTCTCTCTCTCTCTCTCTCGCGCGCGCGAGGGAGCGTGTCGGTTTACGCAACGAAATTGAAGCGAAGGGCAAAGGTAACGCTGAGAAAGAATGGCGGCCCCCTACTTTCCGCCACCTCTATCCCTCCGCGTCTACGAAGAAGCGGGCGACGAAAATGCCACGATTAAACTTATTTGTCACCGTGTCGATAAAGGCCGATGTCGAACGATTCGTCGATCGACGCAACTTCTCAAAAGAACTTTTTCGAATTTCACTCGACACAGTGAAATCACTTACGGTTTACGTTTCCATGACGAGTTTGAAGGATCGCGTGCACTCGAGTTGGTCTCAACGATCAGTCGTTGTTCGTCGAATTCATCAATTTGAGCGATAATTTGTCAAACGTTTCAATTTCACATGGAATTCGTGGACACGAACGAACATTACGTTCGGAGGAATGTGGCTGCGACTGAACGACATCCGGAACACCCGGGGAGACTCGAAAGATCGAAGAAACGTGATTGGAAAGCTCGAGTCTTAGCTTCTCGTGCCTTGAAAACGAAAATGTTCCACGACGGCGGCAGTGGTACGACAAGCCAGCCACTGGCAGGCGCGCGATTTTTACCGGAAGCGCCGAATTTACATAAGCTACGGGGGAGATCGTGCGTAACGATTCATCTCTTTCGAGATCTGAGGGAGATCTTTCGAAATACGTGCGACGGTTTCACGATATCATGCGAGAAAAAATTTCCACTCTCAGATCTCTTTGAAGGAGAAATTGTTTTAACATTTCTATTCAACGTAAATTTGTACTAAATATTTATAACCTATAAATACCTATTATAAACACCTATACAAATCTGTATAACTTATAGAAGTACTCGCATTTGGATGAAAAATTCTCTTGATAACTTTATAAAAGAAAAGTTTTATACAACAATCCAGTTGGCCTCATTTTCAAATGTAAAATTTCCAAATTTCAAATGTAAAGACATCTTTGCATCATGAACAGGAAATTTGTAAAAATTCTCTGAAGACGTTGAAAAATTTTTTCGTAAACTAAATTTACCATAATCTTGAAGACTGAAGTCTTCTCTTTGCAACGATCTCTTGCAAAGTACTAATTGTGCGAGTTTTTTCCGCCATTTTATTGAACTTTCAAGGTTCGACAAAATGGCGGAAAAAAATCGTACACTAACCTATAAGAAAAGACTTCGATAAATCTGGTCGTGAAAAAATTTGTTCAGTTTGAAGGTGTGTAAATTTCTACTAGCTTTCGACAATAAAAACATCTCAAGAAGAGGTATCACGCTTTAAAACGAGGTCGACTGAATTGTACGATCCCGTTTAATTTCCAAAGTCCAAACAGTTCTTTCAGAATTATACATTTTCCGAAACAAAATCTTCAGTTATCGAACTGAAAGCAAGAACCGACAGCACGTTCGCAAGAGAAAATAGGCGAGAAATTGCATTCGACGATCGAAAATTCTCTGACGGCGAGCATCCTCGATTCGAGACGCCTGGGAGAGACTCTTCTCTCCCAGAAAGGAGATTCCCCCCGCGTAGTCGACTACAAAGCCCGAGTCAGATCTAATCTGTAAGTCTAATGCACTTTGGCGCTGCGCTGACAGATTCGTTGAAAGTATTTCTCGCGATAAGGATCTACGCCGAGATACCGTGCCGTGAGGATCTTCCTCAGCTTTCCGGAACGAGAGGCTTAGCGTTAATTGCGAGCTCGAGCCGGCAACCTTATCCTCTCGATAAAACAATTACTCCGAGATACTTTGCCAATTAACGCCCTTTTCTATCGGGCATCGGCCACGCGAAAATTCCTCCGGGGCTGATCGCGCGAATAAATGAAATTGCTCGGAACGAAATTCGCCAAATAGTCGTCCTGTCACAATCCTTCGTCGATACTTCCTTTCCAACGCGAACTAACATTGTTTCGTTGAATTTTTTTTTTAGACCTGAATTTAGAAAAATTCCATCGTTGAAACTGTGTCAAGATAACTCTCTACTAAATTTTCTGGAATAACTAAAATTTAAAAACAGAGATATTCCACGAATTTGTTTATCTGTACGTTTATCTGTACGTGCTTCATAAATTGATCAGCGTCGAGATGAATTTATAATCATTGTCAGAAATTTTGATACAAGGCAGTGTGCTTTTGAAAATGATCCTCAAAATAAATAAATTCAACGAACGAGAAACGAACTTCCAACGTACGAAAATCCGTGAGAAGAAAATCTGAATGTCAAATTCCCGACTAAAATAAGGGCAGTTGAAAAAAGAAAGAAAAAAAAGCATCCATTATTCAGTTGCCCTTCGAATGGGGAATGAAAGGTTACGGAGGTGTGTGCACGCGGCATTGTGAAAGATGGAAAATTACAGTGAATCAAAATTACGGGTCTACTTACGACGATTCTGTTGGGGGTGACGTCCAAAGGTCGTGCTCCGAGGACAGGGGTGGCCGGGGCGCTACCCCTTCGGCAGGCCTTCTCGTAGGACGTGTCTGAAACACACAGGAACATTTGCGATATAGCAATGCGGGTAATTCGGCCGTTTCCGGTCGCGTTAATCATCGTATCTCGTTTCGCATTCGAAGCGAATGGAAATTCACGGCGCGTCTGGGCGAATCGAAACGCTATTGAGCGAATAATCGCGTTCACCCACCCCCTCTTCCACCCGGAATGGACGTCGATGGTTGCTTTAAATTTACGCGATATCGCATGTTAGAAAGATAATTATTTGATATGAACTGACGCATCGTGTGAATAAATTGCTGGCAAATGATACGAAAAAAAGTTTGTCGAGGGCAAGGGGTTAAAACTTTCGAAACTTTTTCAATCCCTGCTACGGAATGAAAGTCTCGTCTAACGCACTTGCAAGCGATTCGTTCCGTGGAGCGAGGGAAGGGGGCTTGAAAACTAGTATTATCGAGGAACAAGGAGAGGAATGCAGAGATTCGTGGGCGCGATTAAAAAAGGAACTTCCGTTTCGGCTGCTGGCCGTTCGCATACTTGCCAACTCGGTCACGGCATGGTCGGAGCAATGCTGGAACCTCGTAATTTCAAGAACGACAACAGGCCATTGTGCGGCCGTGGGGGCCCATTCAGGTGCCCTCCGTAATGGCGGCGTTCCATCGAAAATCCTGGATGGAAACGCTCGCAATGACCGGCGGTCGGCTGTGTACAACCACATCGCGCTATGCTCTGTCTAGGAATTTCTGAACAGAGGGATCGATTGTTGCTAGCCGGCACTCGGTAACGCGATACCTGCTAATTTTTCTCGTGCCGTCTTTAACATAACACAGTCGGCGATTAGCCCATTTGCGACACACAGCCGAGTTACAATGTCCATTCTACTTTTGAAAGCGTGCAAGTCGAATATTTAATTATGCGCAGAAAATGTGTTTTCTGCGCATACGCATTCATGTACAAAAAAAATCCCAATAAATGATAATAAATATTTCGATGTTGCAAATTAAAAATTACAAACGATTTTACACTGTTTTAGTGCTGGTGCAAGTAACTTCCAAATAATCCCCCACCGATTAGCTTTCAATTCCTAAAACGATCTCGTTTGCAGCCACAGCGATCGAGGACCCATTTATAGCAAACCGCGTGCAACAACCGAAAACCACCAAAGGTTAAACACAATAAGTGTCGAGAGTCAAAGCGTTCCAAAGCTGAGCTCCATTAGTCGATTAATCGAAAAGTCACCCTACCAACGCACATTGTACATAGTTTGCCGCGATTCTTTCTCCAACCACGTCGGGACTTGAACGCGTTCGTTCTTCGTTTGTCCTCTCTGTCGCGCGCGCGCGCGCGCGGAATTTCTGTCAACGGAAATCGAGCAGGGGAGAGAAGAGACGAAAGCTGCCCCGTAATTAACGCCCCTGTGAGAGGCCAAACGGAGGCTGGGCTCTCCTCTCTCTCTCTCTCTCTCTCTTGTTTACGGTCAGCGGTTCAAACTCGGTCCTCTTGGAGCTCGAGAGGCTCCTTGCAGGGCCATTCTTGTTCGTTCCTGGCCCAGGACAACGGAGATTCGTGTGCGTTCCTTGCGGCCAACGATCCGCTCTCGCTGGGTCTCGCTCAAATTTCGATCTGCATTCGCGCAACAAACACGACTCGCCATCGTTCGACGACTTTTCTTTTTCTTTTGCAACTTGGACTGCTCGAACGCACCTCGTGCAAGAAGATTCGAATTGGACGGAAAATAGCGAGACGGCAATTGACACTTTCGATAGCCGGACAAAACGTTTAGCTGAATGTAATTTTCTGCTATTTGAAGGTATATCGAACATTACATCTCGGTACGACACTCATAGTCACTTGTTGAAAGTGTCAAAAAATTAAACGTTACAAGTGCGTATAGAAAAACATATTTTTTTCAAATAAAACGAATATGAGGAATTTACAGTAACATGAACTTACAGTAACGTTTTTACATACCGATTTGCATGCAATTTAACAACTTGGCGTATATTAATAAATGAAAACATGATGACAATTTAACAAGTTTAAATAACTTATCATTTATAATGACATATCATTTAATATTTAACAACATTTCTCATTTAGTGCAATATTTGAGAAAACATTTTTCTTTGCATAACCTCTGCTGTTCTGCCAAAGAATTTGAAACAACGCAGGCCTGCAGTTTCCGTCGCGAAATACGCACATTCGTGTTATTATCAACGTAACTGAAGTGGCTAAAACTGAAGTAGCGATGAAAATTCTTAGCAACAAACGAGCATCTTTACTTTTCTGTTATATTTTTCCAGATTCCGCGCTGTGAGCGCATCCTGCGCAAGATTTACGTGCCACATAAATACACAACCATCGGCGGGCCACTAATCACTGCTAATTTCCATAGATATTGGACATAAATAATCGGCACATTATGTCCATGAATAAGTTGTCAATAACTCCTCTTTTCCAATTACCTGGAAACCTGTTTGCACTTTCCAAGGGTTCCAAGTATAAAAAGAAACCCTCGTTTCCACTTTAGCCTCGTTTCATCCGCATGTGTCGATCGTAATCGCTCGCATGTCCAATGACCTTTAATGCCCGCACGCGGACTGACGCTCGATTCAGCATTCGGTGCAACGTACATCGGCGCGTGAAGTAAGACGTCGCAGCCCGTTTCGACGGAATTAATCGCCCGATCCCCGATCCCCGATCGTTCGCGATTCATTACGATCTTCCGTCGCCGTTCTTTATCGCGCTGGCAACTGTTTCCAAGGCGAAACCTCCGGGTTTAATTTACACTGCTCGGCGATCGAGCCGATCGCGGCGTTAACAACGCTGTATATCAGCTTCATCGTTGCTGCAACATTCGCGCGAATTTCGCGGCTACGTCGCGCCGCGAGGATGATTTTGATCGTTTTCAAATTTCAATTTTTGTTAGAAGTTTTACAGACGTAAGACGCGTGGTGTATATCTTTCGAAATTTTGATGATTTTTCGCGAAATGTGCAAGCAAAAGTTGCTGTTTTTAGAGATGGTTTTCTACTAAAAATTCTAATTCTCATTTTCAGAAATTTTGTAGACGACGACAGTCATTTTACTTCTGGAAAGTTAACAGATTTTTCGCAAAATGTGCAAACATTGTACTGCAAAGTGTTTCTTTTATTTTTTATAATCGTCTCTTGCGAAAATTCTATCGTCCCAATAGTCGATGGTTTGTTAAAAACCAGTTCGATCCAGATGACTGCGAAGATCCAAACGCTCGAAGAAGAGGAAAATTTGACGCTTTGTTATTGTTATTATCGTTAAAAATAAATAAAGTAACGTAAAATCCGCTCGGATGCGTAAAATGCGCTCGTTAACGGATCGAAACCGTGGAAAAGAACAAATCAACGTCGTCATTAACGGGCGCAGCTCGATTTAATTAAAGTTCGAACAGGCCGGCAGCTGTGTCGCCTTCGCGAAAATCGCGTGACACCTTCCAAAGGAGGAGAAAAAAAGCCGCGGCGAAGATCGCGTCTTGAAAATCCAGTTGGCAAAGAGGGGTGGAAAGAAAACTGGTCCTTGGACCAGTCGTCCGTCGAGAAACACGAATAGTAAAAAGCCGATGCACGTGTCGCCGATTGAATGGACGGTTTCTTTGCCGGCGACCTGTGACACAAATTCAACAGTGTTTCGACAAAGAAACGGCGTACAAAAGGAAGATTTTTCGCAGTAGAGAGAAAGAAGACGAGAGGCAGAGAGGAAATGTTTTCCCGGTGGGGCTTGCGCGATTCAGAAGCGAACAATTGGACGTTGAATCAAAGTTGAAGCGTGCGAATTAGAAAAATATTACACCGCTCGAGGGATTAATTATGTATATCTTGAGGGACTGTTATCGCGTCCAAAGGGACTAGAGGGATTCAACGATGCGCGAAGAGACCTTTTCCATTCGGCAAAGGTCTCGTCGGAAAGAGCAAACGAGCCACGCGAAAGGGAGGATACGCACACGATACGCCCTCGTACCGTGAAAGTGGAAAGCGCATGGTGTTGCAACTCGAATACGCGAATGGTTAATTGGCCATTGCCGACAGAAAGGGTACCGGTTCCCTCGCGAACCCTCCCCTCGCGACGGATGCAGCTGTCTGCACGCGGCCCCGTGCAGCGCGGAAATGCATCTTTTGTAAGGCGGCTGGAACAACGGGGGCGGCGCGCAAAGCGTGAGGGCCCGACCGGCCAGAGATCAATTGACATTGAAACGAAACGAGAGCCGAAGTAACGCAGGGCTGCGCTAACGATGGAAATAACCGCGTGACGCGAGTTATTTTGTTATTAACCCTTTCGCTACGTCAGACTTTGATAGCTGCCGCTATCACGCGCAGCATACGGCAGGAGTTCAATCGCGGTCTGTACTGAGAACGACGAAATCTTTCGAGAGCAGCGTACGTTTCTCGGAAAGTACATACATTGAGCTGTATAAATGATATTTGTCCATATTTCTCGTATTGAATTACTAAAAATTTAAGTTTTATTATTTCATGATATATCTAAGAATCGTGTAAAGTGTGACGTTTCTTAAATTTGTAACCGTTCCTCTTCTTCTGTTATGTTCTCTACACACTGCGCATTTGCGCTTTTTCGCGATCAATTTATTACCACGTTTACTTTACTTTAACGTTCACTTCAATGAAATAACAATAATATAACGAATAATAAATGAACTTTCACTTCACTTTGATGAAATAACAAGGTTCGTTTAAATGGAATAATCACATTTGAATAATATGTGACTAATAGAAGATGCAACTGTCGAGTCAGAATTAATTCACTTGTGTCTGGTCCAACGTGAAGTTTGCTGCAATTGTTGTCGACAACATTTGCCGGGCGCCTGCAGGCGCCTTCAGTTTGATTCGAGCAACGCGAGGTGAGCGCCTATGGGCGGGCCGATTCGAGTACCTCGAAAGCAAATTTTAAAAGCGCCTCTAGGCGCCAACAGTAGCCAAAGGGTTAATGTCGCTCGATCGTCGATCGAACGATCGGTCGCGTTCCCGTTTCGAAGCTACGCCGGCTACGACACAATGAAAAGGCCGAAAAAGGGTGCGATTGTCGGCGTTGCGGGGCGGGTTCCGCGCGGGAACAATCGGAGATTCTTTTGACGAAACCGAAACGGCTGCTGCTTTGTCAATCGATACGTCTTGATTGTTCGAACGAGCGAGCCAGTTGCTTTTTTTCTCGAGGTAGTTAGTTATTGTTAAGGATCGCGGAGCGTATTGTGCGCATTTATACGAATCCGTTTGGAAAGCGATATACGAAGCAGGGTGAACGAGGGTTAAATGCGCTGCTAATGATCGCGATTAGGGTTGAGCTACGACGAAATGTTGCAGGCGGGATCGAGTAACGTGCAACGTGTCTATTATAGCACGACAGAGTGACGTGGAGAATAATTCGAAGCAAATACACAAGTATGAAATACTAGATCTCGAGTGATTCGATCGACAAAATCGACCGAATCCGTTCAGAGTTACTCACTGCTTGCCGTCTTTCAAGTACGCCGAGATACTTTCACCGCTAACAAACGCACACGTAAGGCGACTGAAAATAAAACACGCGTAACTCGCGAGTCGATTTTAATTCCCCCAAGAACCGGCGATCGTCAACCGGAGAACTCGAAGAACTCGAAGGCTCGCGATAGAATCACGGACTATTCCGGTCCACAATGCGCGATTGTGCGCGGATCGCAAGGTCGACCTCTCGCATTCCACCGTGTGACGTAACCGGCGCGTTAGAGGCTACCGATGCCGATTGGATTTTCGGTTAGAGAAGTCTCAGTTAAATCGTTCATAAACGATCCCGACGTTCTCCGGCGGACCACCCAACGCGCCAGAATGCCAGGCATTCAAATTCTACGACAATCTCGACCGTGCCGTTAAACCGTTACAGACGGAACGCACGCGGCAAATCGGCGATTAAGGTCTCCCTTGATTATGATCGACGATTAACAATATCTTGCCGCTGGCCCGTACGGATCGCGCGCGAAAGTTTTCGTTTGGTCATTTGGTTTTTCGACGATCGAGAATATCTCGTGTCTTTTCTTGGAATTTACGCCATTCTAATGACTCATTTGTTTTTCAATCGAAGGGAAACTGTTACGCGTTTCGTCATGATTTTTCATTTTCTCGATTTCGGAAACCTTGACTTGTTCGACGTTTATTCATTATTGCATTAGCAATAGATTTCATCGTTACGTCAAGCTATGGCATCAGTTTCTTTGCAGAGTACAGCTTCGCGAGAAATCTTGCCGTAGCTGAAGAGGTCGGCGACGTTTCGAGCGTTTCAATTTCGAAACGTCGAGATCACTGCCTCTTCCGTGGAATTCCCAATTTCCCAAAGTATCGAGAAACAAGATCTTCTTCAGCGGCAGCGGTTGTTTAGACTCGGCGAACAAAGCGGATCTTTATTGACCGCGTCACGCACTCCCACACCGACGACACCGCGTACAATCGCGCGCACTCTGATAAGATCGCGATGCAAAACTCGCTGGCTGACCGTGACAAGAAGCGGTCGCGAATTTACGAGCCTGACGTTCTCCTCTCCCGCCATTACCCTTAAGCAGCACGCACAACGAAACTCGTTGTTCGCCGATATTTTCACGATATGAATTTTTCATTGGCGCACGTGGCGGCTCTGTCCTTGATAGCTCTCCGTCTCGGCTTGCGTCTCCGAAACACATGAGCATAAAGCTGCGACAAAAGCCAGTCTGAGATCGCCGCGCTCATTATCGCCGTATTTGCGAGCGATCGGTGACACAGTTAAGTACCGTCCATCCCCATTCTACGCTACTTTGCCATGCGACAGCACACAAACCAAGGCGCACTATGATTGTTTCGGGCACACATCGATCAGAGTTGGGCAAATTTTATATTAAATAATATCCACTTTACGTGTAATTAATACGATTAAATAGAATCATACCATGTGCATTGTTAATTTAACATTGACGAAAATGATTGATTAACAATTGATTATTTTTTATAGGAATTTCAATGAATTTTTGGAGAAATTTAGATTAATTATAATCACTCGATAATTATCGCTTTGTTATAATTTGTTGCTCCGTTCAGTACGTACGTATTAAATTTAAAACAGTTTAAATAACATGTTAAAACGTTAAATTTCTTTTTACAATGAAACAACGTGGTAAATAATACCGGATGGTTGACGCTCATCCCCCCTCTTTCTTCTGGACGCTTGAGAGACTACTACTGTACCGCGCTGCGGATAACGAGCGGGCCCGCAACCTCTCGATCGGTGCCTTATCGTCATCTTCGTCGTGGCCGACTTTATTACACAGTCGACTATGCCCGAGATAAGCGGTCCCCGGGTGCTAGAAGCACACGATCGCCCGCGCTGATAACGACGCACCTTTAAAGCCGCTGTGTGCTATTGAATCCCGCACTCGGACCTCGGATCACCGATCCGTTTCGCTCGACACTGGCCGATAAGCCCCCGCCGTCTCGAGCGACTATATGCTTGAAATATTTCTGCGATTTCTGGCTCCGTGGACGCTGAAAATCCGCCGGTCGCCGATATATCGGACCGTTGCCCCGTTCGTTTAACTGCGACCGCTACTCGTCGCGAATTAAAGATTACGCGGCTGATAAAATTCCTCGCTCTGTTGCCAATCTGTACAACCGTTTGTTTCTCCGATTTATTGACCACGATCGACCACGCCACGCGAGTTTTATGCACTTTCCTTTATGGGAATAATTATGGTTCGAGATACATGTTGCAGTGTCGCGACATTCGATCTTCCGCGTCGTTGGAAATCTTAAATTCATCTTGTTCCGATCTATTATGAAATTTTTGCGAATTTCGACTTTATCTCTTTCGTTTCGATTTTTGGATTTTCCGACGTTGGAGAATAAACAAAATTACAGGCGCGATCGCTCAGTAGATCTACCAAACAAACGCCACTCCTACTCGAGGTCTACCCCACGAATCACGTGACCCAACTCAACCAATCGCTAATTTTCGTTGCATCAGCGTTGCAACGTTATTTATACACTTTACGAAAAATCATTTAAATCTGTTGTCACATCTATATAAAATACATCTAACAAAAATTATGTAACTAATTCTAATTAAAAGTATCGAACAAAATGGTTATTTTGGTGGTGTTAATAGTGGTTTTAGTTACCATCAGCAACTGAATCTGCTACTGACAAATTTCTCTGCAAAGAAAAGCCAGAGAGCTGGCATTCTTAAGCGCGAAAGAGACGAAGGAGCTCCTGGTATTCAACCCTTTCGTAGCCAGATTCGTGGAATGCCAAAATCCCGCGTTTTCCTTCCACATTCCACGGAGCGTTTGGCAAACGTCCAAGATCTATTTGCTCCTCTCTCTCTCTCTCTCTCGTTCTCTCGTTCTCTCTGCGTCTCCATTAGACAAGGGAGTTCTTCAGGGGACAATGCCCCAGAATTTCTTTCAAACAGAAACCATATCCCGACTCGAGGAAACTCCGCGGTCTCCGAAGATTAATGGAAACTCGAGGGAATTCGACGAGGAGCCGACTCTCGCGCCAACTTCCGCGTAAACTTTCCGCCGTGGATGAGTGGCTCGAAGCAACTGTAGCTGCTCGACGTATTATTTCAAGCTCCAGTCGGATAGCAAGGCGGATTCTGAAACGGAGGTATGCACTTCGTTCGACAAGTATTTCGTTTTGAAACAACGAGTGAGACAACGGAGGGCTTGACGCGCGAAAACCGAGCATGCGTCACACTGGTAGCAAAATTCACCGTGTATGCCGTTACTTTTTTCTTTTTTTTTATCGCAAACGCACAATGGACGGGACTTTCCAAGCTTTCGTTGCATTCGTCGACGGCACAAAACGCGATTCGTTGTTTGAACGCAGGCAGCAACGCGGCTTGTTATCTTTTGTAATTGAAGAACTCGCTTCTCTGCCGAAACAATGTGCGAAAACCACGCTTTCTTTCTGCCTGTATCCTCTCTCAGAGCGAATTACTCTTGTTCTTGTACCTCGATCGAACTCGATCTGACACGCTTGAAATATTTTCAGAATTCCGCAATTTTCCGTGATAATTTGTATCGCTCGAAAAGTTCTGCAAGGGTGGCGCCATTAGTAGCGCGTTTCACGATTTCAAGTTATTTTCTCTGTTTACCATTTATAAACACTTCCGTGTCGCTGTGAAAATAATTTAGTAGCGCGTCGAAGCTCGCTCGAGAAAGAATCGGTAATCGTAGGATACAACAATTTGGCTACCACCCCTGTGCCAACGCATCCTCTAATAGATCGATATCAGCGAATACTCCGGAGAGTAAAACCGCGTTGAAAGTTCACGACCTGACCCGATCCGTACGTGGAGTCGGTAAGAAAAGAAAAGACCAACGACCCACCGGACTCGACTAGTTTCCATTGAAGTCGACCGCTAACCGGTACGATTCATGGGCCTCACACGCCATTAACTCCACGACGACTGTTAACACGTCGGGGAAGAAGAACGGGGACGTGGCCCGTGTGGGGTTGGCGCGTTTAATTTATCGCTTTATTATATACTGGCGACGTCCTGCTCGCAGAGTCCACGGTCATTAGCAACGACTAACAATACGCGTGCTCGATCCTCTTTTTCTTTTTTATAGGGGGTTTCAAACGGTGTCCACTGCGAGACCTTGTCAAATCTGCGACAATGTTGCAGAGCCATTGAACGCGATGTGTATGCACGTGTGTCGAATTAAAGGGCCGTTTTTAGAATCTTGTTTGCGACTGCTAACAGGAGGTTAGTTTGGTGTAGCGTTTCAAATTACGATCAGAGTTTTATTATCTGCTACAAGATTGTAATTATATAGAACATAATTTACAAGTGTAATTGTATAGAACACGTAATCCGATTAACGTAGTTTTACTTTAATTTTAAATTGTTTTCATGTCAATTTATAAAATGTGTATATTACATATACAGGGTGATTCACGTAATTTGCACGCTTGAAATAACTTTTAAATTATTAATAGAAAAATTGTTTAATACAAAGGTTATATGGTTTTAAGGGAGGCTTTGTTATCACTGAAAGTGATTTTAGCGGGGGTAACCCAGAAAATCGGCAACGCTAATGCAACGAAAATTAGCGATTGGTTGATTTGGGTCACGTGATTCGTGAGGGGGCGTGGCGTAGACCTCGAGTGGGAGTGGCATTATCTGGTATTGAGCGATCGCGCCTGTAATTCGTTTTCTATTGATTCAAATGTTTGCATGTCAATAAAATTTTTATGGCAAAAAAGTCGTTTTCATTTCCTAGTCAGAACAGTTGCTTCTACGCCTTTCAGTGAGACGAATCGTACTGGGGTACGAGTCGTGCAGTTTTTTTTTTTTTTTACTTATGTCACCATATATTTTTTTTCAGAAATTCGCGTCTTACCGCGTTTCTTAAAATTCTCCAGCGCAATAAATCAAAAACATCCTGCCCCGCGATATTCAATTTGTCCAATTTACCCATCAACTTCAACTCGGTCAACAAACCTCGCAATTAAACATTCGCAAAAACGACAAGTCGATTCACCTTGAAGTCTACAGGTATCAGATTCACGCCGAATGTAAATCTTTTCAACTGAAATACCGAAAGAGAGGACACAGCTCGGGATCAATCGCTCGATGCCTCGCGTCTCCCTACGAGGGTGCGAATTTCATCACTCCTCCTTTGTATTCGTCCTCTCGACTTTTCATCAGCCTCTGCGCCGGTTATTTTCACAAGCGACACCCTGCACGCACACGCGCACACTCGGAAACACAGACACGCTCCTGCACAGAGAGAGACTCTCGCGAGAAGAGGCTGGATTCTCGATTTTTCTGCACGCGTCAGCGCGAGAGCTCCATCGCGCGCGAGTACTCTCGCCTCGCGTCACCGCCTCGGGGTTGCTTTTTAGGCCGTTTTCAGCTGTCCGCCCCATTGTCCCCAGGCGGGAATTATTTATAGGCGAAGGATGACCAAACACAATTTACGTCGACTACGGGCTACACGTGAACGTGCATAGGCGCGCGTGCATGCAACGACGCCGCTCCGCGCATTGTTCGTCGCGCGTGTCCGCTTCCTCGGGCTTCGGACGTGTCGCGACAGCCGCGTTTTCTTTTCCTGCCGTGATGTATCGATATTCGATAAACCGTGCAATTCTATTGGACGCGGGCGGGACAAAGAATCGCCGAGATTAGGGCGGAAACGATAATATTTGTAACCTCGAAAATATTTTATAATTTATTGACAATTTATTCACTTCAAATAAAATGACACGGCAAGATTGTTGCGTGATAAATAATCATCCTGCTTAAATGACGTTCAGCGTGAAATTTTGTCGTTTTCGTTTAAAGCACGTAATCACCAAGTATAATATGCACATTATTGTGCGTATTATTGAATTATTCGAACAATAAGTGTCAACTGACTCAGGACCGCCTCCTCAAGAATTTTTTCCTTTGAAATTTTATTACTCCTCTTATATCATTGTATTGTATTGTATTATATCGTTCGT